>CM034154.1:136857680-137457680 GCA_019776745.2 Taxus chinensis | reverse complement strand
CAAAGGGCAAGTTTGGCACAATGAGGCATAAATGAATGATCATCTCAGGGAACTAGACAATGTTTTTTGAAACTCACCACATAGTTTGGGTCATAGGTATATCATATGTAGGCTAAGAGTTATGGTCATCAGCAGAATGGTTCACTCAACTTGACAAGCATTCACGAGCTGATTTGAAGATTTAGAGTTTCATCGCATCAGATCTTTCAATCAACGGGGATCATCAAACTTCATCAGGGGCAACACATTCTCCTCTTCTCACTCTTCCCTCTCCCCAAATTTCTTTCTCTTCAAATGTTCTAATTCTTTTTTAGGGTTTTCACTTTTTGGCATGCATTTAAGTCACCCAAAAGTGACTTTAGAAACATAATGTAAATCAATTCACCTTGATTTTATAAAAGGGACTTAAATATTTTGATAGGAATATGAATAGTCTAAAGTTAGAAATAAGGCATATGGAGGGTCATGAGGAAGACAAGGAGTCAATTTGTATCTATAAATTGTAAATCCATTCCCATTTCAAAGGGTTGGTGATTGATCTTGTAAACTCAAGAGTGCATTGTACCTAGAGAAAGCAAAGGAGATATCCATTTTCTTCTAATTTCCTCCACTCTCAAATTTCTTCTATTCCCACACTATGTACAACTTTTGTTTAAGCATCAATAAGAGAAGAAGAATTTTGTATCCTTTTTAATGAGGATATTTTAGAAACTATGAGTTCACAATCTTATCTCATCTTGTTTCCATTTACAAGGTTGTTTCTTCTCATAAATGCATGTGTTGAAGTTTTTAACTAGTGTGTGCAAGAATATGATTTCGTACTTGAAACATTAGTTCCCCTATCTCATTTCTCACTCCCCTTTCCCACTTTTCAGAAAAATTCTTTACTAGCAAGAGATTACTAACTTTGTCGCAGGGTCAGTGGAGTGCCCTTGTTGGATCCCTGGTTGAAAGGCCACCACAGAAATCCACATTTTCTTGTGCATGCACATACAACAACTGCACCAGTTAAGTAGAGGGACTTAGATTCCTAGAGTGTTGGCAAGAAATCCACAAGTTTTTCCACCCGAAAATTTTTCTCACTAACAAAGAAATTTTTCCTTGTATCCTTTCACTCTAATGGTTATTGAAGACCAATTTATCTGAAATTTCCCTCCCAACTATTGACACAAATTCCTACTTAGTAACTAGAGAGTTTTCCTTGGCATGGAAGGATGGTAAGGTGGTGGTTATGGGTATGGGAATTGTAACATCAGAGGAAGCCATTACCTAGATTATTGGTATGGATATGGATGGCCTAGACTTTTCAAGGACACAATAAATGTGAGCATGAAATTAACACCTTTTTTGCTGGAAAGGAAAAGGTGCATTACTTCACTGATGTAATTTCTCATTCCTACATCCCTGGTGTGGAGAGGGAGGTTTTCCTTCACATTATGAAGTATTTAAATTTGGAAGGAAAGTATTGTAAGATTTACACTCATCACTTATCTCTCCCGAATATGTTCAGGCATAAGAAAATGTTAAGTATCCCTTTCTTTTTTTTGATGTCTTTGACTACCTCTATGAAATATTTTAAGTGGGGTAAGGTGGATACCCCTATTCATGAGGGGCTCATTATCCTTTTGTTTCAAAATGGTAAACCCATGCTAGAAAAATGCATACCCCTAACTGAGAAGGAGGAGGATATCACTCAAGATGAATGTATTACAAAAATGTGTGATGGAAAATTGGGCCATAACAAAGGTGAGGAGGGGAAGAATGTGGTGGGCTCAGAGAGTAAGGAAGTTGGGTCCTCGAAAGGTTAAGGTAAAATTATATCAAAAGCTGAGAAATGCCATGAGGGCTTGAAGAAAAAAGTGCAATACTTGGAGACTGTGGTTTAAGGCATGGATGAGGCAAATTCGGTGGTTAGGAATGGTATGATCGACAAAATAAAATCTACTAAACAAATTTTCTTAACCCAGAATAATATTAGGGGGGAAATCAATTGTCTGGATAAACTTGTTTGGGATATGAGGGTTGTGGGAGATGAAGAGGAGGATCCACCTCAGAATAAGCTATAGTTTAGGAACAATAAGTTGACTGAGACCATCGAGGCCAAACCCTCTAAGAATCAAAATAAAAATTAATGGTATTACTCCTGAACTTTAGGACATTTTTTGGTGAACTGTCTCTATTTTTTGGTGTAATTATGTAGTTTTTGTTTCTCTCACTGGTTGGGTTTCTAGACCTTGTTATCTTGGGCTTAAGATTGTTTAACCCTTTTTGGTCTTGTTCCTCTTTTTTTTTTTCTGTGAGATTTCACATTGCTATCTTTCATGTACTGGCCTCGGGGAGCCAATCCCTATTTTTAACCTATCTAATAAAAAACATTCTAAATGAAGTTGGAATGTTTGTTATTAATATCATCATTGAAATCTTATTGTCCATAAATTTGGCAAGGGCCACCTATGCATCTTTGATCTTCCCTACAAGTGGGAATTATTTTGACTCCATGGAGCAACAAGAGAAATCGGGTGGAGTCATGGTAATTTTAAAAGCCTTGGAGACCTAAACAAGCATCATGTTGTTAGAGGAACCTGAATCCATTATAAAATTATTTAATATGTATTCTCTAATGAGAAGGAAGACATAGAAATGGTCGATCTTATCAAATTTTTATGCACTTAGAGAAAGAATTGTGATGGAGGTGTAGGTGGGTTGGTAGTAGTCCTTTAGAAATAGGGGTCATTACATTGGGTTTTGAACTACCACTCTTGATATGTTGGAAAAATATTTCAAACTATTTGGGATGAGTCTGCATGTATTCAGTTTTGGTAATCTACACTTTGGCTATGTTAGAATGTTAAATGTAATCAAAAGGAATAGCTGTGGATAAGGGGGATGAAGCCACTACTTTTGGATTCGGGATATGCTTAGAAGTAGGGGTAGATGTTTTGGGAATGGATTGTATTTTGAAATGTATAGTAGGAACTTTTGAAACACTAGATTTTACAAGAGTATATTTTGATTTAGAACTAGAAGAAGAGTTAAAAGACTACTTGGGATAACAAGTGACCTCCATCTTATCAAAGGGTCAGGTTTCTCTAATATGGACTCCATGTAAGGTGGGAGTGGAGATCTTGGATTGATTATTTTGTTTTGTGGAGTAGTCATAGGAGGATCTTCAATCTACTTTTTCTTTACATCAATGGAGGGATATGTTCCCTTTTGAGAATGGGAGTGAGTAAACACAACACATGAGAAATTCAGTGCCTCTTCACCATCATCATATTCACTCCTTGAGTGATATTTAATGCGGCCCTTGTGAGTATCACAATGTGATTCTTCTATATTTAGGAAATAACACCTTCTATTTATTTTTTGATTCCTTCTTCATCCTCTTGAATTCTATAACTTGCATGGATGAGTGGAGCCTGTAAGGTAAGCCTTTGGGGTGCTCCTACAACATGATTTATTTATTTATTTGAAAAGAGACTCGTTCAAGAATGTCCCTCTTCAATGATGCCATTTCATTTGCTAATTTCTACAAGAATGGATCACTTCTCTCATCTCCAGGATGTCAAGCCTTACCCATTGAGGGGTTCTTAATATTTACAGATAAGATGAGATAATTTTCAACTTCAATGTCCATCCTTTTCACTTATGCTAGTTTCCTTGGTTGGACCTTTTGTAGGAAGAATCATACCTCTAGTGATTGAGAATTAATAAAAAATCTTCTCATGTTATTGTTATATGGAGAATTGTCATATGGTATTCTCTTGAGTAACCTATTGAAATGGGCCATGAAGTCTCTCACAGTATCCTTTACCTCTTTCTTTATTTGTACCAATTGAGTGAGGATATCTTGAGATTCCTTAGTAGATTTGAATCTTTCTCAAAACTTGGTTTTGATGTCCTCCCAATAAGTGATTGATCTGATGGGCAGGAGATAGAACCATTCTACTACTTTTTCTTGGATATATTCCACAAAAAACCTTATGGAAACATCTTTATGTTCGACTCTAAGAATCTTGCATGATGTGGTGAAGAAGGAAATGTTTGTGTGTCGTCACCTTTGAACTTTGGAAAGTTATTACAAGAACTTGTTGGTAAACTGTGAAGAGGGGGTGTGAGAGTAAATAGACCTGTATTTCTTCCCCATGGAACAATTAGTTGAGGTATTTTTTCCTCATCTACCATTTGCGCTTCTTTTTTGGCATCATATTATTCTCTTGCTTTGGAAAATTCTTCTTCCAAGCCCTCTTCTAGTTCTTGTTCTTCTTCAGTTAGGAACTCAATGCTCAACGATGGTTTAAATATGGAATAATTTATAGGGGGAGTACCAACAGGAGTTTGGATAGGATTATCAGGTGAAATACTTGAAGACCCAGATGGGGATGAGGCTTGAGAGAAAAGGTAGGGATTATATTTTATTTTTTCATGTTGATTTTGCAAAGGCTCGAAAGTGGGATTACCAACTCCCTTTGATCTATTCAACCTGGTGTATCTCATTTCAACCAAATTTTAGGAAATATTGAAATAGTAATATGAAAAGACACTATGGAATATGAAAGGTCTCTTACAAAAATCAACAACGTCTCTTTCGACAATGGACTTCCATCAATTTTTTTTTTGTTTTTTCAACTTTTTGATTTTTTTTATGATTTTTTTTTTTGGATTTTTGGATCTTGTGAATTTTCTTGTATTTTCTTGAGGTCATATTTTAGGTGCAGATACTACCAAGTATTCCCCATGGTGGGTGCCAAAATTGTTGGCGAGAAAATTTTTTAGGTGGAAAAATTGGCGGATTTCTTGCCAACGCTCTTAGAATCTAAGTACCTCTACTTGAACGATGTAGCTCTGTGTTTATATACACCTATGAAATGTGGTTTATGTGGTGAACATGTGGATGGGGATATAATAGGGGAACTACACTATCTTGTGAAAAAAGTTAGCAATTGCTTGGTAGATAGGACTTTTCTTAGAAAAAGGGAAAGGGAGTGAGAAAAGGGAGAGGGATTAATGTTGTAGGTAGAAAATGAGAGTCCTACAACCATTAAAAAAATTCCAACACACCTAATATCAAAAGAAACAATTAGGAAAATTGAAATAAGACCAGTTAAGATTTAAAGAGCATAAAGTATCAAGAAACCTCCTAGTTAAAAAAGGAAGAAAATCCTTCTTTCATTGATGCTTGAGTGAAATTGTACACGGTAAAAGTAGGAAGAATGTAGAAAATGAGAAGTGGAATAAAGTTTTATCTCTTTTTTTTCACAAGAATCACTCTCTTATGAGCTTAAAAAAATGACAACCCCTTTGAAAATAGATGCCTTTACAATTTATAGAATTTTGGAAGTCTCTTCCCCTACCCCCCAATGAATTTTCATATGCCTTTGCAAAACTAATTTTTTTCATGTTCTTATGAAAACATTAAGTCCATTTTTATAAAATAAAGTTGAATTATCAGATTATGATCCTAATGTCACTTTATAATTCAAATAAATGATTGTGAAAAAGTGAAACCTCAATGAAGAATTATAACATGGGGGAGAGAGAATGTTGGGGGGAGGAAGAGAAGAGAGAGAAAGAAGAGAGAGGAAGAAATATGATGATGTAGAAGATGATCCTGATGAAGTTCACTAATCCCTGCCAGATTGATTCGATGAAACACTCCAATGTAGCAAAATTTAAACCATTGAACCTTCAAACCAGGAGAAAAATTCTTTGGATGACACATGGAAATCTGAACTAAGTGTTTAAAAAATCTATTGAATGATTCCTTTGGTGACCACAAGCGTCACTCATGGAGGTTCATTTTGAATAAGATGAGAATGAAAACTAGCCCTTTCAATGAAATTTTACAACACTTCCATGTTGATTTTAAAGTTCTAATGGAACATAAATTGAATAATTTGATGATGATGATTACACAATCCTTTTCACACATGATTCAAAGACAACTTTGACCATAGGATGAGTGTCAAAAGAAACTCTTGATATCTCTCGTATACATCGATAAAGAAAGCCAAAGACACTGATGAGTACACCATTATTGATAGTGAAGAAAACCCTTTCCATGAACTTGAATTCCATAGATTCTAAAACACTTATTTTCTCCTGAAAAGGGGGATTTAGTATTTTTAGTAAATGAGAAATTTCCACCCTTCTCACCTCCGACCGATGAAGTTATATTTCTAGATCACCCCTATGTATAGTTATTATGCCATAAATACAGTTTTGTATTACTTACTAATGATAGAAAGTGCCTATGTAGGAAAAATACTAATTTTATTAAGTGATAATTTTCACCTTTTTTAGCCCTAACCACTAAGAATGTCCTTCTAGATCACCTCTGTGTATGCCGCTTCTGTCGAAACTACTTTCTATGTTGACTTGCCAAAAAAAGCAAGGGCCTATGTAGGAGGCTTACTATTTTTGGAATGCATGGTTATGGGCCTCAGTTTTTGATTAAAAATAATCTTTTGATATGGGATTTTTCTCTTTATGTACCACTGAAATTTCAAACCTACACGGTGTCTAGAAACAAAGATTTCAAATTTCAAAATTTTCACTACAGGAAACTAAGGTGTCTTTGCTGTGAATAATTTGAAGTGTGAATTATTTTTTTTTCTTGGATTCTAATGGCCTCTAAGAAACTAGAAGATTCCAAAAAATGGCAGTTTGATCCGTGCACTAGGTTTTGAGATACGAGCAAATCTTGTTCGAGGGTTTCAAAGATTTTTCAGGAAAAGATATCATTTTTTCTCTTCTCGAATCTAGCTTTCTTCATGTTTTTTTAGTTTTTTTCATTTATTCATATTATTGAGAATATTTAGAAATCAAGGTATCATGAAAATGGAGACGTAAGATATCAAAAACATTGGAAACATATGGAGGTTGTGGGGGGTTCGAATGTAAAAATGGCTAAGAGTTTTGTTATTTATAGCCTTGGAATGTGAGGGAGAGGGTGGGGAGAAAATGTTTTCAACTGTTGTCCCTTTTTTTGGTGTAATAGGGACAAAAAATTACACATTTCACCTAGCATGACAAGTGGTGGGTGTTTATTCATTGAGCAAAGTGCAGGAAAGGATGAGAATAAAGCACTTGGGGGCTAGGAGATGGTCACATGAGGGTCCAGGCAAAGTGTGGCACAAATTTTTGTGTCCCCATTGGCCCTTTTATTTTGGGATAATAGGTGTAATAAAATTCACCTTTCTCCTAGCTTGACAAGTGGCACACATGTAGGGGTAGGTGGAGGAATAGGTCAAACTGGGCAAAGGTGTTTAAGAGGGAGTGTGTAGGTCATATGGGTGAATAGAAGGATAAATGGGGGGAGCGCATAATTTTGTGCACTTAATTTCCATTTGGTAAGGTGAAATATGGACACGAAATTTCACCTAAACCTGGTGATGACACGTGTCCCTTTGGAAAATTGACTAACTACCAAAGAGCGTACCTTGAGAGCTATGTGAAAGTCACAACTTGAGCTCCTGGATGAGTTTTGGGGAATATATTTATATTATTCTTCCTATAACATACCTTTTTATAATAATGGTAAGGGTCCCAAGACTTTATTATTAATGAAACACACTTAAAAATCTTTTTTTCTCATGATCACTGGTTATGCATGGAAAGAATGAGTTGTCCTGAAAAATGCATGGTTCTTGAAGATGACATACTTTCTCCACCATGTATGGGACTGAAATTAATTTAAAATGATATATTTTTTGGATCTTAAATCATTCTAGAGCTCCCAAAATCACTCCTTGAAGATCAAGTACTTTTTATGATGCTAGCTCCTTCAGCCTCAAAAATGCGATTTTGGTGCATTGGATCCTTAACATCCGAAACTTCCCATAATATTCCCAAATAACTTCCATTATTTTTAGCGTATTTATACATTTCCATGATGATTATGAGTCTTCATAACTTCTCTGATGATGGAACACTTGGCTAAGAAAGGATGATGAAAGCCCTTTCTAAGTATGCTTGAAAATTTGCCTTGAAAATCATTGCTCATAAGTACTTGAATGATTTTTATTTTCCTAAATCACCTAGGGGTCACTAATGACATTGAAAAAAGGAAAAATGGAGGAAAATATTTAACTTGACACTAGGGGTAGGTTGAACTAGGGGTGTTTTTAAAGGTAAGACATGAAAAATTTGACACTAAGGTATAGTTGTCTTTCTTTTGGGATAATTTTTCCCATGCGAAAACACATGAGAACAAGGTGGAAGGGGAGAATGGATTTTGATGTTGGATTAAGGAAGAGGAAGGGAGGAATGTATTTTGAGGGAATACGAAACAGAACATGAGGAGGGAGGATGGAATAGGAGGAAGGTATTTGAATGTTTGAAGAAGAAAGAGGAGGGAATGAAGGGTTTATAGGGAAGAGGGAAGATGAAGGGATGAATTAAAGAGAAGAGGAGGGATAGGGAATGAATAGAGGGGTTAAAATGTTAGAGGAAGGAATATTATGGGAATAATAGGTTTGGAGGGAACATGGAAGAAGACAAAGGGAAGAAGAGGAAGGTAAGAAGGGGTTTTTGAAGGAAGAGGCAAGAAAATGAAGAGGTTTGGAGTGAAGATGAAAAAAGAGGAAAGGGTTTAGAGGTTTTAGGAATGAAGAAGAAGTGAGGAATTAATTTGGATGTTGGAGGAAGGAAGAGGAAGGGAGGAAGGTGTTTCGAGGGAAAATGAAATATTATAAGAGGAGGGAAGATAGAAGAGGAGGAAGTGGTTTGGATGTTAGAGGAAGAAACAAGAAGGGATGAATTGTTTTGAGGGGAGAGGGAAGATGAAGGAAAGAGGAAAGATGGAATATGAGGGAGGAGGAAGGGAAGAATGGGGTTGGAGGCAATATGGAAGAAGAGGGAGGGAATAAGGGGTTGTGTCATGTGAGGGCAAAGGGAAGAATATGAAGGGGTTTGGATGTCGGAGAAAGGAAGTGGAAGGGATGAAGGGCTTAGAGGGAATAGGGAAGATGAAGGGGGAAGGGAATATGCAAGAGGATGGAGGAGGAAGGGAAGAATATTTTTGGAGGGACGATGGAAGAAGAGGAAGGAAAGAAGGGGTTTGGAGGATTTAGGAATGAATCTGAATAGATGAAGGGTTTTAAGGGAAGAGGAAAGAGGGAAGATGAGGGAGGGGAAGGAAAGAAGGGATTTTGAGGGAGGATGAAGAAAAAGGAATGGATAAAGTGTATAGAGGGAAGAGGGAAGAGGAGGGAAGATGATAGAGGAGGATTGGATTTGGAGGTTGGAGGAAGGAAGATTTAAGGTATTAAGGGTTTGGAGGGAAGAGGGAAGAGAAGGGAGGGTTAATAGATAAAGGGGTTTTGAGGTTGGACAAAGGAAGAGGAAGGGAAGAAGGGGATTTGAGTTAATATTAAATAAGAGGAAGGTAAGAAGGGGTTTAGAGGGAGTATAGAAGAAGAGGAATAGGTTTAGAGGTTGGAGGAAGCCGAAGGGAGGAAGTGATTTAGAGGTTGGAGGAAGGAAGAAGAATGAAGGAATGGGTTTTGAGGGAAGATGGAAGAGGATGAAGGGATTTAGAGGTTGGATGAATAAAGAGGAATGGATAAAGGGTCTAGAGGAAGAGGGAAGATGAAGGGATGAGAGAACAGGGAAGAGGAGTGAGGTATAAGGGATAAATGTGTTTGGATGTTGGAGGAAGGAAGAGGAAGGGCTGAAATAGAATGGAAGTAAGGAAGTTGGATGAGGAGGAAGGGATTTGGATGGTGGAGGAAGAATGAGGAAGGAATGTAGTGTTTGGAGGGAAGAGAAATGAGAGAAAGGATGAGAGAACAGGAAAGAGGAGGGAGTGGAAAATGATAAAGGGTTTCGGAGGTTGGAGGAAGGAAGTGGAAGGGAAGAAGGGTTTGAAGGGAAGAGAAGGAAGGGGTTTAAAATTTAGAGGAAGGAATATGAAGGGAAAAGGAAGGAAAGAATGGGTTTTGAGGGAATATGGAAGAAGTGGAATGGGTCCATACATTGGAGGAAGGAAGAGGAAGAAAGGAAAGGGTTTGGTTGGAAGAAAGAAGAGGAAGAAATGGTTTTGAGGTTGGAGGAAGGATAGGGAAGGGTTGAATGAGTTTAGAGGGAAGATGGAAAAGGAGCAAGGGGTTTGTATAATGGAGGAAGGAAGGGGAAGGGAGTGAGGGGTTGGAAGGGAAGATGATAGAGGAGGAAGGTGTTTGGTGGTTGGATGAAGGAAAAGGAAGTTATTTGGAGGGAAATGGAAGAGGAGGAAGAATATTGGAGGTTTGAGGAAGGAAGAGGAAGGGTTGAAGGGAAGAAAAAAGAGGAGAAAGGGATTTGGAAGTTAGAGGAAGAAAGAATACATGATAAAGGGTTTGGAAGGAAGAGGGAAGATTAAGGGAGGAGGTAATATGGAATAAGAGTAAGGGAGGAATATAAGATGGAAGAGGAGGAAGGGATTTGGACATTGGAGGAAGAAAGAGGAATGGATGAAGGTCTTAAAGGGAAGAGGGAAAATGAGGAAGGGGTTTAGAGGGAAGATGGAAGAGGAGGAAGGGGTTTGGAGGTTGGAGGAATGATGGGGAAGGGAGGAAGGGGTTAGGAGGGAAGATGGATGAGGAGGATGGTATTTGGTAGTTAGAGGAAGCAAGAGGAAGGGATTTGAAGGGAAGATGGAAGATGAGGAAGGGGTTCAGAGGTTTGAGGAAGGAAGAGGAAGGGATGAAGGAAAGACAAAATAGGAGGAGTGGATTTGGAGGTTGGAGGAAGAAAGAGGAATGGATTAAGGGTTTGGAGAGAAAATGGAGGATGAAGGGAGGAGGTAAAATGGAAAAATAGGAAGAGAGGAAGAAAATATGGAAGAGGAGGAAGGTAATTATACCATAGAGGAAAAAAGAGTAATGGATGAAGAATTTGAAGGGAAGAGGGAAGATGAAGGGACGCGGGAATATGGAAGAAGAAAAAAGGGTTTGGAGGTTAGAGAAAGGAAGAGGAATGGAGGAAGGGGAGATGGAAGAGGATGAAGGGATCTATAGGTTGAAGGAAGAAAGAGGAAGAGATAAAGCGTTTGGAGGGAAGAGGGAAGATGAAGGGAAGATGAAAGAGGGAAGAGGAGCTCGGAGGAGGAATAAAGGGGTTTGGAGGTTGGAGGAAGAAATATGAAGGGATAAAGGGGTTTGGAGGTTGGAGGAAGGAAGAGGAAGGGAGGAAAGAGGATGAGATTAGGGAAGATGGAAGAGGAAGGGATTTATAGGTTGGTGTAATGAAAAAAATTTCAACACCAAAGTACAACAATAAAATTTCAAGAATATTTTTTTTGCCTTTCATTTCTCATAACACCACACCACATGGAATAAATTAAAGAAATTAAATATCACATAAGACACTTACACAAGCATGGACACACATATACAATATGATAACACCAAGTGCATGTCGATGCAATAATTTTCCAAATAAAAATATAAAACTTTCAACTCAACTAGAGAAGAGCTCAAGGATACACACATTCCAAAATACATCATCACCCTAGTTACATATTATTTACAATTTAAAATTCTAAAAGCATTAATTGCGTAATCATAAACTATCATTCTCAACCAACATATTTTTTTAATTTCATTTATGATTTAATTTAATAAAATTACACTTAATTTGGCTCTTTTTCGCCTTTACAATAATTTTCCATAACTCCATTTTTATATGACACATTTTAAACACATAAAAAACTCCTGATACCTTATATTACACTAGGGTTTGGTTTCTAAAAACATGTTTAATTGACGTTTAATTGTACTATCATTATTCAAGGGAACTAATATGAATACTAGGTCGAATAAATCTTTCGAGTTTAAGGAGATGAAGGTTTAAGTTACATGTTCCTATAAACTTGCCTCCAAAAGAGTACCTTTATTTTCCTATTATAGTTTATATAGTTCAATAACTACTTTGAGTTAATTACACATTTTCACATCCTAAAATTATATATATATATATATATATATATATATATATATAGCGAGAAGAGTTTATGTTTTCTTGAAAGTTTGATCTCACCAAGAGAAATTCATATTCTTTTATAACAACATGAGAATGCAAAATTAAGTTATAAGGAATTCCGGTATGATGTTATTCCTAAACCCAAAATATCATTTACTCTTATAATATTTACAGTTATTTCATACTTTGGTCTCACCATTGGCATTGTTATAGAACAACTGTAATTTAAATAAAACATAATTTACACTTAGGGATTCATGACTACAAGCAGTGTGACCTTTCACAAGATAACTCATTTCATTTCTCTTAGACACCCAAATACTAAATGCATATTACAAGAAAGACATATTATACGATTTTTTACTTTTCAAATACCTTCCATGGAACTATTTAAATCATTGGGTAATTATACATTAGTTTTTCTTTCACCAATAACCTTAAAAGAGGTCACACTATCTATCAACTTCAAAAGCATTCACTAGGGAAAAACATTTTCATAATACAGGAAAATACATGAGAGTTTCAATATTTCTAACTCACAAAAACCTTCGAGCAATGTGAGGTAATCCACTACTACACACAAAGGGAACACATTTATTTAAAAGGGAAAAAAGGGTTTCAAATAAAAGAGTTTAATAAATAGGTACTTTGACGCGTATAATCCATTATTGTCATCTAAATCTCACCACGATATCAATCGTAGGAATATCATCAACTAAAATTTCAAGGTTTTTGGCCATTCACTAGGATACCAAGGGAAATTATGCCCATGAGGTTTAAAATTATACATGATATGTCTAGACCTACCAAACCTAGAAATGTAGGTCTCACTCTCCCAAATATGAAAGGGTTCACATAACATAGTCATTTCCTCAACAAATATTTAAGATAAAGGTCTTTTATAAGACTTTTCTTATGGGGAGTACAAGAAAAATTGGGAGGATTAAAGAATTTCTTAGGAAATTATGGTGTTACAAAATTGGTCGATGATCTTTTGAGAGGGAGGGCATGACCAAGGTTATATACTCACTTCATTGCGATGGTGAAGATAAGTTTTCCTACCGAACATTATTATTTTATGAATAAACCACAATAATTACCTAAAAAATGATGGTTCAAATATATAAACCATAAACAACACATTTAAATCCATATAGTCATGAAACCCACAACGTAAATGGTGCACCCCCTTATTTTCTTCCAATTTACATTGTCAAGTATCTTCTTTTTTAATGAAATCAACATGGTGTCTACATAGTTGATCCTATATTCATCTGGTGTCCCTCCTACTAGCATATAAAAGTTAGTTTAAAATAAGGAAGATTCAAACCACGTAGTTTTTTAATGTACAATGTTTAATATATAGGAATTTAAGAAAAACAATGGCTTTTCAACTCTAGCTTAAATAATGCATTGTTTTAAAATCACTTTCATTTAACATTTGCAAACTATGCCAATATAAATATTTAAATATCATCTCACTAATGACAATATATAAAACTCATAGTTCTTCTAGTATGGAGCACCTACAACCATCGCAGGGCTTATCTTAGAACTAGTATGGAAACCCCTTGTACTCTAGCACAAAACCAATGCATTCATCATTTTCAAGCAATCTAAAGCCAAGTAGAGAGAGATAGAGATAGGGAGAGATAAGGAGAGAGAATTTACTCACAGAATCACACATCCAACTCCATTTACACTTTTATTCAAGAGAGAGATTAGGCAAGAGAGAGACAACTAGCAGACCTCATTTTTTCTTTCTATTGAAAATATCATAACTAATTTACATTTCTTATCCCTTTTCATTTTATTTCAACCCATCTACAGTTCTAATCCATTTACTTTGTCAAGAGAAACCAATATTTCATAGTTATTTCTAGAGAGAGAAGAGAGAGGAGAGAGAAACCATTATCAATTACAAAATCCATTCATAAAAATAAAATTTGATTAAAGAACACTCTACACAATCCCCAAAACTATATGAAAAGGGTTCACGAGTATTAACATGTCCAATTGGAGGCTCAGGAGGAATTTCTAGCTCAAGTTGAGAGTTCGCAAAAATTTCCCCAAAAAACTAAAGTTCTTAGAAAATCATTTTCATGTTAATGAGAGTTGGTTTATATTCTCACATTGGGGATCTAGAAGTACATAAGGGTAGTTTTCAAGTTTTCTAAATCGATACGATAGTGTAAGCCAAAACCAATCACATTTTCTTTAAAACATAAGCGTAAACCCAAGTGACTAAAATACAAAATGGCAATTGAAACTCATCTATCTAAGGCATAAAATTGAGTTTATAATTTATATTTATGGCCTTCATGGTATTGTGAAGCTTTAGGAATCATACTAGATGTCTAATTTGGTAAAATTATTTTCTTTGATGCTCCATGCGCATGGTGTATGGGATCAAACCTATTTTTTTTATGTTTTTGAGAAGGGTAAGAGTGTCATTTTTTCATTCTAGCCGAATCCTATATTGTTTTAAATAAATTAAGAACCAAAGAGGAAAATGATAAACTGTGACATTTGAATGCAAGAGGAATGGAAATCCATATCTTTTTTTATGATTTCTCGAGGAATATACTTAGGTATTTTCTCACATAATTTGACTAGAGAATCACATTTGGTTGAGAGTTTCCAATGCCATTTCCAAAAGTCCATTTTTTGTAAAACCAAAAATCATGGCATTCCATAAAACTGATTATTTTTACACATTTTATAAAATAGTTCATGACTTACCCATGCTTCCAGTCTGCTATTGGGAGGTAGTATATTGGATAATGTTGGGGAGTTTTGATTTATGTGTTGATAGGATTCTTCATCGCATATTGAGAGAGCCATGAAGTCAATGAAATATCCACTAGAACTAGGAGATAACCATGGAAGACTGGAACAAGCCGTGTGTAGTAGGAGGAAAGCTACAATATAGTGAAAAATCCATGGTACATTTGAAAATATGCGGAATACTTAAGAAAGTCGTGATACACGGAATGAAGTAGTGAGATATTGTAGAATTAATGGAAGTTGAAAACGATCCGTGGAATGAAGACAAGTCAAAATAATACATGACATAAGTCGACAGAGGAAAAAATCAAAAGAAGTGACTCTTGGAATATTTTTTTGTTCACAAGTTATAGTAGTTTACTTTTCCCACATACATCACTACTAATAGGCTGAAATTCCTAAGTCTGGTGCTGTTGTCAATATTTAGGGTCAACATTTGGCGTCTGAGCCCATGTTCCTGTTGTTAGTTGGATGTTAGGAAAAATATCACCACTAGGATATTGGAAGCCAAAACTAACAAAGATTGATGATTGGTGGGAAATTCTAATTCAAAAAATTGTCAAAGGAAAATCCAAACGACTAAAAGCATCATATAAAGTGGTAGAATCCGAAGTTATGGTAGAATACAAAGAATATTTTTAGTCATAGTTTCCTCATTTGTTGTGGCCTTACATATTAGCACATGCCAAAAGAACATAGTGGTCATGAATATATATGAGAGAACCTTTTGAGTGGACTGCAACAAAGTTAACCATACTTAATCACATTACTGAGACTTGGATGAGAGCTATTGATTACTGGTACGAGACTAAATTGGATTCATACATAATTACTTGGGCCATAGAGGATTGGACAAATTTTGACCAAAAGAGGGAGATTTATTAAATTGGTTCCATTCTTAATTAAGGTTTTGATTATTGAGAAGGGCTTAATTAGAAGTGCAAAAAATTCCATTTAGCGGAAAGGGACTATAGACACCCTAATTTCACATTTGTCCTAAATCAATTAATTCCCCTACCTTATTTCCCACAAAAATACACTTAAAATTAATCAAATATAATTTTATTAATTATCCATTTCAAATATGAAAATAACCTAATTCTTACCACATGTCATTATTCTCCATGTTTTTCTACTATTGAATTAAAAATTCAAAATCAAATCCTCACCCACTCTTCATGGTCCCCACTCACCTAAAATCTTCCATTTATGAATAAAAAATCAAAAATCAAACCCTCACCCATTCTTCATGGTCCCCACTCACCTACTTGCACACATTTTCAAACCATGATTACTTAAATTTATAAGTTAATCACTTCCCTAGGCTATAAATACAGCCTTACCCCTCCCCTCTAAGACATGAGAGAATAAGCTTGAATTCCCTGTCTATGTTCTTACATCCTTTGAACAAAGAACATGCTCCCACCTCGTCCTAATGCCAAAATAACCTCATCTTAAAGTACCCAAAATACATAATCCTTTTACCCATTTGGTGAAAAGTAAGTGGATCATTGTTGCAGGAAGGCCTTACTCGGTCTCGAGAAAAGCACCTACATATCACATAATCAAGGCTCAATCCATGTTTCCTAGCCCATTTTGAGGTTGTTTAGGGAACGCGAAGGAGGAGGTATTATTATTAGTATTTTACTTCCTTATTAGTAGTGTATTTTTCCTAGCCTACATTCTAGCACGCTCGGTTACTTTTGATCTGTTACAATTAATTTCTCAATTAGTGGTTTTATCCGTTCTTTGTTTATTATTGTTCATTATTATCTCATTTTTTGTGCCTTATAGCCTTATTTGGTTAATCTTCATGCTCTAGGAAGTGATTTTGTTGTGCAGTGTCTTGTGGTGCATATTCAGGTTGTAGTAACAATGACATTACAATGCTTTTCATCTCTTTGATCTTCATAGTGCTTGGTGTCTGGTAGATAGAACATTCATCCCTTGCTCTAGCTAAACATGGGTCACCATGGACAACAGATTTTGGAAATTTTCACACCTATCTCATTAGAATGATCATATTTGCATTCCCAGTCATCCTTTGCACATTAGAAGCCACCTAGGCTCTGCAAAACAAAAACAGTTACCTTACATTCCACCTTTTTGAGGGAGGGGGAAGGGAAGAATCTTTTTGGAGGGACGATGGAAGAAGAAGAAGGAAATAAGGGGTTTGGAGGTTTGAGGAATGAATATGAATTGATGAAGGGTTTGAAGGGAAGAGGAAATATGGAAGATGAGGTAGGGGAAGGAAAGAATGGGTTTGGAGGGAAGAGGAAGAAAAAGGAAGGGATAAATGGTTTAGAGGGAAGATGGAAAATGAGGGAATATGATAGAGGAGGAATGGATTTGGAGGTTGGAGGAAGGAAGATGAAGGTATGAAGGGAAGAGGGAGGAGAAGTGAGGGTTAATAGATAAAGGGGTTTTGAGGTTGGACAAAGGAAGAGGAAGGGAAGAAGGGGTTTTGAGGTAATATTGAAGAAGAGGAAGGTAATAATGGTTTTAGAGGGAGTATAAAAGAAGAGGAAGAGGTTTAGAGGTTGGAGGAAGCGGAAGGGAGGAAGTGATTTAGAGGTTGGAGGAAGGAAGAAGAATGAAGGAATGGTTTTTGAGGGAAGATGAAAGAGGACGGGAGGAGGGAATATGGAAGATGAAGGGATGAGAGAAGAGGGAAGATCAATGAGGTAGAAGGGATAAATGTGTTTGGATGTTGGAGGAAGGAATATGAAAGGAAGATTGTGTTATGAGGTTGAGGAAGGAAGAGGAAGGGTGGAAATAGAATGGAAGTAAGGAATTTGGATGGGGAGGAAGGGATTTGGAGGGTGAAGGAAGAATGATCAAGGGATGTAGTGTTTAGAGGGAAGAGGAATGAGAGAAAGGATGAGATAACATGAAAGAGGAGGGAGTGGAAAAGGATAAAGGGTTTTGGAGGTTGGAGGAAGGAATTGTAAGGGAAGAAGGGGTTTGAAGGGAAGAGAAGGAAGAGGTTTAAAATTTAGAGGAAGGAATATGAAGGGAAAAGGAAGGAAAGAACGGGTTTGGAGGGAATATGGAAGAAGATGAATGGGTCCATAGGTTGGAGGAAGGAAGAGGAAGCAAGGAAAGGGTTTGTTGGGTAGACATAAGAGGAGGAAAGGTTTTGGAGGTTGGAGGAAGGATAGGGAATGGATGAATGATTTCAGAGGGAAGATTGAAGAGGAGGAAGGAGTTTGTATATTAGAGGAAGGAAGGGGAAGGGATTGAGGGGTTGGAAGGGAATATGGAAGAGGAGGAAGGTGTTTGGTGGTTGGAGGAAGGAAAACAAAGGTATTTAGAGGGAATAGGAAGAGGAGGAAAAGGATTGAAGGTTGGAGGAAGGAAGAGGAAGGGACGAAGGTAAAATAAAAGAGGAGGAAGGGATTTGGAAGTTGGAGGAAGAAAGAAGAAATGATAAAGGTTTTAGAAGGAAGAGGGAAGATGAAGGGAGGAGGTAATATGGAATAAGAGTAAGGGAGGAATATAAGATGGAAGAGGAGGAAGGGATTTGGACTTTGGAGAAAGAAAGAGGAATGGATGAAAGGTTTAGAGGGAAGAGGTAAAATGAGGAAGGGGTCTGGAGGGAAGATGGAAGAGGAGGAAGGGGTTTGGAGGTTGGAGGAACTATGGGGAAGGGATGAAGGGGTTATGAGGGAAAATGGATGAGGAGGATGGTATTTGGTAGTTAGAGGAAGCAAGAGGAAGGGATTTGAAGAAAATATGGAAGAGGAGGAAGGGGTTTGGAGGTTTGAGGAAGGAAGAGGAAGGAATGAAGGAAAGACAAAATAGGAGGAATAAATTTGGAGGTTGGAGGAATAAAGAGGAATGGATTAAGGGTTTTGAGAGAAAAGGGAGGATTAAGGGATGAGGTAAGATGGAAAAAGAGGAAGGGAGGAAGAAAATATGGAAGAGGAGGAAGGTAATCATACCATAGAGGAAAAAAGAGTAATTGATGAAGAGTTTGGAGGGAAGAGGGAAGATGAAGGGAGGAGGTACTATGAAAGAAGAAAAAAGGGTTTGGAGGTTAGAGAAAGGAAGAGGAATGGAGGAAGGGGAGATGGAAGAGGATGAAGGGATCTATAGGTTGGAGGAAGAAAGGGGAAGAGATGAAGGGTTTGGAGGGAAGAGGGAAGATGAAGGGAAGATGAAAGAGGGAAGAGGAGCAAGGGGGAGGAATAAAGGGGTTTGGAGGTTGGAGGAAGAAATATGAAGGGATAAACGGGTTTGGAGGTTTGAGGATGGAAGAGGAAGGGAGGAAAGAGGATGAGATTAGGGAAGATGGAGGAGTAAGGGATTCAGAGGTTGGTGTAATAAAAAAAATTTCAACACTAATGTAGAACATAAAATTTCCAGAATATTTTTTTTGTCTTTCATTTCTCATAACACAACACCATATGGAATAAATTAAAGAAATTAAACATCACATAAGACACTTACATAAGCATGGACCCACATATACAACATGATAACACCAAGTGCATGTCGATGCGATACCTTTCCAAATAAATATATAATTCTTTTCACCCAACCAGAGAAGAGATCAAGGATACAGACATTCCAAAATACATCATCACCCTAGTTACATATTATTTACAATTTAAAATTCTAAGAGCATTAATTGCGTAATCATAAACTATCATTCTTAACCAACATATTTATTAATTTCATTTATGATTTAACTTAATAAAATTACACTTAATTTGTCTCTTTTTTGCCTTTACAATAATTTTCCATAACTCCATTTTTATATGACACATTTTAAACACATAAAAAACTCCTGATACCTTATATTATGCTAGGGTGTTGTTTCTAAAAACATGTTTAATTGATGTTTAATTCTACTATCGTTATGCATGGGAACTAATATGAATACTAGGTCGAATAAATGTTTTGAGTGTAAGGAGATGAAGGTTTAAGTTACCTGTTCCTATAAACATCCCTCCAAAAGAGTGCCTTTATTTTCCTATTATAGTTTATATAGTTCAATAACCACTTTGAGTCAATTCAACATTTTCACATCCTAAATTTATATATATAGAAGAGTTTATGTTTTCTTGAAAGTTTGATCTCACCAAGAGAAAATCATATTCTTTTTTAACAACATGAGAATGCAAAATTAAGTTATAAGGACGTCTGGTATGACGTTATTCCTAAACCCAAAATATCATTTACTCTTATACTCTTTACAGTTATTTCGTACTTTGGTCTCACCATTGGCATTGTTGGAGAACAACTGTAATTCAAATAAAACATAATTTACACTTAGGGATTCATGACTATAAGGAGTGTGACCTTTCACAAGATAACTCATTTCATTTCTTTTAGACACCCAAATAATAAATGCATATTACAAGAAATACATATTATACGATATTTTCTTTCACCAATAACCTTAAAAGTGGTTATGCTATCTATCAACTTCAAAAGCATTCGCTGGGGAAAAACGTTTTCATAATACAAGACAATACATGAGAGTTTTAATATTTCTAACTCAAAAAACCTTCAAGCAACTTGAGGTAATCCACTACTACACACAAAGGGAACACATTTATTCAAAAGGGAAAAAAGGGTTTCAAATAAAAGAGTTTAATACATAGGTACTTTGACGCGTATAATCCATTATTGTCGTCTAAATCTCACCACGATATTAATCGTAGGAATATCATCAACTAAATTTTCAAGGTTTTTGGCCATTCACTAGGATACCAAGGGAAATTATGCACATGAGGTTTAAAGTTATACATGATATGTCTAGACCTACCAAACGTAGAAATGTAGGTCTCACTCACCCAAATATGAAAGGGTTCACATAACATAGTCATTTCCTCAACAAATATTTAAGAGAAAGGTATTTTATAAGTCTTCTCTTATGGGGGGGAAAAGAAGAGAAATTGGGATTATTAAATAATTTCTTAGGACATTATGGTGTTACAAAATTGGTTAATGATTGTTTGAGAGGGAGGGTATGACCAAGGTTATATACTCACTTCATTGCGACAGTGAAGATAAGTTTTCCTACTGAACATTATTAATTTATGAATAAATCACAATAATTACCTAAAAATGATGGTTTAAAATATATAAACCATAAACACCACATTTAAATCCATATAGTCATGAAACGCACAACGTAAATGGTGCACCCCCTTATTTTCTTCTAATTTACATTGTCAACTATCTACTTTGTTAATAAAATCAACATGGTGTCTATATAGTTGATCCTATATTCATCTGGTGTCCCTCCTACTAGCATAGAAAATTTAGTTGAAAATAAGGAAGATTCAAACCACGTAGTTTTTTAATGTACAATGTTTAATATATAGGAATTTAAGAAAAACAATGGCTTTTCAACTCTAACTTAAATAATGCATTGTTTTAAAATCGATTTCATTTAACATTTGCAAACCATGAGAATATAAATATTTAAATATCATCTCACTAAAGAAAACATATAAAAATCATAGTCCTTCTAGTCTGGAGCACCTACAAGCAACGCAGGGTCAGTCTTAGAACTAGTATGGCAAACCTTTATACTCTAGCACAAAACCAATACGTTCATCATTTTCAAGCAATCTAAATCCAAGTAGAGAGAGATAGATATAGAGAGAGATAAGGAGAGAGAATTTACTCACACATTCACACATCCAACTTCATTTACACTTTTATTTTTTATTCAAGAGAGAGATTAGGGAAGAGAGAAAACTAGAAGACGTCACTTTTTCTTTCTATTGAAAATATCATAACTACTTTACATTTCTTATCCCTTTTCATTTTATTTCAACCCATCTACAGTTCTAATCCATTTACTTTTTCAATAGAAACATATATTTCATAATTATTTCTAGAGAGAGAAGAGGGAGGAGAGAGAAAACATTATCAATTACAAAGTCCATTCATAAAAATAAAAATTGATTAAAGAATACTCTACACAAGCCCCAAAACTGTATGAAAAGGGTTCACAAGTATTAACATGTCCAATAGGAGGCTCAGGAGGAATTTCTAGCTCAAGTTGAGAGTTTGTAAATTTCCCAAAAAAACTAAAGTGCTTACAAAATCATTTTCACGATAATGAGAGTTAGTTTCTATTCTCACATTGGGGGTATAAAAGTACATAGCGGTAGTTTTCAAGTTTTCTAAATCGATACGACAGTGTAAGCCAAACCGATCACATTTTCTTTAAAACATAAGCGTCAACCCAAGTGACTAAAATACAAAATGGCAATTGAAACTCTTCTATCCAAGCCATAAAATTGAGTTTATCATTTATATTTATGGCCTTCATGGTATTGTGAAGCTTTAGGAATCATACTAGACGTCTAAGTTGGTAAAATTATTTTCTTTGATGCTCCATGTGCATGGTGTATGGGATCAAACCTATTGTTTTATTTTTTTGAGAAGGGTAAGAGTGTCATTTTTTAATTCTAGCTGAATCCTATGTTGTTTTAAATGAATTAAGAACCAAAGAGCAAAATGATAAAATATGAAATTTGAATGCAAGAGGAAGGGAAATCCATACCATTTTTTATGATTTCTCGAGGCATATGCTTAGGTTATTTCTCATAGAATTTGACTAGAGAATCACATTTGGTTGAGAGTTTCCAATGCCATTTCCAACAGTCAATTTTTAGTAAAACCAAAAATCATGGCATTCCATAAAATTGATTGTTTTTACACATTCTGTAAAATAGTTCATGACTTACCCATGCTTCTACTTTGGTACTGGGATGGAGTATATTGGAGAATGTTGGAGATTTTTAATTTATGTGTTGATAGGATTTTTCATCACATATTGAGATAGCCACGGAGTCAAGGAAATAACTACTAGAACTACGATATAACTGTGGAAGACTAGAACAAGCCTCGGGTAGTAGGAGGAAAGCTACAATATAGTGAAAAATCCATGGTACATTAGAAAAGCTATGGAATATTGAAGAAATCGGTGATACATGGAATGAAGCCGTGAGATACTGTAGAAGCCACGGAAGTTGAAAAAGATCCATGGAATGAAGATAATTCAAAATAATACACGACATAAGCCGAGAGAGGCACAAATCAAAAGAAGCGACTCTTGGAATATTTTTTGTTTCATATATTTATTGTAATTAATTGATTATATATGTGTGTGCCACAAGAAATGTATGTGATCATCACCAGAGACATATGAGAGAGTAAGAGACGATTTGTATGAGAATGGATGGTTTGGAAAAAAAAAATTGTTATGCATTTTACATTTTTTTGTTCACAAGTTATAGTAGTTTATTTTTCCCATGTATATCACTAACAATAGGTTAAAATTCCTAAGTATGGTGCTGCTGTCAATATTTAGGGTTAACATTTGGTGTTTGAGCCCATGTTCTTGTTTTTAGTCAGATGTCAAGAAAATATCACCACTAGGATATTGGAAGCCAAAATTGACAGAGATTGGTGGGAAATTCAAATTCAAAAATTTGTCAAAGGAAAATCCAAAAGACTAAAAGCATCATATAAAGTGGTAGAATCTGAAGTGATGGTAGAATACAAAGAATATTTTTAGTCACTATTTCCTAATTTTTTGTGGCCTTCCATATTAGCACATGCCAAAAGAACGGAGTGGTCATGAGAATATATGAGATAACCTTTTGAGTGGACTGAAACAAAGTTAACCATACTTAATCACCTTGACGAGACTTGGTTGAGAGCTATTGATTACTAGTACGAGACTACTTTGTATTCATACACAAATACCTGGGCCATAGAGGGTCGGACAACCACAAGAAAGGTGAAGTCTTAAGTGGATCAAGAGGTCGATTTATTAAATTGGTTCCATTCTTAATAAAGGTTTTGATTATTGAGAAGGACTTAATCAAAAGTGCAAAAAAGTCCCTTTAGGGGACAGACACTTAGACACCCTAATTTTACATCTATCCTAAATCAATTAATTACCCTACCTCATTTCCCACAAAAATACACTTTGAATTAATCAAATATAATTTTATTAATTATCCATTTCAAATATGAAAATAACCTAATTCTTACCACATGTCATTATTCTCCATGTTTTTCTACTATTGAATTAAATATTCAAAATCAAATCCTCACCCACTCTTCGTTGTCCCCACTCACCTAAAATCATCCACTTATGAATTAAAAATCAAAAATCAAATCCTCATCCATTCTTCGTGGTCCCCACTCACCTAATCTTGCCCATATTTTCAAATCATGATTACTTAAATTACTCTAAGTCAATCACTTCCCCAGACTATAAATACAGCCTTACCCCTCCCCTCTAAGACACAAGAGAACAAGTTTTAATGCCCTATCTATGTTCTTGCATCCTTTGAGTAAATAAAATCCTTCCACCTCGTCCTAATGCCAAAATAGCTTCATCTTGAAACACCCAAAATACATAATCCTTTTACCCATTTGGTGAAAAGTAAGTGGGTCATTGTTGCAGGAAGTCCTTACTCTATCTTGAGAAAAGCACCTACATATCACGCAATCAGGGCTCAATCCATGTTTCCTAGCCCATTTTGAGGTTTTTTACGGAACGCGAAGGAGGATGTATTATTGTTAGTATTTTACTTCCTTGTTAGTAGTGTATTTTTCCTAGCCTACATTCTGGCACGCCCGGTTACTTTTGATTTGTTACCATTAATTTCCCAATTAGTGGTTTTATCCTTTCTTTGTTTATTATTGTTCATTATTATCTCATTTTCTGTGCCTTATGGCCTTATTTGGTTAACCTTCATGCTATGGGAAGTGATTTTTTTGTGTAGTGTCTTGTGGTGCATATTCAGGTTGTAGTAACAACGACATAACGATAATTGTCATGTCTTTGATCTTCATAGTGATCGGTGTCCGGTAGAAAGAACATTCATCCCCTTCTCTAGCTACACATGGGTCACCATGGACGACAAATTTTGGAACTTTTTACACATATCTCACCAGAATTATCATATTTGCAATTATTTTCCGTCAGTGATTTATTTCAAGTTGGAAAGAACCCTGCATTTAATCACTTCATAATTTGGTTTTTGCATGTAGTCAAGGTGGATTTCATCACCACCAAATCTACATTGGTGTCATGGACTTGAATACCACGCATCAATACCATTCACATTTTCATTACACTTTGAGACATAGTCTCATCATAGTTTTTGGTATTTACCTCACCCATGCTCTTCACTTATAGGTAATGCTATCATGTGGCACATGTGATTCATTCCAAAATAGGTGTAACAATGAAGCCTGGGCATCATCCTTATAAATATTTGGGGAGCTATAAGGATACCATATACATTCATTCCCGATCACCTTCCACCTTTTCGTAAAACCTATTTTGGACGCGTTGATTCACTCTAAAGTAGGCAAGTAATAATTGGTGAGTCTCCTCCAGTGCTTTAAGAGTTCCTTGTACCAATTCTATCCTTGTACAAAATTAAGTATATTAGGACTAGGGTATATTGGAGGACACATATTTTTGGAGTGATAAGAGCCTACATCCATCATTCCACAACATACTTGTATGATTGTATGAAATAATGATCATTCCTGAATAATTTACCCCCTGAGCCAAAACAATTTGATACACATGACTGCTTGCTGATTATCAACAAAATAGTTTAGCATTATTTTTATCATCAAATTTGGTTGATAGCAATGTATTCATTGTAAAAGTTCAAACCCTAGTTGTGTTCCACAAAAATCATATCTTGACCAATTCAATACCAAGGAAAAACTTCCAAGAAATCCAACAACGAAGACCATAACATTGCGCCGATTTCATTAGCTTTATTCAACCAACAACGCATCCACCATAGCTTGTCTTTGGCTATATCAAATTGATATTGAGTGAATGACATTCACTAACCATATCATCAATTGTCAAAACATCCTTCATAGTTCATTTCAATCTATATCAAACTAATATTGGGTGACTTGTTTGAGTTCACTCCTTATTTTATCAACCATCATGTTTATCCAAATCATAGTCGACACAAATCCTTTCATAACTCATTTTGAGTTATATCACAAACATATTGAGATTAAACTATTTAATTTACTCTCCCCATCAACAATCCAAAGATTTTCCAAGCCAAATGTACACAATGTGAAACAAATTCCCTAATAACTCATCTCAAGTTATATCACAATAATATTGAGATAACTTGTTTGAGTTACTCTCCTTATCAGTCATCACGAGCTTATTCAAGCTAAATACAAAGCAATCAAGTACTCATTTAATCACACCTGCTCAAAATTCCTACCCATGTTTTACAACTTAATCAGGCACATCTCATCATGGTATTCACATGTAGCCATAATCATGAAAATGACGTTGAAGAAGTCGCGCAACCAGAAATCACCAATGAAGAACAAGAACAAGTAAATATGGTGATAGAACAAAACAAAAATGAATATCTATTACACATCCTAGGCATGGGGAAAAAACTAACCCCAAACTTTGGGACTGAACATTTAAACAAACTTATCAATAATGGTGAATCAATTTATCACAATGAAATACCAAACAATTGAAATAGATCTTCATCCGATGAGTTATTCACTAAAATACAAGAATTAAGAAAGAAAATTGAGGAAGCAACTGTTAGAGATGAAAGGTTAAAAGACTCCAATCCAGACCCCAATACTCATGGCATTCTTGACAACCCATCCCCTGCCTCTCCATTCACACATGAATGGAAACATATGAAAGACACCATTCAGAGACTACAAAAACAATAAAAAAAATTCAACTTTGAAGAACTGTGTCCTTATCCATTTGATATAGAGATATCACGCTTACCATTTCCGTCATCCTTCAAAATCCCAAAATTTGATAAATACAAAAGAAAAGGTGACCCTTGTGAACATGTCAACGAATTTTACATGAAATTTTAGGAATTTACCTATCATGACACGTATTTTTTACGATTAGTCCCCCAAAGTTTAAGAGGACAGACTTTAGACTGGTTTTTCCATATTCCCAAAGGGTCGGTCATAACATTCACAGAATTATCAGAGAAATTTGTCAAACATTTTTCCTACAACTTAGACTCAGAAATAACCATGCTTGATCTCTGTAACACTAGACAAAGGCCTAATGAAAACTTCACCTCCTTTTTACAATGATGGCAAGGAATTGTAAGAAGATTTCCTTGCTCAATGCCTGAGAGACAATTAGTTAGCATTTTTTTATTCCAAATATCAATGATGAACTATCATTCCACATGAAAATGCATTGTTTAAAGAGTTTCTTAGAATTCATTAAAAAGGGAACAAAAATAAAAAAATACCTCATTTCTAAGGGCTTACTTAAAGCACCCTTTAGGGACCAATCTTATCAAGATGCCCCTCAGAACTAGGACAAATCCATATTCTTTAACCAAAACTGAAATATAGTCAATGATGGCGTTATTGATTCCCACCATATCTAAAATGTTCAAAACAATCCCATCAACACATTAAAATTCAAACAACTAATCATAATCCCTAGAAAGGAAGTTCCTTCTCGGGACCGGCGAAGATAGTTCACTCCTCTCAAAGAAATCTTATCTAGTTTCTTTTGTCACTTGGAAAATACCAACATGATTACATATCCCATTGTCAAATCCTTAGAAGAAGGAAAACCCAAACTAAATTGGTATGAGGACAATGAATATTGTGATTACCATTGCATAAAAGAGCACTCTATGGATCGATGCATGTAATTTTACCATTACATGCAAGACCTGATTAAATGTGGAGACATAGAAGTTGAAAATAGTTCTGAGAAAAAAACACCTAATGAAAAACTTAACATGTTCAAAAATCCCTTCCCTAACCACAATAATAATTCAAAATATAAGGGTCAATCATCAATCAATGTCGAGTATGACTCTGTCATCTCGACCATAGACTATGACCAAGACTTAGTGGTAACTATAAAGATCAGAACTAACCGTACGATCACCACTAGAAAAAAAAACTACCACTTCGTCCCCTACACCACCTCCTAATCCACCATCTAATTCCTCCACCAATTCTACTCCACAACCTACACCATCATTTAATATTGTCAAACAATTGGAGAAGCGTGCAACACAAATTTCCATCATGGAATTACTTAATTCTTCTCCTACACTACAACACGTCCTTATGAAAACATTGAATAATGCTCGTGTCCCTGAGGACATCAATTCACAACAATTCTAGTCTTTAATTACACATCTTACTTTCCCCAATCCTATTTTATCCTTTGGTCCCACCGACCTTCTTAATCCCAACATCACTAATAATCATTCTTTATACGTCGAGGTTTATATAACTCATTGTAATATCAAGCGCGTATTAATTGACAATGGATCCACATTAAATATTTGTTCCATGAAACTTTTATGTTGTCTAGGTTACACTGAAAATGATTTACAAAACAATATTATAACCATTCATGGGTATGATAATAGTGAAAGAAAGTCTGAAGGCACAATCATGTTACCTCTCTAAGTTGGACCCATCACCATAGAAATGGTATGTCATGTGGTGGATGAAGAAGTTGCATAAAACATTCTCTTCGGCCGACCATGGATTCATGCCATGAAATCCATCCCATCAATGTTCCACCAATGTATTAAATTTCCTCATTTGGACAAAGAATTTACGCTACGTGCGGATTGTCAACCCTTTCAGTATTGTAGATTCCTTGAAGGATGGTATCAACATGATCACTATCGTCCATCAATAGATAAGTATGCTCCACCTCACATAATCCCTAACGAAATACGCATCGATTTGGATACACTCCCTAAAAATGATCCAAAACCATCACCTTCTAACCAAACCACATTTTCCAATCCATTCTCTTCTGCTAATCAACAATATTCAACCACTCCTCCTCCCACTAATCAATCATCTTCTTCCATTAATCAAGCTTCTTCTTCCAGCAACAATTATTCTTCCACCACACCATATTCTTCCTCACCTATTCAATCTTATTCATCCAACCATACCTCTTCTATCAAGATACCTTCTCCTTCGAATAACCAAACTTCATCCTCCACATGAGGTACTTATTGGTCCCCCATCCCACACATTTAAAATCACTGACAAAGGATGTGGTAAATATCAATTTCAAAAGATGGCAGACTCCTTTTACATCAACAAATCCCCACACAACCAACTACAAACCCAACGCTCCACATCTGAGAATCCATCCCACTTACCAAATGGGACAGTCAACTTGGAAAAAAATTGGTTATCTTGACAATGAACATATTCCAAGTTCTTTAGGATCTTGGTTATATAATGATGAATTTTCTCCATGTTATGAGTCCCCTCAATTTACCAAAGCTCATCGAATAATGAAAAACATGTGATGGAAGGGTAGAGGACTCGGTCCAAATGAATAAGGTTGTTTAGACCCAATCAATTGCACACAACATAATGGTAAACATGGTTTGGGTTTCAAGGTGTTTAATGCTTTTCCTATTATAATTTCAACTGATAACGATGACACTAGCTCTTATAATGACACTATGTCTCCACGTAGAATTTTCAAGGACCTCACTGAAACACATCTATACTTTGAACATTTATCTATTAATGTCATCAATTTTGAGCCTATGCATCTGAATCTCATAGACCATGGCCAACCACATCATGCGGCCATGGACATGTTCCAAAATGATGAATCCATCGAATAATTCCTTGGAAATCATGATCAAATCCCTACTTCTAACCATAGAAAAGGATTTGAAATCAATCTAGATGAATCGACATATTTTGGAGAAGAAATAAAATATTTGGATCCTTCACCTTCAAAAATTTTGGATCAGAAGCACAAACAAAAAAATTCCCATAATCAAAATCTCATCGCCACCCTATCAAATAAACATGTCAATAAAAAGTCTCAACATTAGACACAAAAATCTTGTACAAACTCTCCCAAATCACCCAACACCAATGACCTACATCAACCATTAGGATCATTCTCTAAAAAATATACATCTAAAATGCTTGTAGAAGAACTAAAGACATAAACATTAGAACCATCGAATAGCAAAAAATTTCACAGAAAATTTTTAAAACTTGGTATTAGTCTGTCTAACCAAGAAAGCATATAATTCACAACACTCCTTATTGAATTCCAAGATATCTTTGCATGGACCTATAAGCACATGCTAGGTATGGATCCATATCTTGTAGTACACCACCTTGTGGTGCATCTGAATGCAAATCCTATAAAATAAAAAGTACGAAAAATGCATCCCCAAGTAGCATTACTTGTTAAATCCAAACTCAATAAACTCTTAGAATCTGACTTTATCTGACCTATTGATTATTCAACATGGATATCTAACATAGTTCCCATAGCCAGGAAAACCCCCGACATCAGGATATGCATATACTTCCAAGACATTAACAAGGCTTATCCTAAATATGACTTTCCCTTGCCAAATATAGACATGATTGTTGGTTCTATGATAAGCCATGAAATTCTCTCCTTAATGGATGGATTTTCTGGTTACAATAAAAAATGTATTGCTAAAGGGGATCAACATAAAGAAACATTTACTAGACCATGGGGAACCTTCTGTTATAAGGTCATGCCTTTTGGCTTGAAAAATGCCAGTGCCACCTATCAACGAGCAATAACTGTCATCTTCCATGATATGTTGCATGATATCATGGAATATTATGTTGATGATATATTAGCAAAATAAAAAACACAAATAGGGCATCCAGGTGTGTTAAGATGCATTTTTGATAGATTACGTGAGTATAAGGTTTGTCTTAACCCAAAGAAATGTGTGTTCGGTGCAACCTCTGGTAAATTTTTAGGGTTTATTGTCTCACAGAGAGACATAGAAGTGGATCCTGCAAAAGTCAAAGCCATTATGGAAATTCCTCCTCATCAAAACCTAAAACAATTACATAATCTTTAGGGAAAAATATAATCTATTCGACGTTTCATATCACAGTTGGCTGATAGGTGCCATCACTTCAACCAGTTATTCAAGAAATATGCACAATTTCACTGGAACCATGATTGTCAAGACTCTTTTGCTAAGTCAAAAGAATACCTCTCTAGCCAACCTGTTCTTATGTAACCAGTTTTCGATAAACCCATGTTGCTTTATAAATCTGCCAATGAACATGCCATAGGAGTTCTGTTAGCGCAACATAATGATCAAACAAAATAACAGGATGTATATTACCTTAGTTGAAAACTTATTGATCATGAAGTAAATTATTCCCAAATCGAAAAGTATGCTTAGCGGTCACCTTTACATTCCATAAGTTACATCATTACTTGCTCAATCACACCAATAAGTTGATCGCCAAGATTTATCCTCTCAAGTATCTCTTATCTCGCCCCATTCTCACAGGAAGAATGTCTAGCTGGGTCATACTACTTAGTGAATTTCATGTGGAGTTTATTCCACAGAAGGCAATTAAAGGACATGACCTTGCAGACCAACTTGCTGAGGCACCCCTTCATGGCACATAACCACTTCATTTTTCTTTTCCTGATGAAGATCTTCTGCACATAGACATTGCACCAGCTTGGACTCTATTTTTTAATGGATCTTGTAATATCCATGGCTCAGGGGATGGTATTTTTCTTATCACACCTAGCGGACACGTTATTCCCAAATCATTTCTATTAGCATTCCCATGTACCAACAATATCGCATAATATGAAGCTCTAATCATAGGATTAAAACTAGCTATATCTTGGAATCTTACAGAATTATCTATATTTGGTGATTATTTACTTATCATCAAACAAGTTATTGATGAATACTAGGTCAACGATGAAAAACTTATCCCATACAAGTGCATGGTGGATATTATTTGAAGCTATTTTTGATTAATTATCTTTGATCAAATCCCCATAATTCGTAATAAATCTGTTGACTTTATGACAACCATTGGATCCTTGTTATAAATTGCATCTAGTCAACCCCAGGCACATTTTATTGTAGAACATCTCTTAATTCTTGTCTATGACCTTCCTGAAAACACTATATTATGCGAAATCATGGGTTTGAATAACCCTTGGGACCATGATCTTTATACCTTCATCCATGATAAGACATTTCTCACCGACATGAAACCAATGCATAAACGTGCTTTGGCAAAACTTGCCTCTCATTACACCATTTTAGCAGAAACTCTTTATAAACAAGAATATGATGGCACCCTACTTTGATGTCTTAATCAAGAAGAAGCCTCGAGTTTCCTAACTAAAGTCCATTATGGTATCTGTGAAGCGCACACAAATGGTATAACCTTAGCAAAGAAAATCGAATGAGTTTGATATTATTGGCCCACCATGGAAAGTGATGCATGCCATTTTGTCAAAAAATGTCAAACATGTCAAAATAATGGAAATCTTATCCACACACCTTCTGAAGCATTGCAATCGATAACTACACCATGGCCCTTCTCTTAATGGCAACTTGACCTCATTGGTAAAATTAGGCCAAGATCATCTGATGGATATACGTTCATCATTACAGTATCACTTACTTCACGAAATGGGTGGAATCTATGCCTCTCACCTATGTTACCGGTAGCAAAATATCAAAATTCATTTTTAATAATCTCATATGTTGATTTAGTATTCCATCCGCTTTGGTCACAAATAATGGAAAATCATTTAAAAACTATTATGTAAAATAGCTAGCCAAACATTTTTACATCAAACTTAAGTGGTCCACTCCATACTACCCTTAGGGTAATGGTTAAGGAGAAGCAACCAACAAGACTTTAAAATGCATCATGGAAAAAATCATCAACACCCATGGACGTAATGGGCATACTTAAATTTACCCTGCTATTTAGGCTTACTATACATCTTACCGCACGCCTACTAGAGCCACCCTTTTTCCTTTGTTTATGGTTGTGAAGCCATTTTACCTATTGAGATAGAACTCCCATCCTTGAGAATCTCCCTTAAAGATGTAATTAATGAGGATGAATACTGACAGTCATGACTTCAAGAACTTGAGATTCTTGATGAAAAATGACTTAATGCCCTCAATCATCTTCAAGTCTATCAAAACCGACTGCAACACAATTATCATAAAAAGGTAAGACCTAGAGAATTCAAAATTGGTGACCTCATTTTAAAATAAAATCAAAAGAATACCACTAAATAGTGAGAAAAAAAAGGAAAATTTGAGCCTAATTGGTTAGGACCCTATGTAATTACAACCAAATTTGGTTCTGGAGCCTATAAGTTGGCCAATGAAGATGATCAAGAACTTGATGAGCTAATGAATGCAAATCATTTAAAGAAATTTTATCCTTGAGGTGTTCACTATTATGGGAAACAACGACATGTACATTATTCCTTTTGTCTAACTTATCTCCAAATAATTTAAAGTTATTCATTTCTATTGGCAGGTATTCTCATTATTGCAACCATATATTCATATTTATCATCAGGAGACAGGTGCTAACATAGATCTTAAGTCTTGTGAGTATCATACTTCTTATAATATCTCCCATTTTTAGTCACTTTTACCTATGGTCATACCTAGAAGTTTACTGACGGTAATATATTCCCTTCAAAGAAATTCTTTCTTTCATAACAAAGCTCTAAACTTATTTACCCAGTTCGTTTGATCATCCATCTTAGTCTTTGGTGTTGAACCCTCACATCTTACTAATCATGTAGGGTTGAGATTGGGGAAAAATTTCCTTCCAAATACAAACCACTCTTGTACAAGTTAGTAAATCAAATAAATTATGAATAATTCACTATTACACCTTTCTTCCTTCACAGTCTTAGGTGTTAAGCCCACACTTCTTACTGGTAGTGTGAGACTGGGAATGGAGGAAGGTGCCCTTACTCATTTATGTCTTATCTTCAGTGATAAACCCTTTCCTTTTATAGGTGGCATGGGGTAAAGAATAGAGGGTCGTTCTCATAAAAGCATAAAATTATTGCAAAAACATAAAAAAAACAATCAAAAACATTAAAAAAAAAAAGACAAAAAAGTAATTTTCTCACCTATGTTTTGCCTTCAGTGATGAGCCCTTGATTTTTACTGGTAGCATGGGGCAAGGCATAGAGAGTCATTTCAAGAATACAAAGTCTTATAAATTTGACAGTTCTTACAATTATAGAATCCCTAAAGAAGTAATTTAGATGCCTAAGTGAAGAGAGAACTATCCCTTCACCTTATATATTACCAATCAACAGGCCACATAACTATCTAAGTCTAAACCGTGACTCATAGAGTGAAAGCCATTTTTAAACCGGTTTAGTGATGTTAAGAAGAATTGAGTCACAATTTCCTAAAGAGATTTTTTTAGCATTTGTCTTTATATTCATTATCCACCTCCTACAACCTTTTTGATTCTCGGTGATGAGCCCTCACATCTTACTAGTTGTGTGGAGTCAAGAATGGTGCTAGACTTCTTTTCATCATAACATCACCAACATATCCTACCAATGGAATGAGAATTTTTGTTATTCAAAGCATGAGTTACCACGAGGAATATAATACATACAGACAATATCCTAGTTTATCACCTATCTAAATAAGTTTGCATTCTGGTCCATAAATTGCCAACAATGGTGTAAAAATTCAAAAATCGAAAAACATTCGAAAATCGTCAAAAATCCAAAAATATTTGAAAATCATCAAAAATCTAAAAAACATTTGAAAATCGTCACAAATCCAAAAACATTAGAAAAAATCGTCAAAAATCTAAAAACATTAGAAACAATTTAAAAATCTAAAAACATTGGAAATTATCCAAAACTCCAAACAAAAAAATAAAATAATAATAAACAAAAATAAATAAATAAAAAATTGTAAAATATGAAAAATTACAAAAACTATAACATAATCAACACAATTCATCCTTTGAACTATTATCCCAAACGAATGATCCAATCACCTTATGACTATCAAATTCAAACCACTTCTCCTCGCATGAATCTTCGCTTGGGGAAAATCTAGATCTCATTGTTTTCTTGTTTGAGGACAATGACCCAACCCTTTTTTATGTCCTTGGACCCCTGCTTGGGGGCACATCCGATCAATCCTCACTATGGAACATGTTAGGGACATGTTTATTGGTTATTGTGTTGCATTATTAGTTACAAGTTATTAATTGCTTTCTTGTATCTTGATATATTATAGGGGCATATTTATTTTATGTATCATCGTGTTCTCTCTAATATACTTATGTTATCTGATAGCATATCATACTGGGGCATCATACTTTCTTAATGGCCTATGTCTATGATTTCTTCCATTTGCATATCGTATTGGGGAATCATACTTTCTTGATGGCCTCTATCTATGCTCTCTTCCACTTGCATATCGTATTGGGGCATCAATTTTTTTTTATGGCCCTTGTCTATGCTATCACACATATTTCAGTCTAGTTATCATGATATTTTATATCATGATGCATCTTGTTATGTGCTATATTGAAATTAAGATTCTTTTCGTCACTTGAGTATCTTCCTACATGATCAACATCTTACTTTGCACCCCATCCATTTATCCATACTATTAAATTCCCCATTTTGGGAATCCTACTTGATCACCGTTGTATTTTACGAATCTTACTTGAAGATATTTCTCAAGTAGCATTCACTATCCAATAGCTCCTCCTCCCCCACCATGATCACCATATATTTGATCCATTCATCCTCTCCTCATTTTTACTCCTCTGCCACTTATTCCCATATTACCCTTCTCACTATCCCTGTCCCCTCTCACTCATTTTTCTTCTTTCCTTTCACTCTTCTGCTTCCCGCTTGATAATATTACTTAATAACCCCTTCTATATAGGATCCTCAGAGGAGGTTTACCCTCTCCCTACGATATTCCCATTGTATAAGCTTCTCCACCACCTCCCCTCTCATCAAACAACAATCACCACCACACACATCTTCACATTCCACCTCTTCTATTTCCCATTCTTGCATCATTACTCTCACCATGCGGGCATCCCAATTAAGGATTCCCCTCAAACTCTCCACCATCCGCTACATATATTCCTTCATCCATTCATGTTACACTTCTTTGTTTCCTTTCTTCCTTGATATCACCTCCTCTCGTATCCTCTTCCACCTGGGCATACATCACTCACTCTTTTCTCATCCTTCCCCAAATCTGTATTTTACCTAGTAATCCTACTTACACACTCTTGTAGTATGGAAAATTCACTTTAGGGTTTTCCTTTAGTCCATTTTTTCATACCATATTCTCACTAATTCTATCATCATTCTTCTTCTTCAGCTTGGCGATCTTACTTAACCATTCTGGCCGCATAACAATATTACTTAAGAATTCCTCTTAAGATTGATCTACCCTATGGCCTTCCCACATCCCATAATATTTCCCCCATATTATTTCTCTTGCCTCTCATCATGATCATCTTATTCAACCAGCCATTCCACCACTGTATCCAATACAAATTTTTCTTTCTCCTTGCATATCATCCATGTTGGTTTGGTGATCTTACAAAACTAGTGCAGAAGCATGACAATCTTACTTAAGATTCTCTCTTAAGCATGCCATGTCATCTTGAACTCACCCATCACTCTATATTCTCACCATCCATATTTTCTCTTCATTCTCCATCATCACATCTTCTTACCACCACTATCACCATCCTCTTCTTGGCAATCTTACTTAACCACTCACACGGCATGGTGATCTCACGTAAGAGTCTCTCTTAAGGATGATCTCTCTTCTTTCCTTAACCCATCACTACACATCCTCACTCTTCACTTTTTCTCGGCATTCCCCATTATCACATCCTCTCACCTCATCTTCCATTCTCATAAATACCACTTCTCACTCACCCACCTTTCATCTCCAGTGTCATTCAGTTGGAAATCTTACTTAACCACTTCCACCGCATGATAGTCTTACGTCAGGGTCCTCCCTACGCTAAACTCGTCATTCTGAAATTTTCCCTCGCCTCATTTTTCATTAAATTTTTTGATCACTTATTCCACCTGGTCTATCCTACCATTATCCTTTCTCCACCTATTATCTCACAACATATGTCTAATATATTCTACCTATAATCACATTCTTCTCCCCCATTTCCCCCTTCTTGATCCATCACCGTTCATATCATTTCTTCCCATTATTTTTATGTCTTGTTTCTTCATCATCAACTCATTCGTCCTCATATTCCGCATCCTCTGCTCACTCTCACCTAGTCCTAACTCATCCCTCACATTTTATTTGCTCTTTCGACTTCATCTTCTCGAATTCTCCCACATCTCTACCCACACACTTATTCGCCATTGTTATTAACATTCCGCTAACATTCTTTCATCATCATCTTCTATTCCCATGATAATAATTGTTAGTGGAATTTCCCTAAAAATCATCAATCCTCATTCTGCACGACCTTGTTCACTCCCTTGGACCTTCTATAGTTTCCCTTCATTCCTTCCTTCCTCTAGGCCCACCACTCATTGTTAGTGGGATTTCCATAATGTCCCTTTGTTAGCGCTACCCTTTCCAATCCATATTACCTTTCTCCCTTTCTTCATTTTTTTCTCTCATCCTTCCCCACCACTTATTGTTAGTGGACTTTCCCTAACATCCCCTCACTGACATTACCTCTTCTATCCCCCGTTCTCTTTTCTCTCCTATTCTTTTCCCCCACTCCCACCCTTTCTTGTCACTTCTTCTCCACCTCTTCATCTTCCCTTTTCCCTCTTCAATATCTTTAATATCTTCATCATACATCATTTGTCTCTTTTCTCATAATCCTAGTGTCCTCATTTCATGCATCTCCGCATATTTTCCAATTTGTGTCATTCCTCCCATCTTTCTTCTCTTTACATTCCTCATACTATTCACTTTACACTTATTATCCCCATTCTATATTCCCTTCCTTCTACATCATTTTCTTTGTTATAATCTTCTCTCTCCCACCCCTCATCTTATTTCACTTCCTTTGTATCTTCTTCTTCTCCTTTTTATGTCACGTTTCCTCCTTACTTCCCCATCGATAACTTGGCTCTTCAGCGTTGTGCCAACTTTTTTATCATCCTGACCTCCATATGCATCTCTATAGAATCTGTTCCATATTATTTTCCTTGGTATTCCTTGCAAAGACCCAGTTCCTTCATTCTCCTCCCTGCATTCGCTCTATCCTCCTTTCCTCTCCCCTAATTTTCACGTTTCTTCTGACCACCTCTCCTTTTCTCTACCACCCCTACCTTTTCATTCACTTTTTACCTGTTTCTCTTCTTTTCTATGCTATTTTTCACATTTTCCTCACCCCTCATCATTTATTTTTTTCTCTGTTCTACTTCTTCTTTCTTCTTCTTTCAAATTTTCATCGATTTTACCCCCTACTCCCACCTCATCTTCTCCTTCTTATTTATCTTTCCCCGTTTCTTACTTTTCTCAACTTTATCATTTCTTTCATTTTCATGCATCCCTCTTTATTATATCTATTGCTTCCTTTGTTTGGCACATCTCTCTATTTCATATCTTAACCCTCTACTCTTTCATTTTCATGTCTTCTCCTTGTTTTCCCTTCATCATTCCCTTCATCCCCTATCATCCCTCTTTCATTCCTTTTTTTACCTCCCCTATCTCCATAACCCTTCACCTTTATTACTCTTCTCATAATCAACCCCAATCCTATCCATTCCCTATTCTATTTCCCATTGCATCCTCCCACACACCCTCACACCTAGCATTCAAGGCTGATTGAATCCTTTCTCCATTTGCATCATGCAGTCATTCCAGTATCTTCCACCCCATTATCGTCCTCTTCTCCACGGAATTAATCTCTCCTATTTTCAAGAGCTCTGTCATATATTATATTCTCGTCAACCCTCTCGAGGGGGCATCATCACATATGTTTATAATCACATCTTCTCATGATAGTTTTGTCTTAGAGGATACCATGACATCTGTCACTCACCACCTTCTATTCTCCCCAAAAAAACATTCACTCTATAATAATAAGCTAGGAAAATTAGATTGAATTATTCCCCCATCTCGTCTACTTTCTTTGAAAGGACACTACTTTCATAGTACCCTTCCAAAGAGGGGAAAATGTAGACACCATAATTTCACATCTTTTCTAAATCAATTAATTCCCCTACCTCTTTTCCCAAAAAATACACTTCGAATTAATCAAATATAATTTGATTAATTATCCATTTCAAATATAAAAATAACCTAATCCTTACCACATGTCATTATTCTCCATGTTTTTCTACTATTGAATTAAAAATTAAAAATCAAATCCTCACCCACTCTTCATGGTCACTACTCACCTAAAATTATCCACTTATGAATTAAAAATCCAAAATGAAATCCTCACCCATTCTTCATGGTCCCCACTGACCTAATCTTGCCCACATTTTCAAACCATGATTACTTAAATTACTCTAAGTTAATCACTTCCTTAGGATATAAATATATCCGTAGCCCTCCCTTCTAAGACACGGGAGAATAAGATTGAATGCCTTGTCTAAGTTCTTGCATCCTTTGAGCAAAGAACATCCTTCCACCTCATCCTAATGCCCAAATATCCTCATCTTGAAGCACTCCAAATCCATAATCCTTTTACCCATTTGGTGCAAAGTAAGTTGATCATTGCTGTAGGAATTCCTTTCTCCGTCTTGATAAAATCACCTACATATCATGAAATTGGGGCTCAATCCATGTTTCCTAGCCCATTTTGAGGTCTGTTATGGAATGTGAAGGAGGAGGTATTATTGTTAGTATTTTACTTCCTTGTTAGTAGTGCATTTTTCCTAGCTTACATGCATTGTGGTATGGTGTACGTGAAGGGATGATATCTAAGAGACACAACTTATCAAAATTAAGGGGGTGTTGGTAGGGGTAGTAGAAATAAAATGACATGAGGAAAATAAAAAGATAGAAAATTGGATAGTTATAAAAGAGAGGATTAAGAAAATTAAGGAGAGCTAATAAATTAAAAAGAGTAACTAAAATGAGGAGGATGGAAGAGAGAGTTAGAATAGCCATAGAAAAGGAGTTAGAGAAGACGATAAAGAAATAGAGACTAGAAAGAGAGGAAAGAGAAAAGAAATTGAATGAGAGGAAAAAAAACAAATAAAGTTAAGAAAGTATATAAGAAAGAAACACCCACTTTGAGTGGAGGCTATCAAGTGGATAACCCAAAAATGGAGGCAGATATACATAGTCTTGCTATAATGCCCACAGTGAGCAGAGACCAAACTATTTTGGTTACCCCACAGAACCTCATAGGACAATATTATATAGATAATCTGATCTAACAATCGATAACAAGGTAAGATATTATAATGAGAGATTTACAATAGTTAGTAGGAGGTTTAGAGACAACTTTTAAGAAAGTAATAGAAGAAGAATCCTGGGAAGAAGAGGAAATAAAAACACCATTACTGATTAAAGAGAAGGGTGAAGAAGAAGAGAAATTACTGGAATAAAATAATTGATTGAAGAATTTGGAGACAAAATACAAACAGTAGATGAAGAAAAATATAATGTTGAGAAACGAGAGGGAGAAAAGATAAGAGCAATAGAGGAAAAATATAAAGATAAGTCAGAAGAATAAGAAAAAGAGGAAGAAAAATAAAAAAAGAGGAGTGACAAGGGATTAGAAGATAGTTATAGATTAAGAAATAATAAAGACATGAAGGTAGATATGGAAAAGGGTAGTTATGAAAAGTCACCAACTAAGTATGCATCCCCTAACCATCATGTAAGCCCAAAGGAGATGACCCCCCCGGATCAGCTGCCATTCCAAGTGTTGCTTGAAACACTAATTCAAAGGATAGACAAAGGATAAAGCTTGGAAGAAAGATATCACAACTTGCAAGAAGAGAGTAAGAAGAGACAAGAAATTGTAAGATAATTTAGAGAAATATTATGAGAATTATATTTTAATATCAAGATATCTAGAGATAAAGGAAGGAAGAATAACTTGAAAAACGCTCAAAATCCATCAAATAAGGTGAAACTAGTGAAGTAACAAATAGTTAGTCATCCTCAAATACATTCTCAACTAGTTAGAAACATAACACAAAAGATTAAGTTACCAATATTTGAATTAGACACAAGTAATGCTATGGAAAATTTATTTTTATTAGATTCCCAACAAAAGGATTGAAAAATCACAAAAAATATAGTAAAATTACATTAATTCGTCATCACTCTTAGCGACGATGCACTACAGTGGTTCATAAAAACTAATGCCCAAGGAAATAAGGATTGGGATGTTATTGATAAGGAGTTCATGATGGACTTCCATTTTATAAAAGAACCATCAGAAGTGTTGAGTAAGATGAGATATCTCGTTCAAGGAGAGAAGGAAAAATTTAAGGAGTTTAGCCATAGATTTAAAAGTATAACCAATAAGTGGGAGGAGCCTATCACAGATAATCAAAAGATCAAATGGTTTACTTCAAGGATCCTCCCTTATATTAGAGGAACATTAGATGTAAACCATTTCAATACACTCTTAGATGTAATAGAGATGGATATTAGACAATAATCCCAACCATGAGATAGAGAAGGAGAAACTTCTCTAAAAATAGAATTGGAGAGAATACAGTTGGAACTAACAATGTTAAAACTCCAATAAGAAATTAAGAGGAATGAAGACCTTAAGAATAGTTCACCTCCAAGAGATAGCATAAGACCTAAGATTTTGTGTGTAGTATGTTGTGCAGAATGTCATAGTAAGTCTGAATGTCCTTACCTAGAAAAATTAAAAAGAGTTGTAGATGTTAGACAACACTCATCACAAAAAGCCTCTTACAACAACCTAAGAGAAATAACATGGTGCATAATTTTTATATTGTGGGACCAACACACTCAAGATGATTATCCCTTATTAGAGGTAGCAGCGCCTACTAACCAGTTGATGTACTGCATAGCTTGTGGTTCTTACAACCACTATCACCATACACACCCTTCAGTAGAAGAACTAGAAGAATTAAAGGAATATTAAAACCATAGGTCCATGGTAGCAAGATAGAATACAACACCTACACCTCTCACCCATCACAACCAGCTCCTACATTGGCTCCACTACCTTCCCAACCAGCAATCACTAGTCCTCAATATTCAAATCAACAAGGTGGAAAACCTCACTTTAGAGGCGGTTATCAGGGGAACAACTATAATCCTAATTATCAAGGATACAATGATGGAGGATACCAGAGAGGTTACATAGGGGGTTAAAGAGGAGGATATTAGGGAGGATATGAAAATTATCAAGGAGGAAGAGGATACCAGGGATATAACGGATACCATGGAAGATAAAACCAAGGAAGTGGTTATCAAGATAAAATACCCATGAATTGTTATAAGTGTGGACTAGATGGGAATTTGGGTAGAAACTGCACAGAACCTGACCCTTAGAGTTTCTGTCATGAAAGAGGTCATGATTCTATCAGTTGTCCTAAAGCATCTCAATTCTATAGAAGTGGAGGTACAAAAATAGAGGCCTTGGGAAAATACACACAAAAGAGTGTCTAGCACATTACAAAGACACCATGGGATGAAGAGATGATAACACAAGACAAGTAGAGAGTGTTTAGCTCAAGAAGCAAACTAGAAAATTAGGATAAGAAGGAAGAAGCCAAATAAATCTATATGATAAGAAAAGCTGCCAAATTAGGAAAACATGTTGAAGAACCAAGATATAGGGACACAATTACTACTAGAAGTGCCACAATGGAGGAATTTATACCTGGGAAAAAGAAAATAATTATACTACCCAAGAAGAAAACTCATCTGGTGGAGAAGAATGGGATTTCAAAGACATCAGGAAATACCTTCACAACAAAGAAGTGGAAAACACAAAGAGGTTGTAAAGAAGGCATAAACCCAATATGAAATAGAGAAGAATTATTTAATAGAAAAAAATATCACTTCTCTAAAGGAGATAGCTAGACTAATAATCAAACATGGTTTTACAGAGAAGTTGCAATAATTCAGCAAGTATTAGAATAAGGAGAAATTTTTTTTTAATGTTCAAAGAATTTAAGCAAGACCTCACCAGTAGAAAATAAATGTCTTCCGTACTCAAATAACATGGTGAAAATGTGCCATCTGTTTATATGTAGACATATTTGACACCACTATCACAAAATGTTTGCTTGATCTTGGAGCAGATGGCAATATGATGTCAAAAACTACATGGGAGAGAATAGGCAAGCCTCCCTTAGAACCTACTAAATACTTCATTGGATTAGAAGATGAATCATCAAGACAACCAATAGGTGCATTAAAGAACATTGAAGTAAACTTTATGGGAATTAAGAAGTTGGTGAAATTTTGAATTTATTGAGAATGTAGCTCTAAATCCATCTTACAATACCATTCTAGTTCTAGAATTGTTTATGTAGATTATAATGGAATGTTAAATTCAGAAGAGGAGGAAATAACAGTACAAGTAGATGAAATTTGTGTACATGTACCATTGTATGTAGGCAATGAGTGTTGCATGGGTAGAAGAATTTTGACATGATACAGAGGGAAATATTATTTTGATGATATTCAATGAAGTCTATGCCTCAAACAAATGTTTCCAATATTGAGAAGGGACTTTAAACCCAATTCAAAGGGGGAAATTTTAATCAAAACTGTTTGCAACTTAAGACTCAGACAATGTTGTCAGAAGCATGGATACATGGATTCCCATAATTGAGAACAAGACAAATTACATCATGCAAGAAGAGTAACGCTGCGAGTAATTACATTAGATGATGCTGCGGATGATATTTTTTGGCATGCAAAAGATAAATTTGAGGAAGAAGATAGATACCATTATGACAAATAATAAATAGAATAAATGCCGATAAAAAGAGTATATAGATTAAGTCACATGAGTCTCTGACCACTAGATTCTACCTAAGTACTTCAACATTTTGAGACTTAGAGGGTTATATAGAGGAAATGGAGTGAATATTCCCAAATGAGAAAGCACGAATGGAAGCTTTAGATGACACTTTAGACAATTAATGTCACATAGTATGGTGTAGAAAAGCATAAACCATAACATCTCTCACTAGAATTCGTGTAACCACATTTCTCAAAACAAGGTTTCTAGAAAGTTAAGGTTACTACGTGGAAATACATGAATATATTGGTGAAAGTAATCCTCAAAAGCATGCATCCAGATCTTTGAAAGGCATTGGAAAATTTGTAAAGAACATTCTCCTCTTGGTATGGAAAACAACTATTTATATGGACACTTGGACCCATACCGTGGTCTTGGTATATGCACCAAGAACTCATAAGAGAAACAAGAAGTAGTTTGTGACCAGATCGTTAAGGATTTTTTCCATGCCTTTAATTTCTAGGATGCAGATATGAACATCCTTAGGGTGCTACAAAAATATTAGGACTTTTCTATTCCTAACCCTAGAAGTGGCCATAGAGCAATACTCACAAAAGACTCTAGAGACCAAATAACCACCAAGGAAAGAAATCCTAAACAAAAATCTAGAAATGGAATTTTGCTTTGTAGTAGAAAAGCAAGAGAAAGATGAAATGTTTGATAATTTAAAATACCAAACAATTGAAGGAGAAAGGGAAAGTAGTGGAAACTAAGGATAGAAGAAGACAAATATTATTATCAACCTTTGAAAGATAAGAACATAAATCATATTGGGACCAATGGGGAAGAGAAACTTGATCCAATATTGCGAGACTACTGGTCAAAAGAGGAAGTGGCAAAGGTAGTTGAGCTTCTTCAAGAATTCTAGGAAATATTCCCAAAATATTTCAAAGAGTTGAGGGGTATAAAATAATAAGTTAGCATAATGAAGATACAATCATGGAAGGGTTCAAAACCTTTAAAAAAGAGACCATATAGGTTTCCTAACGTAAAATTCAAGGTGATTACTGAAATAGATAAAATGTTAAATGTTGGAGTTACAAATTTTGTTGATGATTCAAAATGGATAAGTAAAATGGTAATACAAAACAAGAAAACTAGAGAAATAAGGATATGCATAGATTGCATAGAGACTTAAATAGAATCTTGTGTACATGACCCATTCCTGATGTCGTTTACAAAAGAAGTGTTGGATAATGTTGCAGGCAGAGAAGTCTTTTCTTTCACTTATGGGTTATCTAGATACCATCAGGTTAGACACTTCCCCTGAAGACCAACCAAATACTACTTTTTCTACGGAATGGAGTTCATTTATGTACACCATTATGCCATTTGGACTCAATAATGCCACCAACAATGTTCAATAGAATAATGATTAATGCATTCAAATAGTTCATTCATGATTTCTTGGAGGTATATCTTGATGATTGGATAGTCCATAGATTGCTAAAAAACCACATTCAAGTATTGATATTGATGTTTTAAAATGTATAGGATTGCAAATATCTCTGAATGTTTTACATATTTTAAACCCCATTTGGCACATTATTAGGACACAATTTGTAAATAAGGATTATTAATTGATCCATTAAAAACTTCAATGATTGTTAATTTTACCCCTCCCAAAATGTAGAAGGATGTCAAAACAATTCTTGGATATAATGGATACCATAGAAAATTCATAAGAAATTATGTAGAAATAAGTGCACCTTTGGAGGAGTTATTAAAGAAAAGAACAAAAAAAAAAAATACAATGGAGCAAATAATGCGTGGGCGCCTTTGAAGTATTCAAGAAAAATCTTGCATGTACCAATCACGATATTTCCATACTAGAAGGTTCCATTCCACATCCATGTAGATGCATCTGACATTTCCATTGGGGTAGTCTTGGCACAACCTCTAGAAAAAATAGACCATCTAGTGGCATTTGTAAGTAGGAAGTTAGCCAAAGCATAAAGTAACTATACCAATATACAAAGAGAAGCATTGTGCATGGTTTGTGCCTTAAAAAATATAGACAATATTTATTAGCTACAGATCACGAGCCATTGAAATATTTGTTAAACAGACCAATGTTACAAGGATGGATATGTTTTTGGCTGATTCTTTTTCAAGAATTTGACTTTACCATTATAGTAAAACAAGGAAGATTAAACAATTGACCATATTACCTATCAAGGATAGAAAATGGAGAAGATGAAGGACCAATAGATGATGATATCCCTGGTGCACATATATTCAGAGTAGAGGCAATCTCTAAAGAATTGGATGAGATAACATAGTTATTGCACATAGGAGAATTACCCAATGAGTATACAAAGTAGCAGAAGAGGAACTTGTTAAGTAGGGACTTCCCCTTTGAATTGATTTAGGGAAAATTATATAAGAAAGGACAAGATGATGTCCTCAGGAGGGTGGCCTTGGAAAATGTAAGGAAGAACATATTGATAGAGGCTCATGAAGGTGTATTTGGAGGACATAATGGAGGAGATCAAAACAACAAGGAAATTGATGATGGTTGGTTTGTGGTGGCCTACACTTTTTAAAGATGCACATAAACACACAGAGGTCTTGTGATATCTGATCAGCGGGTGGGAAAACCTAATTCTCGTGATGAAATTCCCTTAAAACCATTTTTATCATTAACACCATTTGAAAAATGGGCCATAGACTTCATTGGACCAATAAAATCTGTCGCAAGACACTCCCAGCAAGAGGCTCATAATAATAGGAATAAAATATTTAACAAGATGGGAAAAATTTATCCCTAGTAAGGATTGCACTGCCAAGACAATTTTATAGATTCATCTATGAAAATATTATTACATGGTTTGGATTCCCCTTAAGTATTACAAGTTATCAAGGGATACCTTTTGTTAATGCCACCATTCAATAATTGTTAAAAAGCTTCATGATTAGTTCCATAACATAAGTACGCCTTACCATCCACAAGCAAATGGAACAATCGAAGCATTCAAAAAGATATTGGAGAAGGTGCTTACGAAGATATATTCATTACAACAAGCGGATTGGGACTTGAAGATACCTACAACTTTATGGGCTTACTGCACCACGTACAAAAGATTGATGAAATAATCTCTTTTCAGGTTGGTCTATATGGATTGGAAGATGTACGGTCCCTATAGCAGTTTTTACTCCCAATTTTAAGAGTGGTGGTCACATTTAGAATTAATGAATATTTTTCACTGCATGAGATGTTAATTAAATTAGAGAAACTAGATGAGAAAAGGTTCCTAGACAGCTTATAACCAAACCCAAGAAAATAGAAGACATGAAGGCTTGGCACGACCACCACATAAAAAGAAAAAAATTTGACATTGGAGATCAGGTCTTACTTTATGAAAGTAAATGGAAACGTCTAGGAAAGTTAAAAGTAAGATGGCCAGGACCTTATATAATTAAATATATATTACCTTTAGGTGCAATAAATATTTAGACACTACAACTCAAAGAACTACCAGGGTATGTGAATGGATCAGAGATTAAAAACATATAATAATTTTTTTAAAAATAGAGAAAGAAAAATAAAATAAAAAGTAAAATAAAAATAAAATCCGGCCTATATGAAAACTAACAATTCAGCAGATAGGACAAGGAGTAGGATGAAAACTTGAAAGGGCATCCTTACTCTAATAAATGTAAGAAACTAGAAAAACAAAAAGAAAGGAGCCATGGAGGGAGCATACCCATAAATAAAGAAAAGAAAGAGACACATATGGAGCATACCCATGTAATAAAGAAAAGGAAGAGTCATGGAGGGAGTATACCTACGAAATAAAGAAAAAAAACAAGAAAAGAAGAACCATGGAGGGAGGAGACCCATAGAATAATGTGAAGAAAAAGATGCGGTATAAGAAGAAAGTCACGGAGATTGAAGGGATGGGGGAAAATCCATGGAAGAAAGAAAGGAGAAAGCCATGCAGAACGAAGGAATGAGGATCGAGAATCTGCATGAAATGAAGGAGAAAACCACATAATAAAGGAATAATTGTAGGATGAAGAAAAATTTGTTGAGCACAGAAAATATGTGGAATAAAGGACAAGCATTAGAACACTGAAAATATGTAGAATAAAAAATGAAAACCATAGACAAAACAAAAATTTATCCTGCCAAAATGTATTAAATATGGTAGGTGCAAGGAGTAAGGTTATAAAAGGCATTGACTTGAAACAAACTAAGGCACATAAAGCTAAAAAATAATAGAGTGATTCATTAGAAGAAGTGCGCAGAAGAGAGCTAGGGAAAATTAGGGAAACTTAAGAAGAAAAACGTGGACAATCCAATTGAGGTCACACAATTAGAACTCCAAAATCTAAAATTCTAGAAGCAATCCATGAAAGCAAAAAAAGATGATCCATATAGGTGCATTTTCACATATTCCCTACAAAGTCACACATACACGATATTTACAGAAGTATATTGATTCTCCAATTGTTGAATACAACCACACACTACTCAAAGTAGACAATGCGTTACTCTTATAAGAAGACCCAAATACAAAGGAGTTGGGATATAAAAATAATACCAAAAGTGATTAATGAATTGAATATTGATGCATGGAGTTGCATTCCATATTTTCTGAGGGAAGATCATGTAATTCAGGTTCTTCTAATCCGGCTACACAACCAAATGTTGTATTTGGATTAACCATACCCTAAGAATATAGAATTCATGGCTAGGGTCATGGGATTATAGGCACAAGTACACTCGGTGATTACAAAGAAGAATATGACATTAAAATATACAACTTGCATGATGGGGGTTAGAAAGACAAAATGAGGAGTACAAATTATGGACATTACAAATCACACACTCAGGTATGTCGTTGGGGCCATATGCTTAAGAAATTATCATACTAATAGAGAAGATGGCACCCACAGGCTTAGCGCACAACTAGCCCTAGATGTGGTGATTTCACATTCAAAGTATAACCTAGCTAAACTATTGACCTCTGAATTCCATGAAAACACCAAGACAATAAAATAACGAAAGCATACATTTTGTTATGGATCAATATTAATATGTTTAGCTATGTGATTCACAAAAATTCTACCCCACAAAGTAGAAATAGTGGAATGGACGTCAAAAACATCAGTGGATGAGAAAATTTGTGAACATATGAATAATTTAGATGCAGTCATCCAAATTACATCTATATTGGGTGGGTAAATAAAATAAGGCAAATAATTGGAAATAGTGAACAGGTTTTAAAGAAAATAGTGGCACGATACGAGAAAGAGGTATGTTTCATTATTGATATTGATTATACCTTCATTCGGCCCACAACTCCATGCACAAAACACATACCTCCATTTCCATATGAGGCTTCTGATGAACTAGTGGCCACATTAGTTGGAGCAGTCAAAAATCTACCTGTGGATCCCAGGAAACCAAAATTGCCTAATTTTGATGATGTCATTGAAGAAACATGGGAAGAATATAGGAAAAAATACCCAGATCAATATGGAAAGATAAACTTAAGTAAACGAGGCCCTAAAACCTACAAAATAAGGCCATAAAATGTTAGAAAACACTAGCATATAGAAAGAGATTGAAGTAAGTTATGATCAATACAGAGGAAGAATAATTATCACGCAAAGTGGAAAATATTTTGAATAGGATGGCGAGAAAATTATTTTGGCCTCACCATCATTATCACCACAACAACTAACACCAAAATTTTTAGAAGAGGCAGAGCCATAGGTGGAAAATCAATTGACCAAGATTACATATATATATTACAAGAAGTGCTTATGTCCTGGCAGTATCTCACAAGTAGCCCAAGAATATGAGGCTAGTACAAGAATTGAGAAAATGGCCATAACAAAAGCTATAATATACCATATGGAAAAATATTCCTTGGTACTTACATATATTGTGTGTCTACTTCCACCATAGTTGGCTAAGGAGATCCATGAGCAAGTAGAGGTGGAAGAAACAAACCACCTACAAGAACTACACCAAGAAAGAGAAAATTTGAAACACAAGAAGAAGAATACTGTCACGGATCAAACATGTATAAAAGAGGTAGAAAAATTAATTCGGTTGTTGATTAAATCAAGAAAAGAAATAGATGAGGTAGCCATAAAGACCACAACCTAAACATCTGAAGACACAAAGGCAGTAGTGGATGAAGAGAAGAGGAAAGACCTTGAATATGAAAAATAGAAAGCCGTAGAGGTAGCCCAATAAAAGAAAATGAAAATACAAAATAGAAAGAACAAGAGGAAAAACAAGAAATTGAGGAAACTAAAAAGATAGCTGAAGCCAAAAGAAATAAAAAAGAGTTAGAGAATGCATAGAGAAAAGAGGAAGAAGTGGAAGAAAATAAAATGAAGGAACAAGAGGAACAAGAAAAAAACGTAGATAAAAGAAGAAAGAAAAGGGAAGGAAAAGAAGGAGAAATACGAGAAATAAAATAAGGAAAAATAAGAGAAAGAAAGGAGGGGAAAATAAGAGAAGGAACGGAAGGGGAAAGAAGATAAATAAAAGAAGGAAAAAGAAGAGAAAGAAAATAAATTTGAAAAGGAGACAAAAAAGAAAGAGGAGAAAGAAAAGAAAGAGAAAGAGGCGTAAGAACAAAAGATGAAGTAAGAGAAGGAATGGAAGGGGAAAGAAGATAAAGAAAAGAAGGAAAAAGAAGAGAAAGAAAATAAATTTAAAAAAGAAGACAAAAAAGAAAGAGGAGAAAGAAAAGAAAGAGAAAGAAGCAAAAGAAAAAAAGATGAAGTTTGAAAAACTTAAAAAGGAGGAGGAAAAAGAAAGGAAGGCCCAACAAGAAAAATAAAAGAAAGATAAAGAAGAACATGAGATGAAAGAAGAATATAAGAAGGGACAAGTAGAAAAGGAAAAAAGAGAAAAAACTAAGAAAGAAAGAAAATTAGAAAAAGAAAACAAAGAAAAGGAGTCAGAAGAGAAAAAGAACAATGAAGAACTAACGAAACAAGGAGAAAAAAAAACATAGTACCATCAGCAATAGCCATAGAAACATCTACAAGTATGGTACCTAAACAAGAACCAAGGGATTCACTAGAAAAAATCAAGTTACCACTACAACAAAGAAAGAAGGACCACTCTACATAGATGAAACAAGGGGTTGTAGAACAAACCACAGAGGGATATAAGGTAAAATTAGACAAACTTTCCCCCTTGTAGAAGATAGCCTATGGTCATATATTGGAATAGAGTGTTAAACAAAATTTTATGCAATGGTGTGTAAAGTTAGAAGAAACTATAAAGATCTTATCTTCCATCCAAATAGCAAAACCGCACATCACCATCAACCTAAGTCTACAAGTAGAGGTGGATACTGAAAAGGTGATAAGTGACATTTTAAAAGAAGGCCAAGTCAATTTTGAAGTAGAAAATAAGAAAATCCATGAGAATTTAATGGATGATTATAAACAAAAAATCCTAAAGCCATAAAATTTGGAGAATAAAAAAAGAAACAAGACGTGGTGGCTAAGTTGGAGACAGTTGAAAATTTCTATGTCCTATTATACTTATACAATTGGATGGCCTAGAAAAACTCAGAAAGGAAAAGAAGAACTGGAAAAGTTTGAATAATAGATTCATATAAAATCAAAAACATATGATATCATTATGGAAAAGGATGACACTATTGACATTTTTTTCACCCCGTGTGAAAAGGTCAACTCAAAAGTTTTAAGTTTCTCAGATTGGTCATGTTAGAGGGTTGACTATGTTTGGAACATCCATCTCAGAAAGGTATATGGATTTTTAATTACTTGGTTTTGGACAGACTTAGGATGTTATACAACAAATTAGCTGCTTAAAGTGTTGTCCTACAAGGCAACACCTTACGTATACAACCTCTCTGATGTATCATCTCCAGTAAGAAAATGCATTAGCCTAGGAATAATATTGCGAGGCCTTAGTGAAGGTGGGCAATATGGCACAAGAAGGGCTTTACATTCTGAAACAACAATCTCAGTTGCAAGTTTGAAGCATGGAAAGGTACATTTTTACAAACAAATTTTCATTTCCAATAAGCATAAAAAGGTATGATTGTTTTAATTTATTTCCATGATTAAGTGAATTATTTAAGTGTATTGACTTTTATAATTTCATTTATTTTCCATACAAACGAAGAAAGTACATGAAAGGAAAGACATACATCTCATTACATGAGAAATAGTTCATTTATTCATATGGAATAACAATACAGTGAACCCACACAAGCCGTGGGAGTAAGCTCTGAAAGAAAGTGCATAGATAAAATGCACGTGTTTAAAGCTATGAGAAAAAGATAAATGGAGATCCGTTATTTCCTATTGAAATGGATTTTCCCAGTTGATTTTTAGTTTTCCTTGTAGCTCTTGCCAACATCTTCAGCAAGAACCTGAAAGAGAAGAAAACTATATGTTGGAGCTTCGGACTTCCCTATTTTTTGTACTCATAGTTTTAAACAAATGGATTTTCTTAAAATGAGCTTAAAATCGTAAGTACAATAGAAGTGAATAAATAAAAAATGTCAACCTCAAAGGCATGCCACATGGTAAATCTTGAAAAAAGAAAAATATCACATAGAAGTACACAATTGCATATGCTCCAAGTACACTACTATGGATTTGAAAAGGATGCAAACAAGCAGAAGAAATGTGTTATCAGCAAAGGAGAGCAAGATGTATGACGCTATAAGTCATGCGCATGAGATGAAATCAATGTAATGTACAAGCATACTTTTCAAACAGAGATGATCATTTTATCAATGAAACCAAGTCTTTTCATGTCAAATGTACAGTTTCAGTGTGTAAGAAAGAAGCAGTCTGCCAAGGTCCCAAGCATCCAAAGAACATATTTTACAAATGTATATACATCTTTCAAAGTTCTTTTCATCAATCATTAAAGGAGATCTGACACTGGGAATTTCATCTTAAATTTGGGATAGTTTTCATCATACATAAGAGTATTTATCAAGAAGATCCGTAATTGAGAATTTAGAATACATTCTCGTCAAGTATTGAAAACTAGAACTTCAATTCATAGATTTGCAAGCATACGAGGAGAACATTAAAGAAGTCAGGATTCAGATACACATTTAAGCAAGAAAATATGCCACGAGAAGAATTTAGTAACGTGCAAATAAAAATGCTTCATAATCATCCATATTTATGAACCATACAGTTTTTATAGGATTATGGATGCATTTCTTCAAAATAAAAGGTAAGAAATGTCAATACAAGGGACAGATCATCATGCATGAGAAAGAAGTTACATCATTGTTCGAGAAAGAAAGAACTTAAAATATACATTCAATAGAAGTATAGGTATCTGAAGGTGATTTCTTCTCAAGAAATATAAATTTGAGTATAGTTCCAGAACAAAAATTTAAATTCCACTTTATGTAATGAAAATTGGAAGTTCTTGTAAATACGAGTTTGACATTCAAACTGCAGTCATTTAGGAGCTATAAAGTAATGCTAGAGGTACATATGAGTATGATGTTTAAACATGCACAATTATAGTTCCACATGCTGCAACAGAGAAGTTTCAAAGACTAGGTAATAATAACAACTATCTCAAAAGTGTACAAGTTACTTATCTCAACAGCGAGTTCTACTTTTGCATCTCAAGATGCATCCATTTAGGATCTGCAAAAGTAACTTTTGCATAGGGGTCATAATATGAGTATTTTTATAAGCACAATTATAGTTCCACATGCTGAAACTGAGAAGTATTCAAAGATGAAATATGACTTATCAAAAATTTCATGAGTTTGAATTGAGCTAAAAGCTCTTCATAAGATATATCAGTTGATCTCACTTTGATTAAATGTAGAGAAAGCTTTAGTTCAAGCATTCAGAAGACAATAATAAGCTTGATAATGAAAACTCCATTGAAATGCACATTATCAAAAGAAAATATAGTCATCACCTGAGATAATTAGTTTTAAGGTTTTTTATCTAAACATGGAGAAATAAAATCGAGCAAGTTTTCTTTGACATTTGCGTATGAATACAGATTATATCAAAGCAAAATACATATAGCCATTACGAAATAAGTCAATATTCAAATACAGATCCATATCTGGGTAAAGAAGTATATATGGTAGTGGTGGCAAGAATTCCCAAAATGAAAAGTTCAACCTCAAGCTCCTTTACGAAAAATCAAGAGAAGGAAATTGTCATTGACCCTATTGGTGAATTAATACAAATCTATCAAAGTGAAATACACCCAGCTATCAAAAAATAATTCAATATTCAAATACAGACCCATATCAGCTTAAAACAATCCACAAAGATCAAATTGGCGCAAGGGTTCACAGTCACCAATGAAGGCCAATGAATATATATACACAGTCAATGCTAAAACTCAAAACAATGTTTCTGTTAAGCAATGCAAAGATCAAGCTACAAAGAAACTTAAACCATGACCAAACAAAAGATATGGGTTAGGTAATATTTTCAATCTTGATGAACCATTAAAAATTACATAGCTCAAATAATGACAACAAATTACAATACAAATCTTACCATATAGAAGGAAAAATTTTACCTGTTGAGATGAGTCAAACTGATATGATGGTAAAGAAATGGCCATGATCAAGTTGTATCACCATGGACAGAGCTATACAAGAAGCCAAGGAAGTACTGAGCTACTGTAATCAATGAAATACCCACAACTCGATTTGTAATGGGTGTAGCAGAAAAGAATCTAAATGAAAATAATGAAGTGATAAAGCTTGCCTATGCATAATGCATAACCCAAAAATTCAACCCATTCAAACTCACGAAATCGAGAGTTACCTTACATGGCAGCATAATAGCTCTAAAAAGAGCTCTAACATGAAGCGAAACTATGGCGACCGTTGTTATTATGGCTAGAGAAACTTGATAAAATTCTAGAACATAGAAGAAACCCAACAGAGGGAAATCGAGGAAATAATAATACAAGTCCGAGCCACGTAGCTCAAACGGAAATCTAGAAACATCAAAATAATAGAAAAATAATCTTAAGTCATTTAAATGAAAGGAGCTCAAATAGATTTGAGTCATAATAAAAAATTACTCCACAAAAGTTCGACCCAACATGGAAAATGGCGACCAAATCTGCAAGAAGCAGTGGAAGAATAATACAAAAATAGAACTTACCTTCTTCTGATGGCCACAATTAGAAGAAGGCAGCAACTGATCTCAAACAATGAATATAAATGGCGTCTAGAGGTGTGAGAAATCAGAACATGGGATACCCACAGCTGGGTAATTAAACTATACATATAGAGGAAACCCTCATGCTCAAGCAAAATACAAGTCTGAGTTAAGCGAAAGAAAATACGAAATATAGAGCTCCAAATGTAAAGCCCCAATTCAAAAATTCAGAGGGACAAAGAATATGCATAGAAGATCAATCTTTTCCTAATCATGGTGGTTATTATTTATCAAACACAAGAATCATAATTAGAAATGTAATAATGGCGGACATCATATGAAGCAAAATCCTCACAACATGAGTTTCTATAGACAACAAATTCCTTTCACAGCAAACCCAATATTTGGGTATTAATAGATCTTATCGGAAACCGGATTCCGAAGAATGTCAAGCTTAGAGCTTCATTTCATGGTGGCCACCTAGTCAAATGCACCACATGGATATTCGAGAATGGCATAGAATGGTAAAATCATGCTCAGAACTCTACATAACCTTCAATGAGCTTGAAATCATATAATTAATGACAATAAGGAGAAAATTCGACAGGGCTTCGCCACAAAACCAGAGCTCGAAAGTGAAATGTAGGAAAATGATGGGGTTTGAATAATTTTTCTCATGTAACTTATGGTGAGTGAATTAATTCAATCCCTCAAATCAAAGTACAACACGTGTTCACAGAGCCAGCAAAAACTTAACTCAGGACTGGTTAGGTCCACTGACAATATCAAATATGGCTCAAGCAACATGGATTAGGGGACTTTCTTATCACTTAGAATGATTAAATTTAACTTCTTTTTCAATCTATAATCTGTGTTACAATAGTCAAAAGACTGAATATTCACAATTGATTATTATATATGCCTATACCATCTCTTAGACCATGTAAAACAATCAAAGGCCGAATAGATAAAAGGAGTATTATGACCATAAACTATGATTAAATATAGGAGGTGTGAAATTTTTAGGTTCCATAGTGGAAAAAGTTAAAAGAGGCTGCCATTATAGAGGAATGAGGAGGTCAGCACAGGGGAAGACAATGCATGGAGGGAGGTGAACATCACTGTATCACAAGGATCATGAAAGGAAAAAATTGGAGCTTTTTGACTTTTTTAATTACCTTGATTTTTTCAAAAAGAATATATTATTGCTACATTCTCATAGGTGGACTCCACAGTTGAGGAATAATTTTCCTAAGTATGAGGATAAATGGAATTGTTTTTTAACTCAAGAGTATTATTTTGCATGTGATCACCACAAGACAGATCAAAGGAAAAGAATAATTTATCATTGCAAATGGATAAAGAAAGATCACAGAGGTGTCACATTATGTACTTGCATGCATTTACATAGAGAAATATTGCAAACGAAACAAGTGGCTAATATTATCCAAAAATATTCACCCAAGTATTTTAATTGCATTACAAATAGAACAATTAACTACACATTGATTAGAGTGTATATTTTTGTAACTAAGGCTATTAATGCCTAATTGTAATCAACATGTCTATTTTCATTCCTTTATTTATTCATGATAAAGGCGTAAAATTAGCATGCAAGGTCAATTACAGACTTTATTCTATTTTTTTAGGAGGGATTGGGTGAAGTATTTTTTCTATATATTGGTTGCACTAGCAAGACACAAGGAGGAATTTTTGGACACATGAGTGCTAAAGCATATTTTTTCAATTCTTTCCCTTGAATGAGAACCAATTATTACCTTTCCAATTATTTGCAAAGGTGTGTATCTTTTCATTAATTATTGTGAATGTTCGTTCCCTAATTAATTATCTTTCCTTGCTACAAATTTGGTGTTTTCTATTCAGTCTTAGTGTGGATGTTAGCTATGTGTTGTTGTGATTTATCCCTCAACACATAAGTGTTTTTCCTAAGGATAAAACTGAAACCCATTGATTCGTGTAACTGCAACTTGTTTCTCAATTTTATTGTGCATGTACTCAATCAAATCCCTCAATCAATTTGGTGTATCACCTAATTTATATTCAGTTACAAATATCATTTTACCCTCAAAACCCCAAGAAAACAATTAGTTTAGGATACATCAATAAGGAACTGACGTTGATACCATAGATTCACCACACAAATAGGTATACCCATAGACCTGAGGTGTTTCCATTGTATCTATGAAAGTGTGAGATAAAGAAAAATTAGAACCCCTATTTTCATCTCTCAACAAGGGTGCACTTATGAGAGATAACATGCACCCAAAGAAGAAAGATAGCCAGATTGAATGAAAAATATCAAATACAACAAAGGGCGTGGAATGAAAATATACTGGATTTGTAAGAGCATAGCACACCAATGCATAGATACATTATTAAAATGCAACAAGAGCTCACAACCACCAAAAACAAATAGGGTCAAGTGTAATCCGAGTCAACACCATATGAAATTATTGAGTTGATCCAAGATAACTCACAACTACAAGAGTGAAAAAATATATAAACACACATATATATTTACGGTATAATTTTTAAAAGAACATTACACCCCATATTACTTAGTACATCCCTCCAGCCCCACCATAAAGAAGAATAAGAGGCACAGTGTCCCATATACCTAGTCGAGTGAGTCGAGTGAAGGAACTCTTCCTTATGTCACACATCTAAGTTTCTGGGGGTTGATGCTCTTACCCTCCCAATTTGGCGTCCCATAAGTTTAGGTGGGTGAGTTGAGTGAGGGAATTTTTTCCTATGTCAGATGTCTAAGTTCTGGGGGTTGATACATATAAGACATTTTTGGAGAAAATTTTGGAGAAAAGGACAAGGTTATTCATCAGTTGTCTCAAGGATGAGACAAGGTTTAAGTCAGGGGATGATGTTGACAGGGTTCTTCATCGTATTTTGAGATAGCCATGAAGTTAAGGAAATAACCGTTGAAACCAAGAGATAGCCGCTGTAGAATGGAACAAGCCACAGGTAGTAGGAGGAAAGCCGCGAGATAGTGACAAAGCCGCGGTACATTAGAAAAGCCATGGAATAATGAATAAAGCCACGATACATGGAAAGAATCCTTGATATACTATAGAAAGCTAAAAAAGAGCCACAAAATGAAGAAAAGTAAAAATAGTATGAGACAAAATTTGACAGAGGCGCAAATCAAAAGAAGTGACTCTTAGAATATTTTTTGTTTTGTATATTTATTATTATTAACTAAAATTAACTAACTAGGGGAAAGTATAATGATAGTTAATCTAATCTAGGAGGACAATAAACACTATAAATAAATACTCTAAAGCTATGCAAATTAGCTAAGTAATTAAACTAATAGAAATAAAAACCCAATATGTAAGAGTCAAGTGAGAAAATAACTCATCTGTTTTATAGGTGGCTATTACAGAGTGTCGCAGGTGTGACAATAAATTCTAGGAGAAAGAATGACTACACAAATGTCCCAAAAAGGGTGGATCTAGAGGGTATGAATATACTGCAGTGCTTAGGAAGGTATGAGAGCACCCTGAGACGCCTTGGTCTGCTGAAATAGGTTCCTTGGTCTCTGTAAAATATTCAGAACTAGTCTTTTCAGGGTCAGAAGATATTTTGTAACCTTTGTTGTTTATCATGTTGGATTCACTGAACTACGCCAAATGTACCAAATGAAGTAAGATGGTGTTTAAAGACTTGCAAAAGAGAAGGAAGTATCAAATCCCTAAAAATAATAGATGCCAATGAATGGGTTGGATTGACCTTAGCTACCACAACAGTGGGCTTACTAAACTGAATGTTACATTATATTTCAGAAACGAATGTAGTTTTGGTGTGTGTGTACATGTCGTGCCCTAGGTACTCTTGTGCCAGTCACACTCTGTGAAGTAGCGAACAATAAATAAATGTAGAAAATGTAATAGCATGTGTGTATGGAATAGAATATAATCCCTCCCCCTATGAAGTGTTTGTTGATGTAGATCTCCTAGCCTTGATGCATGGAACTATGTGGATGTAATTGATGCAATGGATGTAATTCTAGATGGAGAGATAGTAGTAAGTGACATTAGAGCCCTCATTATGGTCTCATAACTTTATATTTATGGGGTTATATTTCTCTAAATTTGTAATTAGCCCCGAAGACACTGAGCACACAAAAGATAAGGATGAAAAATGGCTAGAAGAGGCCAAAAAAGTGGCGGGAAAGTGCTAGAAGGATCTAAGCACCCACAAGTGGGACCAGGATGACCCGGGACGCCCCAGTACTAAATATGGGCACCCCAGTTACATGTAAAATTCTAGGGGATGTGTGAAAACGGTTGTTGGGTTTTTAAAATTGTACTTTAACAAACCACAGTCAGGGGACAACAAGTCTCTCCTATTTATGGGAGAGGTTCCCTTATTTAAAGAAAATAGCAAAACTTATATACAAATGTACAACTTTTAAAGTGGGGATTCCTAATATTTTGAAGTGTTTTATGCCCAAAATATTATCAATACGAAAGAATAGAAGACCTAAGGAGATGAGAGAGGAAGAACATAACAATACTTTAAAAAAATATAGATAGTAGAGTATAACCTTATACGTATTGATCGAGGGAGATGTAGAATAGAATCATTCACTTTCACAAAAGATATAATTCCATGGACACAAAGTTCTAGAAATCATATAAACAATAACACAAAGTTTCTTATCATGCAAAGATGGATGATTCGAAAATTTGAACAAGGAAAGAAGGAATAGTAGAGGAAGAAAGGGAAAAAATTATTTATTGATTACTTTCGAATCTATTACATCTACAGAGTACTAGGATCCAACCATGAACAATGGCATAGAGAACCCGCTAAATAGCTTCCAAAAATAGTTACATTCAGTTACAACTTCTTTTAATCAAAAGATGAAGAACTAATTAGGAATTAAAATAAGTATTTCAAGATCTCGAAGAAGAAACAATCGACTGAAGTTCAGAGGTACCAAATGGCTCAAGAATTTGGTGTTTTATATTCTTCAACACCTCTTTTATTTCCATACCTGGTGGAAAAACTAGACACATTGAATTACAGTCATTAACCCGCTTTTACAACTTTAAAAATGGGTCGTCCACATGGAAGAGATTTCTCGAAGCAGGCCTAGGGGCACCTTTTACATTTTATAATTTTTATAGAGATTTTGCATTTTAGACATTTTTGTCCACCCATTCGCTTCTGATATAGGCATGACATGTGGCTTTATTTGAGTGGTGATGAAGTCGTGGCTCACTTTTTAAATTTTAATTCTTTTCAACAAAAATCTCAAAAACTCAAATTTCTCCACCGACCTGCCTTCTCGTTTTGACTTTCGATGTGGGCTCAATATTTTACTTTATCCCTTGGCATGAGCGGGGCCATGGGTTATTTTATAACTTTAAGCCCTTTATGGAAATAAAGCTAAAATTCCTAAATTTTCCGACAACCCACCTCTCCACTTTTGACTTAAAAAAATTGCCATGTGCCCCTTTGCGGGCCTTGGGAATTCCTTTTACATTTTACCCCTTTTGCCATAATTCCTCAAAATAAAAAAATGTCCTGCCTTTCTACCTTTGACCTTTCAAAGCATCAAAACACAAAAAAGGGCCCGCCCTTCTGCCACCGCTTGTTTTAGCCAATCAGGATCCTTCAGGCCGCAAGACCAATTTGACACTTCTACAAAAAATAACAAAATTGACAAGTTTAAAAGAGAAACCCACCACGCCACATCCAATCATAAATTTACACGTATATGCGGATGTTGGGAAAAAATTTGATGCCCATCATTCATGATTGTGGAAAAATAAAAAAGAAAGGGAAAACCCACCCTTTACGCCCAAATTTCAAATTGTTCTCCATGGAATGAGAAATTGCAAACAATACCAGGTTCAACGCGATCCATAGCCAAAGAGAAGGATTAACAATGACATTCGAATGAAGGAAAATATTTTCAAGAATCTAGATGGGGAAATAGAAAATACTTCAAACTGTGAGGACTAAAGAATTTTCAAGTGAAAAGGGCGAGATTAAAACTGAGCACCAACGAATTCAAAACATGAATGTTTCTATCTCTCTATACTTCTCACTTTTCTCAGAAATATCTCAAAGGCACCAACTCAAAAAATTTGGAACTTAACTTGAAAATTGAGGGGGATTTTGAGGTCGACAACAACAGGCTCTTTCTGAGGATGACTTGACAGAGGAACGAGGCAAGATCAAGAACCATATAAAAAATATGGGAAAGTAGACCAGTGCTTTTTCCATTGGGAAAATAGAGTCAAAGTAAAAACGAATATAGAAGAAAAAACACATGTAATGGGAAAATAAATGAACCAAAAGGGAAATACCAAAAATAAAACACAAAAGAACGGCCAAAAACCAAAACACTGTACATAAAATACATAAGGACCGCCTAATTTCCTAGGACTTGAACAAATTCAAATATTGCCCACTATAAGCAAGTGAGAGAGATGACCCATCCATATAATCTAAGTAGAAATAATTTTCTCTAGCAAAGTGTCTGATTTTGAAAGGACCAAGCCAAATAGAATCAAACTTACCATGGCTTCTTTGAGGTTCATTCCTTTTGTCCCATAATAGAACAATGTCTCCCACTTGAAAATCGTTGTTTATAGCCTTCTTGTCAAACAAATATTTCACCTTCAATTGATGAGCTGAGATTCTATCAAAAAATTACAACCTTTCTTCACCCAACTTCTGGAGATACATGATCCTATTGTCTAAGGAACTGATAAAGCTTGAATCTTCAGTAGCCTTCATTAAGTGCAAGACTAGTAATTCCACTGTTACTAGTAGCTGAGCTTTAACACCATCCACTACTTGAAATGGAGACATCCCAATTACTCTTTTGGGTGTAATTCTATCTGCCCTTAGAGCATCATAGAGCTTCTTGTGCCAATTCCTTTGAGAGTCATTGACAAGCTTCCAAACAATGGTTACCGGATTACTTTTTATTGATTCTGCTTGTCCATTCCCTTGAGGATAAATATAAAGTTTGAGCAAGGGAAATTCCATAGCAATAGTAGAAATCTATCATCTCAGAAGAAGAAAAATTTAAAGCATTATCAGTCACAATCTTTTTTAGTACCCCAAACCTTATCAAGATGTTCCCTTTGATGAAATTACACGCCACCTCAGAAGTAGTGATTTTTACTGGAATATCCTCTACCCAATTTTTTTAGTAATCTGTAGTAGTTAGTACGAGAGTATGTCCAACACTGGAAAGTGGATTAAGAGTTCTAATGAAATCCAATCCCCATTATTGAAAAGGCTCATCAATCACTACTGGTTTCAGTGCTAAAGTAGCTAACTTAGGTCTCCCAACAAAATTCTAACAGGATTCACACTTACCTACCCATTTTGATGCATCTCTTAATAATGTTGGCTAATAGTATCCAACACGAAGGATTTTATGGGGAGTGACAGCAGAAGATAAATTCCCTCCACAAGCCTTATCATGAAAATATGAAAACAACTTCTTCTGTTGCTCTTTGTCCACACACTTCAAGAATCTTCCATCTATGCCTCGCTTGAACAAATCATTCTCCCATAATACATACTATGCATACCTTAACTTAATATATATTTTTTCCTTGGCACTCAAGTGGGATGGACACTCTCCATAAGTAAGAAAATATGCAATATCAGAATACCATTCATTTGTTGAACTAAGGAAGAGGACAACATGAACATCAACAGATTCTTATAACAATTCTGCATCAGCGCCTTCAACAATAAGATCACATAAGCCTTTATCCCCGACTAGCTTAGTTGGATTTATATCAAGGTCATATTCTAGGACTTTTGCTACCCAATTTCCTCTCTTAGTTCCAAAATCCTGTTGTGTAAGAATAGACTTGATGGTTGTGTTAGGTATAAGCACAACAGAGTGAGAATTAAGAATATAAAAACAAAATTGATTGATAGCTTTGACCACTACAAAAGCATGTTTCTCCATCATAGTATATTTCAATTCATGAGATTTTAGAACATAGCTCATGAATGCAATTGGAAGTTCATGATCCTCAGAATTCCTCTGAGTTAGCACATCAGCCAAGGTACTCTCTATAGCATAGCAATAGATGATAAAATCCTTGCCGAAATCAGGGCATGCTAAGATGGGAGTCTTAGCAATGGATTTCTTGATACCTTCAAATGATTCTTTACCTTCAGAAGTCCAACCAAATTTTTTGGTTTCCTTTCATCATGTGATCAACGCTCATAGTTAGTTCTACAAAATTAGGAATGAATCTCCTCAAGAAGTTTATCTTACCAAAGCAAGAGTGAACACCATTTTTACTTGTGGGAAGAGGAATCTGATGGATTGCTTCAAATCTTTCTGGATCTATCTTGATTCCTTCTTTAGAGAAAATATGCCACAGAAACTTTCCTTTAGTAACACAGAAGACATACTTCTTAGGATTGAGAGAAACTCCATGTTCTCTGCATTTTTGAAGGACTACTTCAAGATGCTGAAATTGATCTGCCCTTGTTTTTGAGAAAATAGTCAAATCATCAAGGTACAGAAAAATAAACTTTCCCTTTAGACTACCAAAATCCAATTCCATTTCCCTCTGAAAGGTGGCACCAGCATTGATAATAACAAAAGTCATTCTCTTGTAGTTAAAGGTGCCCCAAGGAGTAGTAAAATAAGTTTTGTGTTGATCTAGGGTACTAACTTCCACTTGATTATATCCAGAGAATTCATTAATCATAGACAACATCTCAGAGCCTGTGACAGCTTGCAAAACTTGATCCATCGTGGGAGAGGATAGTTTTCTTTCAGAGAGTCCTGATTAAAATTCCTGAAATCCACACAGATGCGAATCTCACCATTTTTTTTTCTGACAGGAACAATGTTGGCAATCCATGTTGAATGATGTATGGGGAAAATTATCTTTGCCTTCAGTAATTTCTAGATCTCTTGAAAAATAGTGCTAGTAACCTTGGGAATGTACTACCTTTGTTTCTTCTTGAAAGGTTTGATCCTAGGTTTCAGAGGTATAAAGTGTTGCATCTACTTTGGTTGAAAATCCTTGAGATCATCATATGAATAGGAAAAAACATCAACATACTTCTTCAATAGGTTAACTACTTTCTTCTTCTCTTCTTGAGTGCAGCATTTTCCAATGTTCACCATCTTGGGTTCATCAAGACTCCTAATAATAACCTTTTCACATTAAGCATACTGTCAAGCTCCTTGGGAAGCTTTAGACTTAATGTACCTATCATGCTTATCAAACAGATCTTCTAGACTCACCAGCCTTTTGGGAATCTTGCCACCTTTCAACTTTATACATCCATCCTATCCATATCTTCATCTATGTCATCTTCATTAGAGGTCACGTACTCTCTAGGCAAAGCTTCACTTCCTTCAAAATACAATTGATCAAAATTACCCTTAAGCTCCAAGAAAGAGAGAAAATGTTGATCATCATTGAAAACCTACTAGTTGTTTGCATTTTCTGGTACACTGGGCCTATGAATCATTTTAATGGTAAATTTCTCTTGAGAGAAATCTAGGTGAGGAATCAATAGAGATCCTGAGACAGCTAGAGAATCAGCTCTAGTATTCTTCTCTCTTGGCACAAATTTAATGGAGAAAGCATCAAGAAACTTAATGGAATCCCAGACAAGATTTCTATAATGATTTAATATCATGTTATTCACTTGAAAAATATCCCTTACCTATTTCAAAATCAACTCTGCATCACCACGAGCACAAATATTCTTCACTCCCATTTCTTTTTCCATGTTTAACCCAAGGATGAGAGCCTCATATTGAACTGTATTGTTTGTATTTTAAAAACAAAGGTTGAAAGAAAAAGGATGAATCTTCCCTTCTGGAGAGGTTAGCACCACACTATCCCTAGAACCAATTGAAGAGCAACTTCCATCAAATTCCAAAGCCCAAATGCCATTAGGATCATGAATCACTTCCTTAGGAGGTTTTGCCTCATCTTGTGACATGATCATGTAGTTACCATGCCCTATATCTTCATATAGTATTTGTGCTTTTGGATCATCAGTCTTTTACACAATATATTTAGTCTGTTTATTAGGTAGCAGCTTCTTCATTTTTCCATTGACCGAGATCAAAGCATGCAACCAATCGATCTAAATTTCACCTCCTACATCCTTACAAAAATATCTACTCAGCAGAATCCCATGTGAGGGAGGAATATCAGCAACCAAAATAGTGGCTTTAACCCTTTTCTATGGAAAAGTAGCAAAGGTTACTTGTGCATCTTTAATCCTACCAACCAAAGGAACTTCTCTACTCTCCATGGAATAGTAGGAACCAAAGGTACATGTTAGAGTCAGGCTCAAAGAATGAGCTACTTTTGGAAGCATTACATTATTTGATGCTCCTAAGTCTATGACATAGTTACTGAGTTTATGGCCAGCTATGAGAAGAGTCACATAGAATGGTTTAATTTTCTCATTAGGGGAAGTGATTACAGCCACAAGGCTTGGTTGAGGTGAGGAATATGGAGTGGGAAAAAGACATTAGAAGTATTGGATGAAGCTTTGGAATTGACAAAGTTTACCATTTTAGCAAAGGCTTTTGGATGGGTTTGGTAAAAATATGCCTCTGAAATTTGGATTTTAGTCTTTTTGAGGTGATCAATGATATCAAAATACCCAGAGGTGGATGGGGCATTACTACTAGGAACAAGAGAAACTTTTGATTTATCAACTTTAGGAATTGAAGGACAAGAAGTTTTGGAAACAGAGGTAGAAGGAGGAGGATTAGAATTACTCACCTTTTGTGTGGAGGCAGTGGGAATAAAAGCACATCTTCTTACAAACACTGGAATATTTATAGGAAACTCCTCGGATTTCTTAGTAGGCTGCATCAATTTTTTATTTTTTATTCGTTTGCTCCTGAGTCATAACAACATATGAATCACTATTCATATCTACCACTCTTTCATCATATTCATCTTCGTCATTCATACCTTCAGTGGTAAGGAAATGAACTTGAGATCCACCAAGCTCCTCCAGTTCTTCATTAACCTCTTCTTTTGGTTCTTCATAGAGTTCATTAAACTCCTCATCATCAGGTTCCTGAACTTCAAAGTTGCATTGACTGGAACCTTGATGGGTGGGCCTTCAATAGCCAATCTAGTTTGAGAAGAAGGAAAATGGTTCCTGGGCTGAAAATTATTCCTTGGAATATCCTGGGAAGGAGTATGATGAGCCAATTGTTTCTTGATAGCAATGAGATCATTTCCAAGATTTTGTACTAACTGATCATAATTGGCTCTAGGGGAAGAGGAAGAAGAAGATGCTTTAGATTTGGAGGATTCTCTTTTTAGTTTACCATACATGATTAAATCATCCTCAACATTGATAGCCAAATGTTGATCAACATTTAGAGTTGCAAGGTGAGGTCTCCTTAGTGCATAGCTTACTTCAGGTAACTGAGCATTGAGGAAGAAACATTTTTGGATTTGATCTACAGGATGAGTGTTCTATGGAATTTTATGGATGATCTTGTTGAATTTGGCCACAAATTCTCTCATGGGCTGGAATGGTTCCTTCTTGATATGAGATATTTGAGCATGCACATATTCACTAGGTTTGAAACATTTCTCAAACTGAGTTTTCATGGTGTTCTAATTAGTGATCGACCCATCAGGAAGATGATAAAAACAATCTACAACATTATCCTACAATGTCTCCACAAAAATCCTAATAGAGACATCTTCATGTTCAACCCCAAGAATCCAACATGCAACAATGAAGATTAAAATGTGTTCATCTAGATGAAACTTCCCATCACCCCATAATTTTGGAAATTTTTTCCTCTTACCCCTATGTAACTCATGCAATGGCTGAGGACGAGCAAGAGGCCCAACCTGTTGTCCCCAAGGCAAAGGGGCTACCATCTTTGGAAAAACTGATTGAAGGGGAATTGAAACACTAGCAAGTGTCAAAGCACCAAGATTAGGACTGAGTTGTTCTTGAGGAATGTTATTCTTGGAATTTATATCTTTATTAGGAGGTGTGCTTTGAACGAGTTCTTCTGTTCCTTCTTGTTGGAAGAAGAGATCAGTTTTGTTGTTCTAGAAGTTGAAAATGGGAATCCTCTATTTCAAGAGGATTTTTACCATGAGTATATATTAAAGTCACCAGATCAAAAATGATCTTGAAGTTGTTCTTTTAGAAAGGGCTACGTTTGAAATGAAATCCCCAGTAGAGTCACCAATTTTTTTTGGGTTTTTAAAATTGTACTTTAAGAAACCACAGTTAGGGGACAACAAGTCTCTCCTCTTTATGGGAGAGGTTCCCTTATTGAAAGAAAGAAACAAAACTTATATACAAATGTACAACTTTCAAAGTGGGGATTCCTTATATTTTGAAGTGTTTTATGTCCAAAAGATTATCAATGTGAAAGAATAGAAGAACTAAGGAGATGCGAGAGGAAGAACATAACAATACTTTCAAGAAATATAGATAGCAGAGTATAACCTTATATGTATTGATCAAGGGAGATGTAGAATAGAATCATTCAATTTCACAACATATGTAATTCCATGGAAACAAAGTTCTAGAAATCATATAAACAATAACACAAAGTTTCTTATCATGTAAAGATGGATGATTTGCAAATTCGAACAAGGAAAGAAGGAATAACAGAGAAAGAAAGGGAAAAACTTCTGTATTGATTACTTTAGAATCTATTACATATACAAAGTACTAGGATCCAACCATGAACAATGGCATAGAGAACCCATTAAATAGCTTTGAAAAATTATTACATTCAGTTATAACTTCTTTTAATAAAAAGATTAAGAACTAATTAGGAATTGAAAGAAGTGTTTCAAGATCTCGAAGAAGAAAATCTTGACTGAAGTTCAGAGGTACCAACTGGCTTAACAATCCAAAATTTTAAATTCTTCAATGCCTATGCTATTTCCATGCCTGGTGGAAAAACTAGATGCATTGAATCACAGCCATTAACCCGCTTTTACAACTTGAAAAATGGGTCATCCACATGGAAGAGATTTGCTGAAGCTGGCCTGGGGGGTGCCTTTTGCATTTTATGATTTTTATAGAGATTGTGCATTTTAGACATTTTGGTCCACCCATCTACTTGTGATATAGGCCTGACATGTGGCTTTACTTGAGTGGCGACGGAGTTGCGGCTCACTTTTAAAATTTTAACTCTTTTCAACAAAAATATCAAAAACTCAAAGTGCTCTACCAACCCGCATTCTCACTTTGACTTTCGATGTGGGATCAACATTTGAATTTATCCCTTGGCATGAGCGGGGCCGCGGGTAACTTTATAACTTTAATCCCTTTATGGAAACAAATCCAAAATTCCTAAAGTGTCCCGATAACCCACCTCTCCACTTTTGACTTTAAAAAAATGCCATGTGTCCCTTTGCGGGCCATAGGCATTCTTTTTACAATTTATGCCTTTCACCATAATGCCTCAAAACACAAAAAGGACCCACCTTTCTACCTTTGACCTTTCAAAGCATCAAAACACAAAAAGGGCCTACCCTTCCGCCACCACTTGTTTCAGCCAATCTGGATCCTTCAGGCCATGGGGCCAATTTGGCACTTTTGTAAAAAAAACAAAAGTGACAAGTTTAAAAGATAAACCCACCATGCCGCATCCAATCAGATATGTCCATGTATTTGTGGATGTCAGGACAAAATTTGACACCTATCACTCCTGGCTATGGAAAAATAAAAATGAAAGGGAAAACCCACTATTTATGCCCGAATTTCAAATTGTTCTCCATGGAATGATAAACTGTAAACAATACTAGGCTCGATGCAATCCACAACCAAAGAGAAGGATTGAAAATGACATTCAAATGAAGGAAAATATTTTCAAGCATCTAGACGGGAAAATAGAAAATACTTCAAACTGTGAAGACTGAAGAATTTTCAAGTGAAAAGGGTGAGATTAAAACTGTAACATCCCCATTTTAAGATACTAGAACAAGGGAATTTTTTTTTTAAATTTTTTTCAAACGTTCCCTGTTATGAATTATATAATTCAAACACACGTTCAAGTTTTAATAATTTTTCTCTGCCCAAACAATGCAGTTTGGATCAAACTATTTCCTTTTAAAACTAATGTTCTCTGTTCACATATTTGCAATAATGGAACACACATTCAGTGCCATTCAATCATATAACAGATTCCATATGCTGTTGTAAATGACTCGAAGAACTACCGATATCCCATTTTCATGGCTCGAAGTTTCAACGATCTCTCATTTCATGACCTCGGCAACTTACCGATCCTTCATGTCCATTCATGCATAGTATAATATATATACAAGGTTCTCTTACCATGTTTCCGGTTATCGAAGTGATCCATTTAAGAAGCCTATTTGAATATCTGTTATTGATATTCATCTGACATCTTGCATCTTAAATTAGGTGATTAAGACAACGCCAACCAGCACTTGCGATACTTTGGCCAAATATTTTCACATTGCTTTGCATGATCATATCCTTGGATGCTGATACACACGAATGGAATACGTCCTTCATCTCACTTCGTCTGTTATCTAGAATGGTCTTTCCTGGTCCCTACCAGTCCTTCCAATTTAAGATCAAACTCTAACTCCAACTAGCAATATGAACGAGTATAGGAAGTCACTCATGGTAACTAAAGATACGCAGACATACGGTGTCGTCCCTAGACGACCTCTGTGTGTCTAGTTATCTTTAGTCCTCCGGAGTCCACTCTGTATACGTGATCACACTCCTATCCCTAGCCAAGAACTTAATATTCAGCTTATGTAATCTTGATGATTTAATTCGGGAGGGCATTGTAATATGTCAGCTATAACATTGTGTCGTCATGAAGACCCCGCCTTCATGAAGACACCATGCTGTAGCTGGCGTATGTCAATGTCCTACGGAATCCTCCCATAGAGAGTACACATCCAGCTCAAGTAATTTGGTAATGATATTAATACTTAAGATCAAATTTCAGTAGCCATACTGATCCTTTATCCTCATTCTTGTTACAGTTGAATGTAGCTAAGAGAGACTAAATTTGTCTTCTAGCTTACTATGCATCTTTTCTTTCGTACCGAAGGGTTGCATTTTCTCTACTTGGTTCTTTTCTTAATCCTTGGATTAAGCAACCCATTACCGGTAGACTTAATAAGTTTAACCTATTAAACTTAACCAAATTTTTCCACAACTGAAAACAAATTCAGAATTCTAGTCTTATTAGACATCATTAAAACGAGGTCTAATTCTCAATAAATATATTAATTTATTCTCCTTAACCTTACATAGTTAAGGTTTGTTAACCATGGATATGTTTTTCCCATATCTGTACTTTCTGAATTTAACATACAAGGCTATTAATGAAGTCCGAATACAAGGTTTGGGTGCTCTTAAGTTATTTGATATTCCTTAGCTTTCAAGCTAATCCCGAATACCTATCAGTTATGAGATCATGTTCTTCCTAATCCTTTTTAATGTCAATTAAAAATTCATCTGTAACCAAAGTATGAACTAATTGCACATTTCAACGTAAAAGTTTGCATTTAGGTAAGAATAGATATCAGTTCCTTTTAAATTCATCCAAAACATTTGAATAATTCCAAATCAAGAATTAATGTTATATTCCCAACTTAATCAACAATATCAAACTGATATAGTCATTAAAATATCACACTTGTATTTGTATTCATCAATCCATTTCATAATCTATACATTTTCCAGTCCAAATTACTGGACTTTGATTATATAAAACAACATTACAACTCCATAAGATAGAAGAATGTAATTTATTCTTTTCTCAATTCCTCGTAGAGGAATAAAAACTATCAAATACAATCCATCTTGAGTCAATCAAAAGAAGTATTAGAAAACGACCATGTCTTCGTTTTACTCAAATTGCAACTGCAAAATTACTTGCACAGGTCAGTTCATTAAACTGAGCATACTAAGCACTTGTCATTAAAGTGAGGTGCTTCTAATTAACTATCTCAATAAAAGAACCTTGCTTTTATGAAACGTTAATATGAACATCAATCAAGAATTTAGTATCAAAAAGAATGAACAACATGACAACTGAATCATCTAAATACCATTCCAATAAGTCAAAGGAACTACTATCCTTTTTCCTAAATAATCATTACAAAAAGTGATTTCCTTCAAACAGTTCCAGATTACAACATCTGTAAAAAACTAGGAATACAAGTATGCTATACTTCTGTTATAAACATTAACTGCTATTAATTTCCATTCCCTTTCATTAGTAATAAATTCAAGGGATAAACTTTGAATGAAAATATAAACCAATTACTTTCCTTTCAGTTCATGCATCTCATTTGATTTCAAGCAATCAAGTATAGATGAGAAAAGTAAACAACAATAAAATATAGATGCTTAATCCTAAGCAATACAAAATTCGTTTCTTAACGATTACAGATTTTCAACTATATGAGAGAAGAAATGATCATTATTCCAAGTTATTCATCCACACTCCTATTCCCTTTCCTCATGACTGTACTGATAAGTTAAATCCGAATGAGACATCAATCCAAGATAACAGTTCAGAGTGAAACTTACAAAATCCATTCAGAATTCACTTTCCAACAACAAGGAATAATTCCACTCATGCTCAGCTTTAAATGATAACAAGGAAGAATTTATCATCCATATAAATACTTCCTTTAAATCAGGCACATAAAAATACCAAAAACAAGTTGGTAAAACATCGTATCCATCATAGAACAAGCAATATAAAGAATGCATACTATGCTACTTACTGTACTAGAAGAATTAATACTTCGTTCACTGTATTTTAACCAAATAAATAGTTATACAGTCACTTAATCAATTATTCACTACGACTTTCTATAACCATGAACGCACATAGTTCATAAATAACCATTTTTCACATTGTTGTTACCTACAACAAGTACAATCCGGGTGTACAGCAAAGCTCTATTGATGCTATTTCCAGAATTCAAACAGCAAAAAGAGAAAATTCATACCTTTAACTATTTCCATAAGAAAACATCCATTTTCTTCAAACACAACAAGGATCACCTCAAATCAAGTTCATTCTTTTTTTTGAATGAAAGTGCAAAATCGGAGATCACACGAAACATTTAAATCTTTTGTTTGTACAGAAAGAAAACAACACTTAGAAAAATAGTCTAAATATCACTGTCACTTCCGTCAAGCCGAATGGAAAATGCTCAATAAAACTCAATTGCCATTTCTTTAGAATTTTAAAACAGCAGAAGAAGAAGAACTCATTTCCTTATTAATTCCAAAAAAATAAACGATGTCAAATCCAACTCGCACAGCATGCACAATTTCATTCAATATACCATATGCAAAGAATGCCCAGTTCGAGTTCCTTCTCGATCACAAACATTTAAATCCGAAAACCTCATTCTCCTGTTTCACAATGATGCACAGAACCCAAAAAAAATACAATATTTATATAATAATACCTTTATCAAGGCAAACCCACATAGGGTATTAAATGCGCAAGCATGGTACAGACAAAACAGTCTCAAACAGCAAGCTAATTCCCATGCATTTCATTTATTTGCACAACAATACAAAGCCAAGGTCATTTTCACGGACAACAGTTTGAACTGGAAGATCAAACCGCATCAATAAAACACAACAAAATCAACTTTCCACCACAGCAAGAGAAAACATAGCTCATCAATAATTTCAGTAAGAAAAACGGTTACTTTCTCCAACTCCCACGAATACCCAAGTCGTATTCATCCATTTTTACAAAAGGAAAGCACAGCAATAAGAATATTACTATCACTCTTCCTTCAAACCGAGCCCATAATGCTCCATAAAACCCAATTACTGTTTCCTTCAAAATCCAAAACATCAGAAGGAAAAGGGAACTCATTTCCTCAAAATTTCAGTAAAGAAACAATATCAATTAACTCACACAGCATGTCCAATATCATAATATAAAGAACGAATTCCCCAATAATTTCGAAGCAAATCAACACGAGCATGGCTGTATTTTTCAATTCAATACTGAAGCAAAGACAGTTCAAATTGCAACAACAAGACAAAACGACTCTACCCAGAATCATTTCAAACATGACAACAAAATCAAATAAACCCAAAAACCCATTCAGAAGAAGAGCAGGGTTGTTTTAATGAGACGTTTAAGCAAAGCAAGCAGTTTAAAGAGAAGGGCTTAACATGCTTGATAATCTTCCTCGAAGCTCGAAGAAAACCGCACCTACAAGAGTTATTTCCTTCCACGGCGACAGGAGAAAACTTCCCAAAAAATCACCTTCTGCTATAGGCTCGAAAATAGCCTTAGATTTCCAAAGAAATGGAGATAACAATCAAACACAACTGGTTCGATAGAACCATGAAAAACCAAATGCAGAGCAACTTCCAAAAACCCGAACAAACACAATGAACAACAAAATTTCCTCCATACTATTTCCAAGGCTGGCTGGTTACGAAGACCAAGAAAATTAAATGCATTGAAGCCTCTTCTTTTTTCCTCTTTCCTCACGCCACCCACCGACTCAGGTTGGTGAATTAACAAATTCAAATTTTGCATGAAAACCAAGTTTAGTCCCATGACTAACTAAATGACTCTAACTTTTCCCCTGTTCCCCGCCAAACTTGGCACTGTCCATGTAAGGACCTACATTTACTGCCTTATTAATTTTCCTTCCATCCTTATCCTTTCCATCCCCCCATGGTTCTTTGCGTCCCCTTCCTTAGGTTAGTATTAGTTTAGGATTTACAATAGTGTTCATACCTAGGTCATAGGTTAATAGAACTTAGGTCTATTTTCACCCTTAGAATTCAAAAATCCACATAGGATAGTAGTTAGGATATAAGGTAGGACTTAGTGGTAGATTAGGGTCTAATTCCCCTTAGCACTTAATTAATCAATTTCCAATCAAGTCCTTCCGACTGACAGTCTATATTCAGCACGTTATGCAGGACATTTCGTCCCACGTTTTACATACCTGAGCCACCCCGCATCCAAGCCTTTATCACCTTACGGGGTCTGGCGTTACAACAATGTATGGTTCGGGAATCGAACCTTTTTCGTTGGCATCTACGTGCCAACTATTGATACCTGAAATCAGGTGCTGCACATTTATATCAACCTTCAGCCTGGTTTAAAATTAAATCAACAAAGTGATCACAAGAAGACCACAGACATACCTTGGATCAATGGAATTGATTCAAGGTGTGCTGTCAATCAGCGAATAGAGTTCAACAAGCATACAAAAAATTGTTGTCACCATCAGCAAACATACAAGCAATAATAACTTACTGTCCCATGTAAACAAATTACAGTATGCAAGAATCTAGATTAGCAACACATTCCTTTAAGATAAAAAATATATCTTAACATGTTTGTCTTCATTTCAGCAGTTACAACATTAAGAAAGTAATCACCATGATAACTTGCAAAAAAAATCAGTGCGTTACATTCCTCCCTCCTTAAAGAATCATCGTCTCGATGATCAAATTAACCAAATCAAGGAGTTTCCAAGACAAATTTCAGTTATTGTCCTTCCATTTATAAAGTTCATACCAAAAAAAGATTCACTCTTAAAAACAATGTTTTAAGGCAACTATAAAATAGACTAATAATTGTCTAACTTTGGTAGAATTATCAGTTTTTCAAATTTCAAATTCGATCAAACAAGTATGGAAAAGCAGATCTCATTTCTTCGAGATTTTCCCAAGTTACACTTTCTTCGCTAAACTAGTCCCACTGGACCTTACATTGATTCACTTCACGATTTCTTAAGTACAACTGGCGAGTTCCTAGCACTCAAATGGGCTTAACCACGATTTATTCCTGGGTCTTGGACCTGCAAGGAGTTCCAATTTAGCACATGTGATAAATCTGTTACGTATTTCTTAAGAAAAGAAATATGAAAAACATCATGCATTTGAGACAAAGCAGGAGTAATGCTAGACGATAAGCTACAGGGTTGATTATTTCAATAATTTCAAAAGGTCCCACATATCGTGGCGACAACTTGGCAGCCTTGCCAAAAGTTATTGAGCTCTTTTTCGGCTTCACCCGAAGAAAGACCTTCTCTACCTAGTTTATAATTCTTATCAACCCACTTTAAGTCTGCATAAATCTTTTTCCTATTGGAAGCCTCCTTTAGATGTTCCCGAATCATTTTGATTTGTTGTTCCATTTCCGTAAGGATTTCTGGCCCAATTACCTCTCTATCCTCTATGTTGTCCCAGCTGACAGGGGTTCTGCATTTTATTCTATACAGTTCTACAAAGGGCGCCATTTTTAAAGAGGCATGGTATGTATTATTGTAGGAAAATTCTACCAACGGAAGGTATTCCTCCCATTTATGCTGCTAGTCCATGCAATCCATCCTTAACATGTCCTCTAAAACTTGATTAACTCTCTCGGTCTGTCCATTCGTCTCCGGATGATATGTAGATCTGAAGTTTAATTTAGCTCCCAAGGCTGCATTAAGCGTTTGCCAAAACCTTGATGTCATCCTCGGATCTATGTTCGATATGATTAATTCAGGTATTCCATGCAATCTAAAAATTTCATGTACAAATCTTCTTGCTAACACTGGTGCATCGTCTTTCAAATTACCAGCAATGAAGTGTGCCACTTTGGTCAATTTGTCGACGACAACCAGGATAATATCATGCTTATTTCTTGACATAGGCAATCCTTGAACGAAATCCATCATTATCACTTGCCATTTGTATTGTGGAATGCTGTGGGGATACAATAATCCAACGGGATGCATATGTTCCGCCTTAACACACTAACATTCCAAGCAGTGTGTTACAAATTCCACCACATCCTTTTTCATTCCCTTCCAGAAGTATTACTGCTTAAGATCAGCAAGCATATTCGTAATGCCAGGGTGTCTAGAAAAAGGTGAATTAAGAAATTCAGTTAACAATTTCCTTCTTAAGTCATTTGCCAAAGGTATATATACCCTGTTTTCAAACCTTATAATTCCTTCATTGTGAAACGAAATCCTTTATACCTGACATCCTTGGATTTGCAGCAAGTGCTGCTTTGACTTGTTGGAAAATAAGGATCTGATTCCAAGGCATCTTTCACCCCATCCTTAAATTGAGTTCTTAACGTTATAAGAGCAGAGATATGCTTCCTTCGACTTAGAGCATCTGCCACTCTATTTTCCTTGCCTTTGATGTAGCTTATATCAAAATCATACTGAGACATAAATTCTAACCATCTTCACTGCCTTGCATTCAAATTTGGCTGAGTAAAAATATACTTCAACCCCATATGGTCTATTCTTAACTCAAAAGGTTTGCCTAAAAGGTAATGCCTCCACATTTGAAGTGCATGAATAATGGCAACGAGCTCTAGGTCATGTGGAGCATAATTCTGTTCATGTAACTTAAGATTTTTGCTTTCATAAGCTATAACATGGTTATTCTGTAACAGAATACCTCCAAGGCCTTCTCCTGATGCATCCGTTACAACCATAAAATTTCCATTTGGATCAGGTACAGTCAAAATAGGTGCTGTAGTTAACTGTTCCTTTAAATTTTTAAAGGCAGATTGGCATTTGTCCATCCAGACAAATTTCTTATCCTTCTTTTGCAGTGAAGTGATAGGGTAGCAATTTTTGAAAAGTCCTTAACAAACTTTCGATAATATCCTGCCAAGCCCATGAAGCTCCTCACTTCATGCACGTTCTTAGGCGCAGGCCACTCAGTTATATCTGTAATTTTTGAAGGGTCTACAGCTATTCCATTCTTTCTTATAACGTGTCCCAAATAATGCACCTCTGCATCATAAAAGGAACATTTAGACAGTTTACAATACAACTTCCTCTTTCTTAAAATTTCTAGCACTATCCTTAGATGTTCTTGGTGCTCTTTGACATTTTTAGAGTATATAAGAATGTCGTCTAAGAATACAAGCACAAACTTGTCTAAGTATTCTTGAAAAATATTGTCCATTAGATTCATGAAGGCGGCAGGTGCATTGGTCAACCCAAAAGGTAACACCGTGAACTCATAATGCCTGTACCTTGTTCTAAAAGCTGTTTTATGAATATCTTCTTCCTTTATTCTCAGCTGATGGTACCCAGATTGAAGATCTATTTTTGAATAGACTGATGCTCCTCACATCTGATCGAACAGATCATCAATCCTAGGAAGTGGGTATCAATTTTTAATAGTTGCCTTGTTCAGCATTCTGTAATCAATGCACAGCCTCAATGTGCCATCCTGTTTCTTTACAAAAATTACCAGCGCTCCCCAAGGTGAGACGCTCGGTCTTATTAGCCCCTTAGTCAAAAGTTCCTGTAAATGAGCCTTTAGCTCTACCAACTCGATGGTGGTCATTCTATAAGGTGCCTTAGATATGGGTTCAGTTCCCGGCTTGATTTCTATTGCAAAGTCAAACTCTCGTTTGGGTGGAAGACCTGGCAATTCCTCCAGAAACACATCACTGAAACCCATTAACAATGGATATCTTTCCATGAAATCATTATCTTCCTCTACATTTTCTGTCATTTTTACTACATACAATGTGTAGCCTCTATTTTTAGCCCTTTTTAGTTGCATAGCTGTCAGTTTCCTAACTGTAACTTCACGTTTTACACCTTGAATGACTGCTACTTTCTGCAGGTCATCAAAACAACAATTTTTTTTTTCATAACAGTCAAATTTTTCCTTATGTTCTTCTAACCAGTTAACTCTAATAATGATATCATATGATCCTAAAGGAGTGACATACAGGTCAACTTTGGTGGAGAACTAGGCAAGTCAAGAATTGCCCCAAAAAGGCACATTTCGACTGTATGGACAACATTATTCCCATAATGCACTGTCCATGTTTTATCCATTTGTTCCACCTTTCTTTTTAATTTCATTGCAAGTTTAGCAGAAATAAAGCATTTAGTAGCTCCAGTATCAAAAAGTATGACTACAGGTGTACCGAATAACTTACCCAGAACTTCTATAGGCGTAACTTGCTTTTCAGCTTGTCTGTTAGCCACTACAGTGTGTATCCTATGCTGCTGACCGCGATCATCCTTCTTTAGAGGACAGTGATTTGCGTAGTGGTCCTTTCCACAGTTGAAGCATCCTCCAACTGGCCCTTTCCTAGGCTCAAATTTGTTACCAGCTTTGAAGTTATCATTCTGGCTCCCATAGGACTTCTGTCCATTGCCACTAACTTTTGTGAAGCTGTTTCGCACACTATTTATAGGTTTGTTCATCACAGATTTCTTGCTGTTATCCACAACAATTTTGTTTTTCACACCAAACCTTTTCCAAGGCCCCCTTTTAGGTGCGAGAGATGAAGAAGAATTGGGAATCTTCTTCCTTATCTCTTCCCTATGAGCAGAAATTGTTCTCAATTTCTGTTCCTGTCTAATTGCCTTTTCGACAACTCCTTCCATGGTGGTTGGGCCGTGGACATCCACTTCGCCACCAATGATGGGATTCAGTCCCATTATGAATTTCCATATTCTGAACTTCTCGTCAGCTTGGTACTGCGGTACATACTTAAGGAGTTTAGTAAACCCTTCCCAGTATTCTGTCATTGTTAGCCTTCCTTGCGACCAGTTCTGAAATTCAGTCATTTTCCTATCAAAATAGAGTTGAGGTAGCCATCGTTGCCTAAAATAACCCTTAAATTGATCCCAAGTTATTTCTGATTCGACAATATTCAACTCAACCTTACGGTTGTCCCACCATGATGATGCTTCATGAGAAAGCTGATATGCTCCCCGTATCGATTTGGTCTCTTCGGAGAAGTTTCTTATTGCAAAGTATTTCTCCATTTCACTGAGCCAATTCTCATCTCCATCTCCAAGGGTTGTTCCATCAAACTTTGGAGGACTTATTCTCTTTATGTCATTTGTAAGTTCAGCTGCTAATCTTTCCCTTTTATTTTTTGGATGATTAGGAGCAATTACATTGTTATTATCAACACTCGGATTCCCTCCATTGATGTTGTCCATAGGAGGCGACTGATCATTTATATCAGCATCTTCTTCCTCCTCTTCATTGCCCATTGACTGCTGTTCCAGAACAGTCAAATGATCTCTCGTATCTAGTAGGGCAGCAAGGATTTCATCTAGCTTTTGAGCAGTAGCTGCTTCTCCACCCAGTAACGGGTTGTTCGCAACATTCCCTCTTGTTCTGACCATTTTCTATTCAATAAGAAAATGTAAACCTTATTAATATTGTGGACTCATTAGGTCCAAGAGCTGTAACCTTCAGCTCTGATACCAAGATGTAACATCCCCATTTTAAGATACTAGAACAAGGGATTTTTTTTTTATATACAATGTTCCCTGTTATGAATTATATAATTCAAACACACATTCAAGTTTTAATAATTGTTCTCTGCCCAAAAAATGTAGTTTGGATCACATAATTTCCTTTTAAAACTAATGTTCTCTGTTCACATATTTGCAATATGGAACACACATTCAGTGCCATTCAATCATATAACATATTCCATATGCTGCTGTAAATGACTCAAAGAACTAAAAATCTCCCATTTTCATGGCTCGGAGTTTCAACGATCTCTCATTTCATGACTCGGCAACTTACCAATCCTTCATGTTCATTCATGCATAGTATAATATATATACAAGGTTCTCTTACCATTTCCAGTTATCGAAGTGATCCATTTAAGAAGCCTATTTGAATATCTGATACTGATATTCATCTGACATCCTACATCTTAAATTAGGTGATTAGGACAACACAACCAGAACTTGCGATACTTTGGCCAAAGATTTTCACATGCTTTGCATGATCATATTCCTGGATGTGATACACACCAACAGAATACGTCGTTCACCTCACTTCGTCTGTTATCTAGAATGGTATTTCTTGGTTCATACCAGTCCTTCCAATTTAGGGTCAAACTCTAATTCCAACTAGCAATATGAACGAGTATAGGAAGTCACTCACGGTAACTAAAGATATGCAAACGTACGGTGTCATCCCTCGACGACTCTGTGTGTCTAGTTATCTTTAGTCCTCCGGAGTCACTCTGTATACGTGATCATACTCCTATCCCCAGCCAAGAACTTAATATTCAGCTTATGTAATCTTGATGATTTAATTCGGGAGGGCATTGTAATATGTCAGCTATAACATTGTGTCGTCATTAAGGCCCCACCTTCATGAAGACACCGTGCTATAGCTGGCATATGTCAATGTCCTATGGAATCCTCCCATCGAGAGTACACATCAGCTCAAGTGATTTAGTTATGATCTTAATATTAAGATCAACTTTTAGTAGCCATGCTGATCCTTTATCCTCGTTCTTGTTATAGTTATATGTAGCTAAGAGAGATTAAATCTGTCTTCTAGCTTACTATGCATCTTTTCCTTCGTACCGAAGGGTTTAATTTTCTCTACTTGGTTCTTTTCTTAATTCTTGGATTAAACAACCCATTACCGATAGACTTAATAAGTTTAACCTATTAAACTTAACCAAGTTTTTCCACAACTGAAAACAAATTCAGAATTCCAGCTTATTAGATGTCATTAAAACGAGGTCTAATTCTCAATAAATATATTAATTTATTCTCCTTAACCTTACATAGTTAAGGTCTGTTAACCATGGATATGTTTTCCCCATATCCGTACTTTCTGAATTTAACATACGAGGCTATTAATAGAGTCCGAATATAAGGTTCGGCTGCTCCTAAGTTGTTTGATATTCCTTAGCTTTCAAGCTAATCCTGAATACCTATCAGTTATGAGATCATGTTCTTCCTAATCCTTTTTAATGTCAATTAAAAATTCATCTTAACCCAAGTATGAACTAATTGCACATTTCAACGTAAAAGTTGCATTTAGGTAAGAATAGATATCAGTTCCTTTTAAATTCATCCAAAACATTTGAATAATTCCAAATCAAGAATTAATGTTATATTCCCTACTTAATCAACAATATCAAACTGATATAGTCATTAAAATATCATACTTGTATTTGTATTCATCAATCCATTTCATAATCTATACATTTGCCAGTCCAAACTACTGGACTTTGTTTATATAAAACAACATTACAACTCATAAGATAAAAGAATGTAATTTCTTCTTTTCTCAATTCCTCATAGAGGAATAATAACTATCAAATACAATCCATCTTCAGTCAATCAAAAGAAGTATCAGAAAACAACCATGTCTTTGTTTTACTCAAATTCCATCTGCAAAATTACTTGCATGGGTCAGTTCATTGAACTGAGCATATTAAGCACTTGTCATTAAAATGAGGTGCTTCTAATTAACTGTCTCAATAAAAGAACCCTTCTTTTATGAAACGTTAATATGAACATCAATCCAGAATTAAGTATAAAAAAGAATGAACAGCATGACAACTGAATCATCTAAATACCATCCCAATTAGTCAAGGAACTACTGTCCTTTTTCCTAAATGATCATTACAAAAGTAATTTCCTTCAAACAGTTCCAGATTACAACATCTGTAAAAACTAGGAACACATGTATGCCTAATACTATTATAACATTAAATGCTGTCAATTTCCTTTCCCATACATTAGTAATAAATTCAAGGGATAAAATTTGACTGAAAATATAAACCAATTACTTTCCTTTCAGTTCATGCATCTCATTTGATTTCAAGCAATCAAGTACAGATGAGAAAGTAAACAACAATAAATATAGATGCTTAAACCCAAGCAATACAAAATTTGTTCCTTAACGATTACAGATTTCCAACTATATGAGAGAAGAAAAGATCATTATTCCAAGTTATCCATTCACTCTCCTATTTCTTTCCTCATGACTGTACTAATAATTTAATCCAAACGAGACATCAATCAAAGATAACAGTTCAGAGTGAAACTTACAAAATCCATTCAGAATTCACTTTCCAATAGCACAGAATAATTCCATTCATACTTAGGTTTAAATGAAAACAAGGAAGAATTTATCATCCATATCAATACTTCCTTTAAATCAGGCATATACGAATACCAAAAACAAGTTGGTAAAACATCGTATCCATCATAGAACAAGCAGTATAAAGATGCATCCCATGCTCTTACTATACTAGAAGAATTCATACTTCTTTCACTGTATTTTAACTAAATAAACAGTTATACAGTCGCTTAATCAATTATTCACACGACTTTCTATAACCATGAACGCACACAGTTTATAAATAACCATTTGCACATTGCTGTTACCTACAGCAAGTCCAATCCAGGTGTAAAGTGAATTTCTATTGATGCTATTCCCAGAATTCAAACAACAAGAAGAGAAAATTCATACCTTTAACTATTTCCATAAGAAAACATCCATTTTCTTCAAACACAACAAGGATCAGTAAAATCGAGTTCATTTTTTTTTTTGAATGACAGTGCAAAATCAGAGATCACACGAAACATTTAAATCTTCCGTTTGTACAGAAAGAAAACAACACTTAGCAAAATAGTCTAAATATCACTGTCACTTCCGTCAAGCCGAATCCAAAATGCTCAATAAAACTCAATTACCATTTCTTCAGAATTTTAAAACAGCAGAAGAAGAAGAACTCGTTTCCTTATTAATTCCAGAAATGAAACGATGTCAAATCCAACTCGCACAGCATGCACAATTTCATTCAATATACCATATGCAAAGAATGCCCAGTTTGAGTTCCTTCTCGATCAAACATTTAAATCCGAAAACCTCATTCTCCGGTTTCACAATGATGTGCAGAACCAAAACAAAAATACAATATTTATATAACACTACCTTTATCAAAGCAAACCCGCATAGGGTATTAAATGCGCAAGCATGGCACAGACAAAATAGTCTCAAACAACAAGCCAATTCCCATGCATTTCATTTATTTGCACAGCAATACAAAGCCAAGTTCGTTTTCATGACAACAGTCCAAACTGGAAGATCAAACCGCATCAATAAAACACAACAAAATCAACTTTCCACCACAGCAAGAGAAAACATAGCTCATCAATAATTTCAGTAAGAAAAATAGTTAGTTTCTCCAACTCCCATGAATACCCAAGTCGTATTCGTCCATTTTTACAAAAGAAAAGCAAAGCAATAAGAATATTACTATCACTTCCTTCAAACCGAGCCCATAATGCTCCATAAAACCCAATTACTATTTCCTTCAAAATCCAAAATAGCAGAAGGAAAAGGAACTCATTTCCTCAAAATTTCAGTAAAGAAACAATGTCAATTAACTCGAACAGCAGGTACAATATCATAATATAAAGAATTAATTCCCCAATACTTTCGAGAAAATCAACACAGCATGGCTGTATTTTCAATTCAATACTGAAGCAAAGATAGTTCAAATCGCAACAGCAAGACAAAACGACTCTACCCAGAATCATTTCCAACATGACAGTAAAATTGAATAAACCCAAAACCCGTTCAGAAGAAGAGCAGGGTTGTTTTAATGAGACATTTAAGCAAAGCAAGTAGTTTAAAGAGAAGGGCTAAACATGCCTGATAATCTTCCTCGAAGCTCGTAAGAAAACCACACCTACAGGAGGTATTTCCTTCCACGGTGACAGGAGCAAACTTCCCAAACAATCACCTTCCGCTATAGGCTCGAAAATAGCCTTAGATTTCCAAAGAAACGGAGATAACAATCAAACACAATTGGTTCGATAGAACCATGAAAAACCAAATGCAGAGCAACTTCCCAAAACCCGAACAAACACAATGAACAACAAAATTTCCTCCATACTCTTTCCAAGGCGGGTTGGTTGCGAAGACCAAGAAAATTAAATGCATTGAAGGCTCTACCTTTTTCCTCTTTCCTCACGCCACCGCCGACTTGGGTTGGTGAATTACCAAATTCAAATTTTGCATGAAAACCAAGTTTAGTCCCATGACTAACTAAATGTCCCTATCTTTTCCCTATTCCCGCCAAACTTGGCGCTGTCCACGTAAGGACTACATTCATTGCCTTATTAAATTTCCTTCCATCCTTATCCTTTCCCTTCCCCATGGGTCTATGCATCCCCTTCCTTAGGTTAGGATTAGTTTAGGATTTACAATAGTGTTCATACCTAGGTCATAGGTTAATAGAACTTAGGTCTATGTTCACCCTTAGAATTTAAAAATCCACATAGGATAGTAGTTAGGATATAAGGTAGGACTTAGGGGTAGATTAGGATCTAATTCCCCTAACACTTAATTAATCAATTTCCAATCAAGTCCTTCCGACTATCAGTTATATTAACGTTAAGCAGGAAATTTCGTCGCACGTTCCACCTGCCTGAGCCACCCGCATCTAGGCCTTTATCGCCTTACGGGGTTTGGAGTTACAATAGTGTATGGTTCAAGAATCAAACTTTTTCTTTGGCATCTACGTGCCAACTATTCATACCTAAAATCAGGTGCTGCACATTTATGTCAACCTTCAGCCTGGGTTAAAAGTAAATCGACAAAGCGATCACAAGAAGACCACAACATACCTTGGATCAATGGAATTGATTCAAGGTGTGCTGTCAATCAGTAAATAGAGTTCAACAAGCATACGACAAATTTTTGTCACATCAGCAAACATACAAACAATAATAACTGTTGTCACATGTAAAAAAATTACAGTATGCAAGAATCTAGATTAGCAACACATTCCTTTAAGATCAAAAATATATCTTAACATGTTTGTCTTCATTTCAGCAGTTACAACATTAAGAAAGTAATCACCATGATAACTTACAAAAAAAATCAGGGCGTTACAAAAACCAAGCACCAACGACTTAAAAACATGAATTTTTTTATCTCTCCAGACTTCTCACTTTCCTTAGACATCTCTCAAAGGCACCAACTCAAAATTTTCAGAGCTTAACTTGGAAAGTGAGGCAGATTTTGAGGGTGACAACAGGCATGCATGTGCAATAAGTCAAAATTTATGAAATAAAATAAATAAATTGGCCAAAGGGACAGGAGTTAGTTATTCATTTATTTGCTCAAGAACCTTCTAAATAGTAGTGTTATCACCGAATCACAGCACCCCTGGATGTTGATCATATTTCTAGTTTGATCACTCTAAGCATCCAGTGTGATTGGATAACATGGGTACTATCTCCAAGTTGTGGGACTTGCTACTTGAGATAGACCTCCAGAGAAAGTTGGTTCTTGCTCCTAAACTACCTACCACAATCTACTCTAATGCAGGAGAAATTAGCTATTCTAACCTAAAATTCCAAGGGACCAGAGAGAGAGAATGCATAAAATGAAAGCCTACACTAAAGTGGTGATACACCAGAAAAGGAGGATGTGAGAGTAATCTCCAAATGTGTGAAATACAGAGGCAAAGTGCACACTAGAAGAGGTGATGACAGTTCACCATAATCCAGCAAAATGCATTCACAGCAATATTCCAAGCACACACAATGATAATGAATTCCTACAAGAACATAATAAATAGACACAATATACTTGTAGAAAGATTAAAGGGGCAAGAAGAATGCAAGAAAACACAGCAGGGGAAGATACATCCACAAACTTGTATTTTATTGCTTCCTGGTATGCACAATTCAGACTATTACAAGATAAGGGCCTGGATCACCATGCAAGGAGTCCACTACAAGGGCCTGCAACACACTGGCTTCACAAAGCAATTTTGACAGAGCTTTGTTACCCAAAAACTCTCCCCTTTTACAATGAGCCCAACACTCCAATTTATAGAAAAATGAGAAGGAAAAGAGAAGGGAAAAATGGAAATCCCGAAATCTGTCCTTCAACCACCTGTAAGAGGCATTAAATTGAGTGGAATGGGTATACATTACTTGCAAAAGGCTCCCCATACTGTCCCATGTGCTGCAGCAGAGAAGGAATGATGACCATGCCTCTTAATTGCACTCCCAGCTACCAAATAAAACACTGTTCTGAACCCGGCCACGTTTTCTTAAAAATATCGATCAATTTCTAATCAAATCTAGAATTTCTTGATTGCTGTGCGTTGGGCTCAGAACCACAATTCCAACGGTACCAATTTTGTGTGATTTCGTTGAGAAATGCAAAAGTTATGGCCTTCTGAGTGCGGGCAGCTGTTTTGGGCCTGACAGGCGTTTTCTGTCATTTGACGGGAATGAGCATTGATTGACTGGAGCCGAATATGTTTCTTTTATTTAAATATATCTACCCTCATTAAAAATAATAAATCTAGTTTTTTTGGCGTAGAGGACGTCGTGCTCGTTCCGGAAAGTCCAATTTTATCAAAATCGGAGCTCGGAGTCAAAAGTTATGGCCGTTTGAAGTTTCCGGACCAAACGTTGACTTTTCCTCCTGCGACACGTGTCATGATCTGATTGGTCCTCGGCTCCTTCGGCTCCATTTGTCCTGGATGTCCCATTTGATTAGTGCTGTCTTGACTGATTTCGGCCGATTCGGCCGGTTTGCGCATTTTTGTTCCACTTGGCCCGCTTTGTTTTTGGACTGCCTTGACTGATTTCGGCCGGTTCGGCCGGTTCGCGTCCATCTGTCCCGCTTGTCCCATTTGCCTTCGGACTGACTTGAACTTTTTCACCCGGTTCGGCCGGTTCGTGCCTTTTCGGCCCAGATGTCCCAATCCTTTTTTGACTGCCTGTGCTTATTTCGGCCGGTTCGGCCGGTTCGGGTCTTTTTGTCCCAAACGTCCCGAGCAACACAGCTAATTTTTCTTCCTCTTTTGGCTGGATCAGCTTTTCACGCCTGCCGCGTACTTTTGTCCCATTTTTCCCTGCTGCGTTTCGGACTGTTTGTGCTGATTTCGGCCGAACCGGCCGGTTCGCGCCTTTCTGTCCCACACGTCCCGGAGGCGACCTTGAGCAGGACTTAGCCAATTTTCACGATTTTTCCTGGATCGACCTATTTGCCTTCTTGAACCTTTTTTCACATTTTCTCAGAACTTACTCTCTTCCTCTTGGACAGGGGAGTTAGACAAATATGAGGGGACCCTAGAAACATGACTTTTTGCCCTGAATCAATATAATTGCTTGCATGTTATCAAAATTACCTTGGGGGTGAATTTTGGATAACAAGTAGTATGACTGCATATTGTAATTAATCCATTGTAAATGTGTTTGCCACAATAAATGTATGTGAGCATCAACAGATATATATATGAGAGAGTAAGAGAAGATTTGTATGAGAATGAGACTAATGTAAAGAATATTGAGTTATAAATGAGAATGGATGGTTTAGAGATTTTTTTTTATTTTACATTATTTTTTTTTTCAAAAGTTAGAGTAGGCTACTTTTCTCACGTACATCACTAACAATATGTCAAACTTCCTAAATCTCACACTGATTATGAGATTTAAGGTCAACATTATGCATGCAAATCACATTTGATTTGAATGAACCCAAACTTTAACCAACAAAACCATTTTTGTAAACTTTTAGCCTTGACATTTCCTGAGAAGACACGTATGCAAACATATCTACTATGAATGTAGAAAAAAAACAAAACTTAACACCCACCTTCTAAATGCATTATCATGGTATCTATTGCATCTACCTATGAGTTTCTAAAGTTTTATCAAGAATCTCATATTGTTCATCCCTTAATCATTTCTATCCTGAAAGATTATATTTCTACAAGAATTTTGTCAAACATTTTACTTTCCTTGTTTATTCTCCCACATTGGCATACATGTCTAATAGGAAATTGTTTATATGTTTCCAAGGCCGTCTTAGCTAATCCCATATGTGCATATCTTGTAAATAAAATATATACCCATGCACCACAAATGCTCCATGGATTTTTTCAAATAGTTTTCCTTCCCAGTGCAGTGGAATCCAAGTATATGTTTCCACATTTGCATACACATTTCTAGGGCACTAGCATCCAAAAATAAGGCAAAAATATACTCTTAATGCTACATTGATGGGCCAAAAACCTACTGAAAATGTCTAAATCCTATTGCAAAATCAACTTTTTGCATACCCTGAACCAGTGCTACCATTTGGCATTATAACCTTTCTAGAAACATGGCGGTCGCACTTCCTTCAATGCATTTGGTCAAAAAGTTCAAGTTCTGTGTATAATCCTTTTAAATTTTGCATGCATGTCTACAAGGGTATTTTTAGCCACGTCTAACAAAATTTCCTTTTTTATTTATGATTTGATGGGTGCGCACGCCTTGTTAAATGAATCCCCATTTCCTTGTGTGTCTACCTAGGCCAGGAACCTCTAAAAATTTTCAATTTCCCCCTTTTTTATGTCTAAAACTTATTTGATTCAAAGTTCACATTTTGACACAGTATGTCAACACATTTTCAAGGATTTACATTTGATGGAAAGTTTACAATGCATTTGTAACAAACTTAAAGTGTGAGTGCATTGTAATCATTGCATATGTGTGAGGAATTTGTCAAACAATTCACCTATTAGGCATGTTCTTCCTCGTTTGTATACATTCAGGAAAAAATACAACAAATGCCACTACCACCCACTTCCAAACTTAGTTTTAAATATTTTTAAATATGCATCCAGATGGAGAAGGAGATGACACATGTTATAGATCCAATCCTCAAACCTACCCAAAATGTTTTTCTTACAAGTGTATAAATCCATTTCAACAAATCAATTTGTTCTTAACCTATAACACATTGCATGATGTGATATTATTTTCTTAGTGGAATTCTTTCAAACATTCAATGAACCTTGATAAGGGTTCGACACTTGCATACATGTCTACCAAAGCGTTCAAAACTATAATTTTTTTAAAAACTCCTTAACCTTTATGAATTGACAGACTGAGCGTAGGATATTCACAGGCACCCTTTTAGCATAGATAGAGGATGCGCTGAAAAAGGATGGGACAATTCTATCTAAGCTATGCCACTAGCATAAGAATGAATGTTACTAAAGCCTTTTTAACCATTCTTCTTTATGCAGATCTTACAGTCCAAAAAGTAACTGCCAAAGTGGTTTTTTTTCCCAAAGCATTGGTCTAACTAGAGTATTATTGGTAGAGAAGGGATATGGCAGGCTCCATGCCCAAGAAATTATGTCAACTCAACATTGCACCTTACAATCACATGTTAGCTGATGTCTCAAGAAAAATTGGTATGATATTATTATTCAATTACTAGTTCTTTCAAATTTATGTTTATAATAATAAGGTTTTAAAAACGAACTGTTGTTATCGAGGGGATTGGGAATTACATCTCCCTCTCCTTATAAAAGCATTTTCCTCGATATTACATGCCACCAAGCGTAGTAAGATGGATAAAATACTAGGAAATTCAATAATAACAACTCCATTTATGTAAAAGGATTTGTCTCTTAAAGCATGAACACTAGAAAGTTAAAGCCATGCAATAATTTTCTCAATTTCTTAAATTTTTGTGAATATTTTCAATAATCCTTATTATATCACTCAATCAATCTATTCCATAATACATTTTCTTAAATTCAAGGTTTATATGATATCATTGTTCAACAGTTCAAATCCCTCATGAATTCAAATCCAAGTTTTCATAGTTGTTTTGAATCACATTAGCTTGTGTTTTCTCATAAAGATACTTAAAATTTCTAATTTTAGTGACTGCACCATTGACTAGCTCAATTTAAGGTTGTTATTATTGGTACCCAATTTTTTTCTCCTTTTCAAGCCAAACAGCAACACAGATTCAATAGGGAGGTTAGAGGTAGATAGATCATAGAAGTATGTCATTTTGTAGCTGGGGAGAAATCTATCTATCCCTTTGTTACTTGGATTTGTGGAGAGATAGATAACACCTCAAAAGGATGTGATCTTATCCTAACTAGTTTTGGTTGTGCCTTTCAACCAAGGTCAAAGAACCTATTTTGTAACCTCTGTTATTTGAAAGGAGATACAGGTACCTTTCTTTTGCATAAATTTTGTAAAGGGCCTTGGGGAAAATATGATCAACACACCAGATATGACTCTCATGAGTTGTCACTTCTAGATCATGGAGATATCTTCATGACAAGGAAAAGGTTACTAGAGACATTTGAGACCCTGATCTGTTCTGCATACTTTGGTAAAAGGATTTTGGTCTTGGGTGGGTATACAGAGAAAAAACAGGGGTAGTATAGGTAGGATTAGTTGTTTGTTTAAATGAATTTTGGTGGGAGGGGAGACAGAATGGACTTGACTCATCGGATCCTTTAGATCTTATAAAAAATGGAAAGATTCAATCAACCAAATGCTACAAAATGTTAAATTGTTTCCTCAACTAGAATATGTGGTCCAATGGAGGCCTAGATCAACACTCTTTCACACAACCTATGGGATTCTATCAAGAAGGCTCGAGTTAGAGGACCCAATAAAGCACCAAGATTTAAACCAAGTCATGCCTGAGGTACACCCAGAGGCTTACAGAGAATCTCTATCAAAAAAATGAAAGAAAAGTGATTTTAAACTGTTTATCCCATCCCCAAATGAAGGCTCTTTTGAGAAATGAAATTACAGATGCCAATAAACTATCACAAGGACTGAGACTTGTGTGATTGGACTATATTTTTGTACAATATTGCAATAAAACAAGAAAAACTACCTGTATGCATTCAAAAATGAAACAAATACACTTTACTCAAGATTGACACAGGATAACTCAAAGTTTGATCAAATTTATGAGCAAGGAAAAGTTTCCAGAATGATATCAAAGATTTTCAATGGTTGTACACTTGCAATCACCTTGACGTGATCAAATTTGACACAAAAAGAGATATACATGCTTCTGTAGATGACTTCTCAAAATGGATGGGCTCTATCAAGTTTTTTTTTGCAGGAGAGAATCAACTCTGATCTTTCCAAAAACTCCCAACCATTTACATGATGAATCCATGCCATTTATAGTATTTCCAATAGAGCCCCCTCCTCCTAAAAGACAAAACATTAAATACACCAGTGCTCACCATGATTCCTTGGTGATTCAAAGAATTTGATCTGTAAAAGTCTCCAGGTGCTTGAGGGCAAATCTCTTTGATTTCCTCACGCATTAAACTCCTTTCTTGGGAAAAACACACCTCCATCCATTTGCCAACTACTTCCACCTCATATCCAACAAATCTGACCCCTTGCATGCTCAGGAGAAGAAAAATGGAAAACCAGATTGGGCCCGAGAGTAAAATTGTTTTAATGGTGAAAGACACCTCCATATCTCTCCCACCAAACTCTAGATATCAATATTAACTCGCTCCTCTTTCCGGCGTGTAGAAAACAATAAGAAATCATGAAGATTCACACACCTAGATGTTTTACAAAGAAAATGGGGGGAAAATCAGATTTGAACACTTAGTAGCCATTTGATCCTTGATTTGAGTGTGGGACGTCCACATGGAAGATGCACAAATAGGCTCGGGGGCTTCCTTTGACCTTTTCTGACCTTTTTGCAAAAATGGAAAAATTTCACATTCGGCACCACACCTGCGCTTCTGAAAATGGGCCTGACACATGTCTTGAGGTGGGCCCCAAAAGAAACACGGGGAAATTCTGCCATTTGACTCTCTTTTGGAAAAAGGAAAATTTTCAAAGTTTCCCCCATAGCTCCGCCCTTGAGAAATGCTTTGACACGTGTCACAATGTGGGTCCTGGTGGAACAATGCTCCCTTTTTTACTTTTTAATCTTTTTCTCAAAAGGAAAATTTTCCAATTTTTCTCCACGGGTCTAGACCTCCGCCTCAGGTTTCTAATGTGGGTCCCAATAGGTCCCGGGGTCTTTTTTATGCCTTTAACACTTTTTCCCTAGAAAGGGAAATATTTTCACTTTTCCTCCGCGAGCCCACATCTCCATCGTTGACCAAGGAAAAACATTGACTATTTCCCATCGGGCTTGCAGGCCATTTTTGCTATTTTTACCTTTATGAAGCAAAGAGGTGAAAAGTGTGAATTTCCTCTGATGGTCCACTTCCCTTCCCCTTATGACTTTTTAAACTGCCACGTGTCATCACGACGCACCTTGAGGCGGTCCTAAAATTTGATACCCTAAACAACCATGGGCTTGCCACGTGTCCTACTTTGGAATTTTTTTTTTGAAGGAATGAAGCTTTGCGGAAGTCACCACGTGTCAAGCTCCGAGGAATTCTCCTTTTGGTCATTGAAAAATTCTAAGTAAAATGCAAAGTGAGTAGAGGCCTCCATGTGTCAGCCTAACACTACTCTAAGGCAAAGCCCAAAGCAAATCTTCAAATGAGCGTCATTCCTCCACGTGTCTTGGACTTTCCCGAGACCATTCTGATATTTTTTCAAGTATGGGAAACCCTGTGGAATCTTGCACATGTCTCCTTCCTGCCAATCCTCCACATGTCACCCCGGTGCTACTTCAAAGCCAAACCAAAAAGTTGATTCCCAAACGAGTGTCATTTCTCCATGTGGACACATTGTAAAAATGAGTCTTTTCATGGAATTTTTGAAGTATTTAGCTGATCCGCATCTAACCAAGAGGTGCCACATTTCCCTGTCTATTGAATGATGTAAATTTGACTGGGAGAAATGCTAGTCAAACCGTAAAATACAGAGAAACGTCCATTTGAGTCAGAAAATGAGATTTTCTTCAAGGATAGAGAATCTAGACTATTGTAAGGCTCAAATACGACCCTTAGGGACACATCAACTCAGTTTTTCTCTAGTATTTAGGGAAGAACAGAAAGAACAACAAATTATGACTATGGAGCATGGAGAGAACAAGAAAACATGAGTTCTGGAGGCATAGAACATGGAAGAGTCAAAATACAGAGCTTCTTTAGAGGAACAAAGGAACTAGGAGATAAATACGGACCCATGCATGATCCTCGACCCAGGAGCAGACTAGAAAATGGCAACAAACACCAACCAAGCTTAATACAGGGAAGGAAAGTAACAAAGGCTTTGAATGACTATTTTTTCAAAGGCACAGATGGGGCGAGAACATTTTGAGCATCAACATTGGCTCCGACTCGAGGATGGGCACTCCTTGCGACTGCCATAAGAACAATAGTAGACCAAGTGCCAAAATTATCCATTGGGCAACAAAGTCATCTTGCAGTGCATAGAAAATAAGCCATATCCAAAAACAAACAAAGAAGCTAGCAAAAATAAGTCACCGAGGACTAGAACAAGCCAAAACACAAAACAAGAAACAAACAACTGACTATACATTGTACAGGAGAGTTATTCCTTAATTCATAGGAAATAATCAAGGAAAAATTTCAAGCACCTACCATCCTGGATATGACCATGCCAAGAGGTTCTGATATGAATTCATCAATTGGAGATACACCTCCTTTTCTTCTTTGCTCAGTTTGAAAACTATCCATCTTTGTTAAAGCTCCTCCATTACGCTTGAGTCAAATTCTTTGTCATTCTTCAAGGATGAATCATAGATCAAATTCCTAGAGCAACATTCTTAGGAGATCTATTTTCAACAATTACATACTCCCTGAAATCCATAAAGCTCACAAATTTGTTAGGATCAGTATCTTCTTGCAAAACTTCATAAGATGCATCACTTGGGTATTCAATCAAATACAACATCTTCTTCTCTCCATACAACTTCACCAAGTTTCCTTCAATGGGAATAATGGCATAAGACATGTCCATTTGCACACTGCCACCAACACTTGCTACCCACTTTCTTGACAATAACATCCCCCACTTGGCAAGGCAGTCAACAATGAATACATCAAGCTTTAAGTTCCTTCCAGGTTAAGATGCAAGTTGTACTATTAGATATTTGACACACCCCATCACAGGAACCTCTCTAGAGTCCATAGCAGTGCACTTCCCATATGCTGTTGTAACTTTGATACCTAATTCATTCATGACCTCAAGAGGCATGACATTACATGGAGCTCTAGAATCAAACATACAGTTATGAAATAACTTATCTTTGATAACCAGGGTAGTGAAAAATGGATCCACATTCATCTGGGATTCAACCAAATAAGTTCCTAAATAAACCTCTATGGTTCCCTCGGTTCTTCTAATACTTGTGTTTTTTCCAACTCTCCAATAGTAGTAGGAATCTCAACCTTGTACACACCTCTACCTTGTATGATCTCTTCCCCTTTGAATCCTAAATATTCAAAAGCCCTCTTCTTGTTCTCAGGGATCCTAAGCAGCTCAGTAATTGGGACAAGAATTTTTATTTGACTCAAAATTTGGGCTATGTAATAGGGGGAGCTTTGGGAAAAACAACACTATGAGAAAGATTGGTAAAGTCATTAGATGGAATGGGATTCTTTTCATTTTGGGCATGGAGAAGAACACAAGTTTTTCTTGGGGAAACAAGCTCTTCCAGATGCATTCTTTTTGGGGTCTCTTTGGTAAGCACTGGAAATTTTGACTTGGCTTGTGTCCCCTTAGTAGCTTTACTTTTGGTATTGTGCTCCTTCTCTTGGGAAAATACAACATTCATTAATAGCTGCCTATATTATTCTGAGGGAACTCCTCCATCATACTTTTTAATCATTAATGACCTCAAGTATTCAAAATCATTAGTGGGCAATTCAAGAGCTTGTAAAGTGTCTACTTCTAAAGCATGAGAGGGGGGAAGAATAGGTACCTAGTGGATGCAATCCCAAAAAACATCAACAGTCCCAGTTGAAGTTTCTTCCCTTGGTGAACATGCAGGGATCTCCATCATGCAGGAATCATCATCATTATCATTAGCTGCATTTTCTTCTTGTTGATATTCTTCACAAGGAACATGGGGCATGAAACATTTGTCACACCAATCAATGACAACTATTTCTTCCACCACAGCAACATTGGCAGCCAAAGGATCAAGCACCGTTATATTTTCTTTGCCTTAGGGCTGTCTATTCCCAAATCCAATAGGTCCTTTACCTCTTTCATTAGTTCTTTGATGATTTGTGAATATGTCTTGGGCCTGTTGCTTGTGTTGTCCTTGTGAACTCTACCTAACTCCTTTCTTAGCTCGAGCTATCTTGTAGGAGATTTCCTTGACAGCCCTTGCCAAAGTTTTCACCACTTCTTCCAAATCAGCACCCTTGCTTGTTTGGGGTTTTTTTGGGTTTATCTGCTTCACACCATCCCTCTTAGGAGGATACCCAATAGCCTTGATGTTATTCTCTATTTGTATGGCCATGGTGAATGCTTGCCTCAAGTTAGTAGGGTTCTTGTCTCTTAAGTAATAAGGAGCCTTTTTATCAAATGCAATAGTATATTTGATCAAACATGATTCATCACAAGGCCTTATCCTGATAGGAAATCTTCTCAAGGTCTTATTGAACCTTGTATTGAAGTCATGTACTGAATAATTGGGATTCTTCTTGATGTTTTCAAATTCTAATAGAATAAACCTAGGGCCAGTCCTATCACCATATTGTAATATGAATGCATTGCTCATCTCAGCGAAAGAATCAATAGATTTATCTTGTAGTGCTTTGTACCAGTCCCTTGCATCCTCCTCTAGAGTGTGAAAAAAAAACTTAGTGTACACATCTTCATGTTCTATCTCAAAATATTCCATCATATTGAGGAAGAGCTTTAGATGCTAGTCACCAGTTATGGCATTGTTCCCATGGAACTTTGGGAGTCTGTTCCTCACATCTTGAGGTACTACATTTGGATATCTAGCCATCCCCACAAAATTTATAGGTCCAAAAATGTTTACAACCAAAGGGGGTTTTGGTAGAGCCATATTGATTCGAGGAGGTGATCTTGGAAGGGTGAAAAATTGATGAGGGGCAGAGGGTCCTTGAAATATAGGAGTATAGTTTTCAAAATGGAAATCCCCCAAAGTCCTTTCTTCTTGGAAATCCCTATCAACCTTAGAAAATACAGGTTCAGAGTGTGAAGCAAACCTTTCAAAGTCAAATGAAGGCCCTTCTCCAGTTGGAGAATTCAGTTCCACAAAAAGGCTACTTGATTCAGAATCACTTGAATGACAGTCTTCAATAATAGGCCGTTCACTTTAATCAATGGGGATTCCTCCCTTGTTTTCTGATCTCCCATAGCTCTTCAATATTTTCTTCCTTCTGATTTTGCTTTTCCTAGCTCAGGAAACAATGTCCTAGTGGGATCCCTAGAAAATAAAGATCTTCTTCCTTCCAGATTTATAGATATTAGTATCAAATTTTACTTGACAGAGGTTTAAGACACTGGTTCATATCAAAATCAAATCAACAGGGAGTTGCCACCAAGGATTTTCACCTTGGCTGTGCAAATGCACTAAAATGTTCTATCAAGTGTATGTCAAAGAAAGAGAGTGGAAATGGAAATATTCTGACCTTTCTTCACTAAAATTTATCAATGAATACGCGTGCAAAACTTTTAGAGACTGGGAGAGTTACATACAACACTTAGAGCATACAAGAAATGTTTTATCAGGGTTTGAATGTGAACTTTAAATTTAATGGTTCTCAACAAATTTCAAAATATCCCTGGCAATGGTGCCACAAGTGTTGGTGTTGTTAATGGGCTAAATAGATATAAGCTTGTAGTGGATCAGCAAATTAATCTTGATATTGCATTCTTCATCCCCAACAATGGCACCACTAGTGTTGGTGTTGTTGATGGGTTAAATAGATATGACTTCATATATTTGTGCACATGGATCAAACTGAACTAGATCCTCGACAATGGTGCCATTAGTGTTGGTACCTAAATTTGTTCTCCTTTTCAAGCCAAGCAACAACACAGATTCAACAGGGAGCTTAGAGGCAGATAGATCATATATGTATGTCATTTTGTAGCTGGGGAGAAATCTAGTTGTCCCTATGTTACTTGGATTTGTGGAGAGATGGATAGCACCTCAAAAGGATGTGATCTTATCCTAACTAGTTTCAGTTGTGCCTTTTAAGCAAGGTCAGAGAACCTATTTTTTAACCTCTATTATATGAAAGGAGAAACATATACCTTTATTTTGCATAAATTTTGTAGAGAGGGGCCTTGGGTAAAATATGATCAGCACACCAGATCTGACTCTCACGAGTTGTCACTTCCAGATCATAGAGATTTCTTCACAAAAAGGCAAAGGTTACTAGAGACATTTGAGACCCTGATATGTTCCGCATACTTTGGTAAAAGGATTTTGGTCTTGGGTGGGTATACAGAGAAAAAATAGGGGTAGTATGGGTAGGATTAGTTGTTTGTTTCAATGAATTTTTGTGAGAGGGGAGACAAGATGGACTTGACTCACCAGATCCTTGAGAGCTTATGTAGAATGGAAAGATTCAATCAACAAAATGCTACAAAATGTTAAACTGTTTCCTCAACTAGAATATGTGGTTCAATGGAGGCCCAGATCATCACTCTTTCACACAACCTATGGGATTTTTTCACGAAGGCTCGAGTCAGAGGACCTAATAAAGCACCAAGATTTAAACCAAGTCATACCTGAGGTACACCCAAAGGCTTACAGAGAATATCTATCAACAAAATGAAAGAAAAGTGATTTTAAACCGTTTATCCCATTCCCAAATGAAGGATCTTTTGAGAAATGAAATTATAGATGCCACTAAACTATCACAAGGACTAATACCTATGTGATTGGAGTATATTTTGGTACAAGATTGCAATAGAAACAAGAAAAACTACCTGTATGCGTTCAAAAATGAAACAAATACACTTTACTCAAGATTGACACAGGATAACTCAAAGTTTGATGAAATTTATCAGCAAGGGAAATTTTCCAGAATGATCTCAAAGTTTTCCAATGGTTGTACACTTACAACCACCTTGACATGATCAAATTTGACACAAAAAGATATATATAGGCTTCTCTAGACCGCTTCTCAAAATGGATGGGCTCTGTCTAGTTTTTCTGCAAGAGAGAATCAACTCTAATATTTCCAAAAACTCCCAACCATTTGCATGATGAATTTATTCCATTTATAGTATTTCCAACGGATCTCCCTCTTCCCAAAAGACAAAACATTAATTGCACCAGTGGTCACCATGATTCCTTCGTGATTCGAAGAATCAGATTTGTAAAAGTCTCCAAGTGCTCGAGGGAAAATATCTTTGATTTCCTCACGCATTCAACTCCTTTCTTAGGAAAAACAAACCTCCATCCATTTTCCAATCACTTTCACCCCATATGCATCAAATCTGGCCCCTTACCTGCTCAGGATAAGAAAAATGAAAAACCAGATCGGGCCCGAGAGTCAAATTGTTTTAATGGGAAAATACGCCTCCATATCTCTTCCACCAAACTCTAGATATCAATATTAACTCGTTCCTCTTTCTGGTGTGTAGAAAACAATAAGAAATCATGAAGATTTGCACACCCAGACGTTTTATAGAGAAAATGGGGGGAAAATTATATTTGGACACTCAGTAGCCTTTTGATCCTTGATTTAAATGTGGGCCGTCCACATGGAAGATGCAAAAACAAGCTCAGGGGATTGCTTTGACCTTTTTTGACCTTTTTGCAAAAATGAAAAAATTTCCCAGTTTTCCCTGCACCTACGCTTCTGAAAATGAGCATGACACGTGTCCTGAGGTAGGCCCCAAAAGAAATGCGGAAAAATTCTACCATTTGACTCTCTTTTGGAAAAATAATTTTTTTCCAAGTTTCCCCTATAGCTCCACCCTTGAGAAATGCTTTGACACATGTCACAATGTGGGTCCTTGTGGAAGAATGCTCCCTTTTTTACTTTTGACTCTTTTTCTCAAATTTTTTTTTTCCAATTTTCCTCCGCAGGTCTGCACCTCCACCTCAGGTTTCTAATGTGGGTCCTAGTAGGTCCCTGGGTCTTTTTATGCCTTTAACACTTTTTCCCTTGAAAGGGAAATATTTTCACTTTTCCTCTACGAGCCTGCACCTCCGCTGTTGACCGAGGAAAAACATTGACTATTTCCCATCGGGATTACAGGCAATTTTTTCTATTTTTACCTTTATGGAGCAAAGAGGCAAAAAGTTTGAATTGCCTCTGATGGTCTGCTTCCCCGCCCCTTTTGACTTTTCAAAATGCCACATGTCATCACAGCACACCTTGAGGTGGTCCCAAAAGTTGATACCTTGAACAAGCATGGGATTGCCACATGTCTTGCTTTGGAAAAATTTGTTTGAAGGAATGAAGCTCTGTGGAAGGCACCGCATGTCAAGCTCTGAGGCATTCTCCTTTTGGTCATTGAAAAATTCTAAGTAAAATGTAAAGTGAGCGGAGGCCTCCATGTGTCAGCCTGACACTACTCTAAGGAAAAGCCCAAAGAAAATATTCAAATGAGCGTCGTTCCTCCACATGTTCTGGACTTTCCCGAGACCCTTCTGAAATTTTTCTAAGTATGGGAAACCCTGTAGAATCCTTCATGTGTCTCCTTCCTGCCAACCCTCCACATGTCACCTCGGCACTACTTCAAAGCCAAACCAAAAAGTTGATTCCCAAATGAGCACCATTTCTCCACGTGGACACATTGTAAAAATGAGGCTTTTCATGGAATTTTTGAAGTATTTAGTTGATCTACGTCCAACCAAGAGGTGCCACATTTCCCTATCTATTGAATGATGTAAATTTGACTAGGAGAAATGCGAGTCAAACCGTAAAATATATAGAAACATCCATTTAAGCTAGAAAATGATATTTTCTTCAAGGATAGAGAATTTAGACTGTTGCAAGGCTCAAACACGACCCTTAGGGACACAACAACTCAATTTTTCTCTAGTATTTAGGGAAGAAAAGAAAGAACAAAAAATTCTAACTATGGAGCATGGAGAGAACAGGAAAACATGAGTTCTAAATGCATGGAACATAGAAGACTCAAAATACAGAGCTTCTTTGGAGGAATAAAGGAACTAGGAGATAAATACAGACCCATGCATGTTCCTCGACCCAGAAGTAGACTCGAAAATGGCAACAAAGGCCATGAATGAATAATTTTTAAAAGCCACAGATGGGGCGAGATAATTTTGAGCACCAACAGTTATCATAGGTTAATAATTTTAGTTTTAACTTTTGCAGGTTGCTCAAAACACTTGACATCACTATATCACACAAGGCACAAAGCACATCACTAATGACCCACAAAACACCTTTTTAACACATTTTTATGACTACATCATATCAAGAATGCCAACCCCATCATGAGAATGAAAATAATGGTCCAAACAATATATATCACAAAGCACATGCCCAAAACCTAGATCCAATATACACAACATGTGCCTAACATACAATAAATCATGACGGAATATGTATTCAACAAGTTTTACACGACTCAAAACCATGATTGTAACCAAACAATAATAAGATAAGATCCAATAGCACAAGCCAATAAGGAGGATCATCAATCCTCAAACATCAAAATACATAACATGAGTAACTCGTGAATCATACATATATTCTCCTAATTCTTCCCAAATCTCCATAAACCTCCTAAAATAATTAGTCCAATGTTGAGTATATTATGCACCCCAAATTATTTTTCCATAAGTCGTTATAAGAGATTTGATGAGGGATAAATTAAGTAGCCAAAAATTTGTCTTTAAGAGTTCAAAGAGTTTTGTTACAGTTCTACAGAGGTACGATCATTTATGGACTAACCCCCAATATGCAATCACTCGATGAGTGGTTATCAACCCTATAACTTTCATAACATAATCACTGATTAAGATTAAAATATGAAATAGTTAAATTATTTTTAATATATTACACTTTATTTCCAAGAAAACACTTCCATACTAAGTCTTCATATCATAAAAAATTTCAAACATAACCATCAATGCCTATACCTGACACCAATGGTTTATAGCATGGTAAAATTCACAATAAACAAAGAGAGTATGACGTATATCCCTCTAAATATGGATCCCCATGACCTAAATGCATTTCCTTAAGCTCGATTCCCAAAGTAATTTATGTATATCAAAACTTACCAAAGGAATTATTATGATTCAAACACTTATCTTATCCCAACCACATTCAATCATCCAATATTTCTATCAGTGAATCCTCATATATCATAAGTACATTATCCTCTAGTAAACCATAGCTATGAAGGAGTGAACATCCCACACATGATCCATAAATCATGAATCGATTACCATATCTATCTCATTGGTGAAGAATATCATCAAAGAAAACAAGGAGAAACACACATCACTTCCCAATCCACTTATCACTACTACATAATCATAAAAATACAAACCACTGATGTTTATTGCATATCATCAAATCCAATCCTTTGAAGAGAACATAGAGTAGAAAGGGTTTCTCTCAACTAAAGAGGATCAAATAAATCATAGGATTCTCTCAACCATAGAGGAATCTTAATCAAGAATGTCTCTCTAAGAAAGGATAACCAAATATCACAAGTGTCACTGCACCAAAAGAGGACAAAGTGTCCAGTACTAGAGTGAAGCTAGGGCACTCCATGGTCCCATAATCATAAAATTTGTTACCTCAAAACCAAGGGCATGTCCTGCAACCCCAAGCATATATTCATGACACCTTGGTCGTACCCCCATATGACAAGAGCACAAAACATGAATAATGTAGAATTAACTCACAACCATGCACCAAAAACCACGTAACATTATTGATGATAGTATAACCAAGTGGCCTAACAAAACATAAGGCTCTAATTCACCAAAAGGAGATAAATTCCATGAAATATCAATAGTAAAAAAATAAATGGCTAAGTAGTCATTCAAAAATCTTGCAACAAAACCAATAATAACAAGTACAGTGTTAGAGATTTTAAAAATTCAATAAATAAAATTTCGGTTCCAAAAATTCCAAGTTTACAAATATAACACATGAAAAATCCACATAAAAAATATTATTAAGCCTTTAATGGCTTCTTGAAGGGTTACAAATCATCGAGTGTGCATCTCATAATAAATAAGTAATATAGATCCAATACAATATTTTACATGAGTTCTTCTCTCTCAGGCAGAAAAATAAGTCTCCAAGGAACAAAAACTGATCATATAAGTAGTTTCTATCACATACCAAAACCAAATGTCTTGACCACAGGTAATATAAGGATCAAGAATAATCCATGCATTTTTGGATATTCTCGACAATGGTTTTCCTAGTAATATGTAAAGCACTATTGCAAAAATATCTCCAAGAAAAACCAAAATCCATCCAAGAGTTTCCTATATAGATTTCACATAGTGTTGAACTATAGCGCAAGGTTGGGAATCCTTTACAATATGCTCATTAGGAGCCAGATGCATATTACAATAAATAAAACCAAGTAAAATCCCATATAATCCCCATAACACACCAATAAACCTCATAAAAAACCCACATGACAATATGACACTAAACCCTTACCAACTTATACCAGAGGTTCAATTGTTATAAACCTCCCTATGATACCAACTCTAATGGCCACAATTTCAACACCAAAGTACAACAGTAAAATTTTTGAAATATTTTTTTTTGGCTTTCATTGCTCGTAACAAGACATCACATGGGCTCAAATAGCGAAATTCAACATCACATAAGACTCTTACACAAGCATGGACCCACATAGACAACATGATAACACCAGATGAGCGTTGATGCAACATTTTTCCAAATAAACATATACAACTTACAACCTATCCACAAAAGAGCTCAAGGATAGGCACGTTCCACAACACATCATCAACCTAGTTACATATTATTTACAATTTAAAACTCCAAGAGAATTTATTACGCAAGCATAAATTCTCATTCTCAATCAACAAATTTTTAATTTCATTTAAGATTTAACTTAATAAAGTACACTTAATTTGGATCTTTTTATCCTTTACAATAATTGTCCATAACTCTAGTTTTATTAGACACATTTTAAACACATACAAAACTCTTGATACTTTTTCTTGACCAAAGCTTGACGAAACACATAAAAATGCCCGAACATATATCTTTAATAGCTTAAATATACTAAGGTGTATGGCATCCATAATTTACCTGAATTTATTAAGATTTAAAATTATATTTAAAGATTTATTTACTAGTCAGATTTTTAAATATTTTGGGCCACCAAGTGGGACACACTTATATGATTTCACCCTTATGCTAGGGTTCATTTTCTCATAACATGTTTAATCAACATTTTATTTTACTGTCATAATGCATGGGAACTAACATGAAGACAAGGACATAAAAATCTTATGGGTTTAAAGAGATGAAGGTTTAAGTTAACTATTCCTATAAACTTCCCTCCAAACGAGTACCTTTATTTTCCTATTATAGTTGATATAGTTCACTAGCTGGTTTGAGTCAATTCAACATTTTTGCATCCTAAAATTATAATTATATATATAAGAGTTTATGTTTTCTAAAAAAATTGATCTCGCCAAGAGAAATTCATATTCATTTTTAACAATATGAGATTGCCTAATTAGGTTATAAGGACTTCTAGTATGATGTTATTCCTAAACCCAAAATCTCATTTACGCTTACAATATTAACACTTACGTCAAACTTTGGTCTCATTGTTAGTATTTTTTAAGAAAAATTGTAATTCGAATAAAACATAATTTACACTTAGGGATTCATTACTACAAGGAGTGTGACCCTACACAAGACAACTCATTTCATTGCTCATAGACACTCAAGTATTAAATGCATATTACGAGTGAGACATCAAATACAATTTTACAAATTTCAAATACCATCCAAGGAACTATTTTAATGATTGGGTAATTATACATCAACATTTTTTTCTTCAATAACATTATAAGAGGTATCATAATATATTAACTTCAATAACATTCAAAGGGGGGAAATTACACCCTAATAAAAGAAAACACAAGAGAGTTCCAATATTTTTAACTCATAAAACCTTCGAAAAACATGAGGTGATCCACTGCAACACAATAAGGGAACAAATGTATCTAAGTGGGACAAAAGGGGTTCAAATATAAGATTTTAATGCATAGGTACTTTAGCACGTAGACTCCACTCATGTCATTTAAATTTCACCATGAGATAAATTGTAGGAATACCATAGACTACTTTTGCAAGGTTTTTGGCCAACCAATAGGGTACAAAGGGATTTTACGCACATGAGTTTTAAACTTATACATGATATAATCAGACCTACAACTCCTAGAAATGTAGTTCTCACTCACCCAAATATGACAGGATTCACATAACATAGTCACTGCCTCACAAAATATTTAAGGGAGAGGTCTTTTATAATATTTTTCTTAGGGGTAGGACAAAAAGTTGAATTGGGAGGATTAAAGCATTTATTAGGAAACTATAGTGTTATAAAATTGGATGATGATTTCTTGAGAGGGAGGGTATGACCAAGGTTATATACTCACTTCATTACGATGGTGAAGATAACGTAATTTTTTGTATGAAACATTATAAGTTTACATATGAACCACAATAATTACTTAATAAATTATGGTTTCAAATATCTAAACCATAAGCACTACATTTAAATCCATATAGTCATGAAACCCATGACATAAATGGTGCACCCCCTTATTTTCTTCAGATTTACATTGTCAATTATCTACTTTTTAAATCAAATTAACATGATTTCTACATAGTTGATCCTGTATTCGTTCGGTGTCACTCCTATTAGCATAGAAAATTTAGTTTAAAACAAGGAAGATTTAAACCACATGGTTTTTTCATGTACAATGTGTAATATATAGAAATTTAAGAAAAATAATGGCTTTTTAACACTAATTTAAATAATGCATTCTTTCAAAATCACTTTCATTCAACATTTGAAAACTATGCAAATGTACAATATTCAAATATCATCTCACTAACAACAACATATCAAACTCATAGTCCTTATTGTTTGGAGTACATGTAACCATTACAAGGTCAATCCTAGAACTAGTATGGAAAACCCTTACACTCTAGCAAAAAAACAACACATTCATCCTTTTCAAAAAATCCAAAACCAAGTAGAGAGAGATAGAGATAGGGAGAGAGAATGAGATATCATTTCCTCACACATTCACACTACCGCATTCACTTACACCTTTCTTTTTTATTCAAGAGATAGAGTAGAGAAGAGTGAGAAAACTACAAGACCCTCTCCCTTTTTCTTTCTATTCAAATATAATAACTAATTTACATTTATTATCCCTTTTCATTTTATTTCAACCCATATATAGTTCTAATCCATTTATGTTGTCAAGAGAAAACAATAGATCATAGTTATTTCTAGAGAGAGAAGAGGGAGGAGGGCTAAAACATTATAAATTACAAAATCCTTTCATAAAAAAATAATTTGATTAAAGAATACTCTACACATCACTAAAAATCTATGAAAAGGGTTGACGAGTATTAACAAGTCCAATGAGAGCCTCATGAGGAATGTCTATCTCAAGTTGTGAGTTTGCAAAAAATTCTCAAAACATGTAAAGTGCTTTCAATATGGGTCTCAAAAACACTTTTTTAAAGTTCAAATGTAAATTTCATCAATTCCTATATAATCCCTTATATACAAAGAACTCATTGGATTCGATGGAAGTCAATTACAACAAACATGACTCAAAATAGAAAGGTGACTCTGAGACCAATCATTGTAAGCGTGTCAAACACTAATGTTGTGTAACATTAGGTGGGCCCCAAAACCCTCTTGAAAATATAGCTTACAAAATCATTTTCACGAAATTGAGAATTGGTTTCTATACTCACATTTGGGTTGTAAAGGTATATATAGGGATATTTTTCAATTTTTCCAAATCGATATGACAACTGTTAGCTAAAACCGATCACATTTTCTTTAAAACGGAAGTGTCACACAAGTGAATGAAATACAAAATGGGAATCCAAACTCATCTCTTGAAGGCTTCAAATTGAATTTATCAATTATATTTATGACCTTTATGGTATCCTAAACCATTAGGAATCAGACTAGATGTCTAGGTTGGTAAACTAATTTTCTTTTGCACTCCATGCATGTGGTGTACAGGATCAACACTGTTTTATTTATTTTTGATGTTTTCGATTAGGGTAAGAGTTTCATTTTTTGTTTATAGTTGCATCCTTTATTGTTCAAAATCAATTAAGACCCAAACATAAAAATGATAAAATGTGAAATTTGAATACAAGAGGAAGGTAAATCCATGCCATTTTTTACACTTCCTGGAGGCATATGATTTGGTATTTTCTCACAAAATTTGACTGGAAATCACATTCAGTTGAGAGTTTCCAACCCCATTTCCATTAATAAATTTTGTACAAAACCAAAAATCATGGCATTCCATAAAACCACATATTTTTACACATTCTGTCAAATAGTTCACAACTTACATATGCTTCTAGTTTGGTGTTGGGAGGGAGTATACTGGTGAATTTTGTGTATTTTTTCTTTACACATGTAAATGACATTTACTTTGAATTAATCCAAATTCTAACAAAGAAACCCATTTGTGTAAAAAGAAACCATGACATCGTATGAGAAGACACATATGTAAACATATCTACTAGGGCTTTAGAAACAATAAAACTTGACACCCACCTTCTAAACGCATTGGTTTGGTAGCTACTACATCTACCTATAAGTTTCTAAAGTTTAATCAATGATCCAATAGTTTGCATCATGTAATCATTTTTGTCCTAAAAGATCATATTTCTCCAAGCATTTTGTTAAACCTTCACTTGCCTTGTTTATTCTCCCATGTTTTCATACATGTCCGAGGGGTAATTGTATATATGTTTCCAAAGCCTTCTCGGCTAATCCCATATGTTCATATCTTGCAAATAAAATATATACCCACGCACCACAAATGCTTTGATGATTTTTTAAAAAAGTTTTCCTTCCCAGTGAATCAGATGCCAAGTGTATGTTTTTACATTATCATAAACATTTCCAAGGCACTAGCATCCAAAAATAAGTAAAAAATCCACTCTCAATACTACATTGATGGGATGAAACCTTGCTTCAAATTTCTAGAGTCCTTTACAAAATACATTCTGTGCATAACCTAAACAAAGGATCCTATTTTACGTTCCAACCTTGCTAGAAACATGAAGGCCACACTTCCTCCAAGGCATTTGGTCAAATAGTTCAAGTGTGGTGTCCAATCCTTTTACATTTGGCATACATGACTAAAAGGGTATTTTCAGCCATGTCTAAAAAAATTTCCTTTTGTCTTTATGCTTTGATGGGTGCACACTCTGTGTTCTACAACTCCCAATTTTCTTGTGCGTTTTCTTGGGCCAGAAAACTCTAACAAAAGAATTCAATTTCCCCCCTTTTTATGTCTAAATATAGTCTAATTCAAAGCTCACATTTTGACACAAGACTTCAACACATTTGTAATTATTTACATTTGCACTTGAATGTTTCCAATTCCTTTGTTAAAAACCCAAAGTGTGTGTACGCTACAATCATTGCATGCTTGTGAGGAATTTGTGAAACGGTTCACCTGTTGGGCGTTTTCTTCCTCATCTGCATATAATAAGAAAAAAATACAACCAATGCCACCGCTAACAAATTCCTAACTCATTTTCATAGATTTGAAAATGCACAACCAACTAGAGAATGAGATGACACATGTTGTAGATCTAACCCTAAAACCTTCCCAAAATGTTTTGCTTAAAAGTGTATAAATCCATTTGTTCTTAACATGCAACACATTGCATTTTGTGATCTGATTTTCTTAGTGGAATTATATTAAATAGTCTACGCACCTTAACAAGGGTTCCAAACTTGCATACATGTCTACCAAAGTGGTCAAAATTGAAGCAACTTCCAAAACCTCCTTCACCTTTATGATATGACATAATGATCATATCCTATTCTAGATAGAGGGTATGCTGGCTAAAAATGTGACAATTTTTATAAGCTATGCCACTAGCCTATGGATGAAGGTTATTATAGCCTTTTAAACCAATCTATTTTATGCAGATATTACAGTCCAAAATCCAGTTCCAAAGTGGTTTATTTCCCCAAATCCATGGCACAACTAGAGGAGTATTGGTAGAGAAGTGAGATGGTTGGCTCCATGCCCAAGAAAACTGTCTAGTCAACATCACACCTTATAATCACATGATAGCCCACATCTAAAGAAAAAGGGGGTGTGATAGTCTATTACTTTTTTATTTTTTTTATTTTCAATTCATCTTTATAATAATAAGGTTTTAAAAATGAACCATTGTTATTGAACAGCGGAATTGGGCATTATAGTTAGAGGAATAAAGAGGAAGGGAGGGGAGGTGTTTTTGTAGACACAAAATTATGCACGTTACACATAATTTGGCTTGGTCTTACACTACTATTTAGAAGATTCTCAAGTGTACAAAATACTAATTAATCCCACCTTTTGGCCATCTTTATTTTACATTTTATTTCATAGTCCCCGTGTACTTTCCAGCACTTATCCACCCATTTCACAACTTCCTTGACATTTTAGCCTTAAATCAGGGTGCCCCAGCCTATACTGGGGCACCCCGGTCCCACTCTAGGCGCCCCGATCTATGCAAATCCCCTTTCACTACTTTTTGGGTCATTTCTAGTTGTTGGTCATCTTTATCTTTTTCTCAGTCGGCCTTGTCAAGATTAATTATGAAATTAAGCTTCAGAGCCCTATAAATATAAAGTTATAAGACCATAATGAGGGTCCTAGATCATAGCATTACACACTACTATCACTCCATCTAGGGCTACATCAATTGCATCACTTGCATCCACATAGTGCCATGTATCAAGGCTAGGAGATCTACATCACACACACTTCATAGGGGGAGGGATTTTATTCTATTCCATGCACACATGTTATTTACATCTTCTATAGTTAATATTGCTTGCTACTTCAAAAAGTGTGACTGACATGAGAAAACCTAGGGCACAACATGCACACACACACACACACACACACACACACACACACACACACACACACACACACACACACACACACACACACACACACACAGGAACTATATCCGGGTCCGAAATGTACTGCAACACTCAGTGATAAGTCCACTAGCTTGGTGACTAAGGTCATTCTGACCCATTCATATGAATCTTTTATTTTTTTAGGGTTTGATACTTCTCTTTGCATAACATGTCATTTTCCAGCTCATTTGACAGATCCAACGTGACAAACAGGGAAGGTTAAGAACCAACTTGTGACCATACTAGTTGCATTTTTTGAGCATTTATAGTGTTCAGAGCACCCAGATTCAAGACCAGGGCACCTCGGGGCACACCAGTACACTCCCAAGCACCCCAGTCACTTCATATCTATCCTTTGCAGGGTCCCTGAGTGTTCTTCTACACTTCCAAATTTTATTCTCAGACTTGCGACAACTTGTGACATTCATTGCCAATCAACTAAGCTATTTCTCTCCCTTATCTTACACATTTAGGGTTTTATTTCACTTAGAATAGTTTACTTGCATTTATTTCATATCGTTTTAGTATTTTATTACAAAATTTTAGTCCTCCTAATTAGATTAACTGGGATTATTATTTTCTTGCACTTGGTCCAATTTTAGTTTATCATTTTGGTGAACCTGACGTCTCCTTCTACCACCTTTTACGATTTTGTCTTCCCATCCTTTTCACCATGTTATATCCTTCACAGGTCATGTCCCAATCTTTATATCCTACCTATAAACCTACCAAGATCACTAACGTAGTTACCACTACCACTGAATCCATGCATGTGCATACCCAACACCCCCCTTGCATTTTCACACCTTCACTTGACCCATCCATCAACTTCGTTACTACCCATTGCACTCACATTACTCCACCCGTTACTCCACTCGTTTCACTACCTCCACCGATCACACCTTCTACTCCATCCTCTACTTCTAAAGGTTATGATATTATCGACAAGCTAAAGAATACACCTGTTAAAATATCACTTTACGACCTCTCGCACACTACGCCATATTTTCAAACCACACTCAAGTCTAACTTTTATGAAATTCAAGTTGAATGTGACCACTCTACTAAATATTTTTCCCATCTCATTAAGTCTCTTTGTAGTTTGCCTCATTCAGTCTCCTTTATGGATAGTGACATATCACTTGCTGCCAAAAATAACCCTTGTGCCCCATTGTTCATTACCGCTATCATTAACACTACTTGTATCAAACGTGTCCTTATTGACAATGGGTCTATCATTGACATGTGTGCTAATTCTCTCTTATAGCAATTTTAGGAATCAATGATAGTATCATCTCTCGTAACTCCACTCTCATCCATGGTTATGACTCTTCCACTCACACATGTCTCTGCACTATATCCCTCCATATTCGCGTTGGATCTAAAACATTTATTACTGAATTCTACATCCTTGATGCTTATTTTCAATTCAATATTCTCCTAGGAAGACCTTAGATCCATGCCATGCAAGTTGTACCCTCCATGGTACATAAATGTGTCAAATTCCTTCATGATGGTTATGAACATATTGTTACCACTGACCCAGAACCATTAAAATATTGTCTCATTGATCCTATCACTTCTATACCTATCCCACCACCTCGTCCCATTCTGTATGCTAACCTGGATAAATTTGATGTCGGTCAATCTAGTGTACCCACCTCCAATATTCCTACCATTCCTTTTCTTTCTATATCTCCTCACCCTTAGACCATTAATTCACCCATTGTATTTGTCCCTACTAGTGCACCTACCACCACTTCCTCTAACATCAGTTATCCTGTCATCTCCACTCACACCTTGGCTATTATTTCTTCCACTATATTTGTCCCTACTAGTACTACACCTCCACTACCCTCTCCTCCTTCCCCACCTCTGAATGTCCTCAATAGTGTTACCTAAATAGATGCCACACACACACACACACACACACACTGATGTTTCCACCAAGTTTGATGACAAGGTTAATGATGTAGAAATCACTTGTGAATAATTAAGAAAACTTGATTTTAATCCTCTTGACGTGGAAAATTATTTTTTTGATGAAACATTTGTCACCGATGGCCCAGGTGAGTACCGGTTCAAAAAACCTCCATCCACTAATGCCATGGTCCTATATAAGGGCTATGTTGATAGTTTTAACATAGTTTCATCTTCCTCTCCACCAGAAGTAGTTTTGCGACCCCCCCTCACCTGTAGTTTATATTTCAATAGGACATTTTGGGAACACATTCCTCTTGATCTTGTTAGATTTGATACTACTTGTACACATTATTTCTTACCCAAGTTTATCATAACTATTAATGACATCTTTTCACCCCTCCATTCACCTCATCTTTATTATGGTTACTTCCATATTACAATAGCTTATGGCTTACAGGTTTTTCACTTGACAATATTTTTTGCATGCGCTACCCATGGGTTGTCATTTACACTTGGATTATCTTGGCTTGATTATATTGGTGGCGCACTCAACCTGCTTCACTCCTCACTCTCCTTCCCTATGGATTTTGGCACTATCTCAATTACTAATGATTCTTCCCCTACATATGTACCAAACATTTTACGTTGGTGTACTCATAGATGTCCACCAATTGCTTTTACGGATGAAGAATATGTGATAATGATTATCTCCTTCATTGTCATGCATATTTATATGATCCACCTCATTATATCACCTACCAAGTTTCTAATGTAGCTCCCACTGATTTAGATCAAAACACTGATGACTTGTTTGATGGCGTTTCATAGTCACCTTTTTCCCATTATCACTCGGAGGGAATATACACTCTACACCACCCCATCCTCATCCTGGCATAATCACATTTCCCTTTCCTTAGATCCCTTGTATATAGGCATATTTATCACACATTATCACCCCCTCACTACTCAAAGACACACTCTTGTGCTTCGGTTCAGACTGGATTGTTCAGAGATTACCATTACACAGAACTCCACACACTGCACACTAGGTCCTACACACTTACATTCTATCATCATTTCTATACATATCACACATCTTACGTTATCCTACACATACCTCATCTATTAGTCATTTATACACCATTTATATCATACACACTACACTAGTCGTCATATCACTTGTGTCTAGTTTTGCATCTCTGTCTTACATTCTATATTTACGCTAGGTCACATTATACATGGGCCTAGCTTTACATGTCATCACTGCATCTTCTATCTACACTTACACCTACACCTTATCTAGTCTCCATATCATGTATCTCCTACATTTCTTAGTTCTCATCACACATTTATCTATCATTGGCATTCTACATGCTACACTAGATTCCATTACATGTGGGTCTAGTTTTCACATAATTGTATATTCCATTTCTATATACATTACATACCCTATATAAATTACACATCTTATATTACATTGTCCACACCACACATTTACATCACATGCCCATACCTTGGTTATTTCTACCATGTTGTCTTCTACATATTGCACTCATCACCCTATGAAACACTCTAGATCCTCAGTACATACTTGACTATCGAGGGTTTACCAATCAAATGGACCTTACCTACATGTGTCATATCATCATAACACATTTATTGGACTAGTGATAAACAATTTAGGCTATATTTTCACCCACACACGTCATCACATCATGTAGTGGTATGCACCATATATTAAATCATCACTCTTTTCATCAATTTCTTATTATCCTCTTCCATCCAATCATCAAACATTTTATGGGTGAATTGGTTGATTGGTTGAAGTCTGGGTTGATTATGGGTGAATGGGAAGCTTGTTTGTCTGAGACTATGAAATGACATAGAGACAAATATCGGTCTTGTGGTTTGGGTCGTAATATGGTTGAGAAGACTCAGGATACTAAGAAATAGGTTTAGAATGGTGAAAAAGACTTCAGATGGTTGAATAGTGGGTTGGTGGGAAGAAGGTGATGTACAGGCAACAGAAGAAATAAAATACCAAAAGAACTAAGAGATCTACAATGGAATAAACACAAATGATTAAAATTAAGGTATTTACTTGGTGTCTTGCAGATCTTGGGAGTTGGGATGGTTGATGGTTGATTGGAGAATAAGCGCTTGAGTCCATTGTCGCAGTAGTATGACCTATGTGCTCCTGTGAGTATTCCAATTCTCTAGAAGGAGAAACATATGCTTTTCTTACACTGTAATTATGTGTTTTCGTCGTTTAGATGCTAGAGGGATTGAATATTAACGTTTGAATGTAATCAACCTCCATTAACTAAATGACCAACCCGTCTAAAGAGTTGTGAAAGTGTATATAAGGTAATTGATGACGGTTAGGTGATTGGCGTCGGTCGAGGGATAACCAACGTCGGTTAAGGCAGGAAAGTCTAGGTTTACCAATAATAGGCAGATATTCCCATATTTGGCATGCTTTCTCTTTGAGTCTGCTTAGGAAAGTGGAGTGCACATGAGAGAAGGAAGTGAGAACTTAGAAAAGGTCCAATTAGGTTTAGTAATAAGTATTAGTTAGTTAGATCAAGTGGTGACTCAATGCTGAGAGTGATGACTCAATCATTTTGAGTTAAATGCCCCTGGAATGGTTCCAAGGTGAGGTGTAATGATGAGGTGGAGGTGTGAGGATGAAAGTAACTTAATTAAATTAATTAATAATGTGAGGATAATTATTAATACGGGATGAAGGGGTCATGATTTGTTACATAAATTAATTAAAGGGGACCAAGGGGAGTGTGACCCAAATTTAGTGTCTACATTTTCCCCTTTTTGACGCGTAGTTTGTATTTGGTAAGTAATGCTGACAAAAACAGAAGTGGTTTCCCCAAATATAGGTGAGAGTGAGGTTTTTCCTAGGTAGGAGTGAATTTCACTAATACATATGTGTGATAAAACATATAAGGTTACGGTCAAGGAGGAATACATGTGAGATGTAGGTTGAAGGTTGAATGTGTGCATTACTAATTTTATCCAAGATGATCGTAGGGTACTCCTTTTTGTCTGGGAAGGACTACCTGTAGATGAAAAGAAAAAAAAGAGTTTTAAATAACAAGAGTTAGAGGACTTCCTAGCAAGGCTAGATCCGGGAAGCATGATGCTTCCTCGAATGGTTGCCAATCCTCTATTTAATACAATTCAATGTGAATAAATAACTTAAATAAATAGGTCCTATTGCAATGTAATGATTTAGGTATCTCATACTAACAATACACTAGATTTTATGCTAGATATTAAAATAACACTAAATCTAATTAAAACTAGGGTTTTCTCAGGTTTGATATGTTTGTCAAAGGTCTAGTAAGCATCTGGGGTTGATTGGTTGAAGTGTGGGTTGATTTTACATGAGTGGGAAGCTTATTGGTTTGATATTATGAAATGAAACAGAGAGCGATATTGGTCTGGTGACTGATGCCAATAGGGGGACTACACTGATTTTGGTAGGGGCAATAGGCAGTAAATTATTAAAAAAATGTTTTTAGGCTCTTTGTCATTACATAGCGAGTGAGGGTAGTGTGGTTTTGGACGTAATATGGTTGAGAAGACTCAGTGATACTAAGAAAGAGGTTTATAATGGTGAAACAGACTTGGGATGGTTGAATAGTTGGTTGGTGGGAAGAAGGTGATGTACAGGAAACAAAAGAAATAAAATACTAAAAGAAGCAAGAGATCTACAATGGGATAAACACAAATGATTAAAATAAAAGTACTTGGTTTCTTGCAGATCTTGGGAGTTGGGATAGTTGATGGTTGATTGGAGAAGAAATGCTTGAGTCCAGTGCCACGGCAGTACGACCTATGTGCTCTCGTGAGTATTCAAATGCTTTGGAAGGAGAAACAAATGCTTTTCTTACAATGTAGTTGTGTGTGTTTGTCGTTTGGATGCCGGAGGGCTTCAAGATTTGCATTTGACCGAAATAAGGCAACAAAAAATGAATGAATAAGCCATGTAAAGAGTTTTGAAAGTGTATATATGATAATCGATGGTGCTTAGGTGACTGGATTCAGTCGAGGGACAACCGATGTCGGTTAAGGTAGGAAAGTATAAGTTTAACAAAAAGAGGCATATCTTCCCAGATTTGACGTGCCTTCTCATTGAGTCCACTTAGGAAAGTGGAGTTCATGTGAGAGAAGGAAAGGAGAACTTGGAAAAGGTCCAGTTATGTTTAGGAAGAAGTATTAGTTAGTTAGGTCAAGTGGTGACTCAACACTGGGAGTGATGACTCAGTCGTTGTAAGTTAAATGCCTTTGGAATGGGTCTAGGATGAGGTGTAATGATGAGGTGGAGGTGTGAGGATGAAATTATCTTAATTAAAATAATTAAATTAATTAGTAATGTGAGGATGAATATTAATATGAGATGAAGGGGTCATGATGTTTTACGTTAATTAATTGAAATGAGCCAAGGGGAGTGTGACCCAAATTTGGTGTCTACATTTGCCCCTTTTTTCGCATAGCTTGCATTTTTTAAGTGATGCTAGTAAAAATAGAAGTGGTTTCCCCAAATATAGATGAGAGTGGGGTTTAGCCTAGGTAGCAGTGAATTTCACCAATAAGTATGTGTGATAAAACAAATAAGGTAACAGTCAAGGAGGAATACATGTGATATGTAGGTCAAAGGTTGAATGCCCGTGTTACTGACTTTATCCAAGATGATCGTAGAGAACTCCTTTTTTCTGTGAAGGATTACCTATAGATGTAAAGCATGACCTCAAAAGAGTATTAAATAACAAGAGTCAGAGGACTACCTAGCAAGGCTAGATTTGGGAAGCATGATGCTTCCTCGAATGGTTGTTAATCCTATGTTTAATAAAGTTCAATGTGAATAAGCAACTAAAATAAATAGGTCCTATTTTCATATAATGATTTAGGTTTCTCATACACATAATACACTAGATTTTATGCTAGATATTAAAATAACACTAAATCTAATTAGAACTAGGGTTTGTTCAGGTCAAAAAGATCTGTTAAAGGTATGGTAAGGGTCTAGGGTTGATTAGTTGAAGTATGGGTTGATTTTGGGTGAGTGGGAAGATTGATGGTCTGAGACTGTGAAATGACACAGAGACTGATACTGGTTTGGTGACTGATGCCAGTAGGGGGACTAAACCGACATCGGTAGGGGCAATAAGTAGTAAATTATTGAAAAAAGGGTTTTTAGGCTCTCCGTGATTGCACAAAGAGTGAGGGTAGTATGGTTTGGGTTGTAATATGGCTGAGAAGACTCATGGATACTAAGAAAGAGTCTTATAATGGTGAAAAATAGTTGAGATGGTTGAGTAGTGGGTTAGTGGGTAGAAGGTGATGTACCGGCAATAGAAGAAATAAAATACTGAAAGAAGCAAGAGATCTACAATGAGATAAGCAGAAATGATTAAAATCAAAATACTTACTTGGTGTCTTATAGATATTGGGAGTTGGGATGGTTGATGATTGATCAAAGAAGAATTTCTTGAGTCGAGTGCAGCGGTAGTACACCCTACGTACTCCTGTGAGTATTCCAACACTCTGGAAGGAGAAACAAATGCTTGTCTTGCACTACAGTTGTGTGTGTTCATCATCTAGATGCCAGAGGGGTTAAATATTTTCACTTGAATGCAATCAAACTCCAATAACTAAATGACCAACCCATGTAAAGAGTTGTGAATGTGTATATAAGGTAACTGATGGTGGTTTGGTGACCGTTGTTAGTCGAGGGATAATTGGCGTTGCCTAAGGTGGGAAAGTCTAGGTTTACCAAGAATAGGAAGATCTTCCAAGATTTGGCATGATTTCTCATTGAGTCTGCTTAGGAAAGTGGAGTTCACAAGAGAAAAAGTAGGGAGAACTTAGAAAAGGTCCAGTTAGGTTTAGGAAGAAGTCTTAGTTAGTTAGGTCAAGTGGTGACTTAGCACTAGGAGTGATTACTCAGTGCTGAGAGTGATGACTCATTCATTGTGAGTTAAATGCCCCTGGAATGGGTCCAGGGAGAGGTGTAATGATGATGTGGAGGTGTGAGGATGAAATTAACTTAATTAAATTAATTAATAATGAGAGGATGAATATTAATTTGGGATTAAGGGGTCATGATGTGTTATGTTAATTAATTGAAGGGGACCAAGGGGAGTGTGACCCAAATTTGGAGTCTACATTTGCCTCTTTTTTTGATGTATCTTTTATTTGGTAAGCGATGCTGACAAAAACAGAAGTGGTTGCCCCAAATATAGGTGAGATTGGGTTTTGGCCTATGTAGGAGTTAATTTCACAAATAAGTATGTGCGATAAAATAGATAAGGTAACGGTCAAGGAGGAATACATGTGATATGTAGGTCAAAGGTTGAATGTGCGCATTAGTGACTTTATCCAAGATGATCGTAGAGAACTTATTTTTGTCTGGGAAGGAATACCTATAGATGAAAAGCAAGACCAAAAAAGAGTATTAAATAGAAAGAGTCAGAAGACTTCCTAACAAGGATAGATCCAGGAAGCATTCAATGTTCCTCGACTGGCTATCAATCCTCTGTTTAATATAATTCAATGTGAATAAGCAACTAAAATAAATAGGTCCTATTGCAATGTAATGATTTAGGTTTCTCATACACACAATACACTAGATTTTATGCTAGATATTAAAATAACACTAAATCTAATTAGAACTAGGGTTTGTTTAGGTCAGATAGGACTGTCAAAGGTCTAGTAAGGGTTTGGGGTTGATTGGTTGAAGTTTGGGTTTATTTTGGGTGAGTGGGAAGCTTACTGGTCTGAGACTGTGAAATGACACAGAGACCGATATTGGTCCGGTGACCGATGTTGGTAGAGGGAATAAACCAATGTCAGTAGGGAAAATAGGTAGTAAATTATTAAAAAGGGTTTTTAGGCTCTCTGTGATTACACAGAGAGTGAGGGTAGTGTGGTTTGGGTCGTAATATGGCTAAGAAGACTCAAGGATATTAAGAAAGAGGTTTAGAATGGTGAAAAAGACTTGAGATGGTTGAATAGTGGGCTGGTGGGAATATGGTGATGTATAAGAAAATGAAGAAATAAAATACCGAAAGAAGCAAGAGAAATATAATGGGATAAGCACACACGATTAAAATTATAGTACTTACTTGGTGTCTTACAGATCTTGGGAGTTGGGATGGTCAAAGGTTGATCGAAGAAGAAGTTCTTGAGTTTAATGTCATGGCAGTATGACCTATGTGCTCCCATGAGTATCCCAATGCTCTAGAAGGAGAAACAAATGCTTGTCTTGCACTATAGTTGTGTGTGTTCATCGTCTGGATGCCGGAGGGGTTTAAGATCCGCACTTGAATGCAATCACACTCCATTAACTGATTGACCAACCTATGTAAAGATTTGTGAATATGTATATAAGGTAACCGATGGAAGTTATGTTACCACCGTTAGTCAAGGGATAATCGGCATCGGTTAAGGTGGGAAAGTCTAGGTTTACCAAGAATAGGCAGATCTTCCCAGATTTGGTGTGCTTTCTCATTGAATTTTCTTAGGAAAGTGGAGTTCACATCAGAGAAGGTAGGGAGAACTTATAAAAGGTCTAGTTAGGTTTAAGAAGAAGTCTTAGTTAGTTAGGTTAAGTGGTGACTCAACACAAGGAGTGATGAGTCAATGTTGAGAGGTATGACTTGGTTATTATGAGTTAAATGCCCCTGTAATGGGTCCAGGTTCAGGTGTAATGATGAGGTGGAGGTGTGAGGATGAAATTAACTTAATTAAATTAATCAATAATGAGAGGATGAATATTAATATGGGATGAAGGGGTCATGATGTGTTACATTAATTAATTGAAGGGGACCAAGGGGAGTGTGACCCAAATTTGGTGTTTACACATATCCTTATGTCCTAGCAGGTTAGGCTTGTTGTTTTTGTTTAAGAGAATATTGTAAATCTTGAAGTCTTTGTAATCACTAGATGATCCATATACTCACGCAAGTATTCAATCCCTCCTTTCTCACTGAAGGGTTATTCTCATGTTTTTCTCCAACCAAACTTTGGAGGTGTGCAACAAGAGTCTATCCAAAGGATCAACAATTACATTTTCTTCTAAAGAAAACTTTGTAAAATTACAAAGAATGTTTGCCAAAATTTTATGGGTACAAGTGATTTTTAGGGGTCGATTTTCCATTCCCATGAAATAGAAACTCGTAAAATTCTCCTGAATATAGTCAGTCAGTAGCATAATTTTATGTTATCCGCCAACAACATAGTTTATGTTGTCGGTCGGTATCATTTTTATGCTACTGACCGACATCATACTTTATGTTGTCAACTGGTAGCATAAAAATATGCTACTAACTGGTATTATATAAAAAATCTATCATCTGATAGCATTTAATAGTGATGTTGTGATTTCCTAGTATTCACCGCTTGTGCAAAAGCTAAGTTTCCTAGATTCCGCAAATATTTTCTAAAGATTTTTTTCAGAGAGATCCTTAAAATTTTCCCTGAGTGAGCTCATGGACTGCAATGATCACATGATATGCATAAAATGGATATGTTATTAATATATCATAAGTGGTGTTTCTACTACTTCTTTGATAATTTTGGTGGCATCTCAAATTGTTTAGGGATAGCCAAATAACATTTGAAATAACCACAATATATAAACTAGGATTCCTTTTGCCTTGAATGTTTTTAATACTAGATGAAAATAAACACAAAGGTAGCGTGTGATAATTTTTAGGTGAAACAAAAAATAGGGAAAATAAGCGATGTAGGGATAAAAACAATAAAATAAGAACTAACCTACACACTATAATAATGGTCACCTAAAAATTAGCCTATTAAAAAATTGGGGTGGTAGCAACGCAAAGACCATATTTAAGCATGGCTCATCTTATACAAATATCAATAATTTTTATAGTTGTATGCTAACCCCTACACTTCAACACATGGCGTACAAATAAACCTAAAAAGGAAAATAAATGCTTCCTCATAACTGGAGTTGAGTATGCTATTTCTATAGTCATGGGATACAATTACTTCTAAAGTGAGTGCCAATCACCTCTTTCAAGTCAAAAATGTCAAGATGCTTTGAAAATGATCATGTATAGTGACATTAGGGATCAACGGTACAATATTGTGGCTGCCTAAATCTGTAAATAAATATCAACCCTCTAATAAGGGGTTAGGTACATATTAGTGCTAACCACTATAACGTCTCAATTAGGGATGCTAACCATCTTACCATCATCAACAGAGTGCTTAGGTTTATGGTTCGCAAACATCACAAGATGAATTTTTTTTGTTGTAATGATTTTTATTTGGTAATAATTTAATTAATTTTTTTTTTCAAAGGAAGAGGGAAATAGGGATTAAATGTTGGACTGGAAAAAAAGGAACGGAGGTAAAAGGAGGAATGGAATTTGGGAGGGGGTTAGAATCTTGGAGGTTAGGCGTTGGGAGGGAGTTGTTGGTTGGAAGATTAAAAGTTGGAAGGTGGGAGATTAGAATGTTGGATGTAGGTTGAAAGGGGTTATAAGGTTGGGAGATTTGGATTCGAAAGGTGGGGATTAGAAGAGACTATAAGGTTAGGAGATTGGGAGTTGAGAGGTGTGGAATTTGAGTACAAAGTGGGGGATTTAAAGGAGGTAGAAGGATGTGACATTGGGAGGAGGAAGGAGGGAGATTGGAAGGTTGGATGTTGAAAGGGGTTGGAAGGTTGGGATATTAGGAGTCAAACGTGGGGATTGGAAGGATTCAAAAGGTTAAAAGTTGGGGTTTTAGAGGGAATCAGAGGTTGGAAGATTAAGATTCAGAAGGTAAGGGACTAGAATGCTAGACATGGGTTGGAATGGGGTTAGAAGTTTGGGAGATTTTTAGTTCGGAGGTGGGGAATTGGAAGATTGGGAGATTGTGAGTCAAATGGTTGGGGATTGCAAGGAGGTAAAATCCTAGAGGGTTGGGGGAATGGGGTTCATAAAACAAAGTGGAAAAAGAGGGATGGAAGGTTATAAATTGGGAAGATGTTAGAAGGTTCGAGGGTGGGAGGGGTTTGGAAAGTTTTGAGGGGAGTTTAATGTGGTGGTTGGAAATTTGAGAGGGATTTAGAAAGTTAAGAAGGGAGTTTAATGTGGGTTTGGAAGGTTCGAGATTGGAATTTCAATGGGGGTTAGAAGGTGAGGGATTGGGATTGAGAGTTGGGAGGTATGGAACATGAAGGTTAGGAGTTTCTGAGTCAAAAGATGTGGGATTCGAAGGAGATAGAAGGTTGGAATGTTTTGATATTGGAAGGTTGGAGGTGGAAAGGCGTTGGAAGGTTGGGAGATTAGGAGTAAAAATGTGGGGATTGAAAGGAGTCAATATGTTGGAAGTTGGGGGTTTGTAGGGAGTTGTAAGTTGGAAGATTAAGAGTTAGAGGGTAGGAGAGTAAAGTGTTTGACAAAGTTTAAAAGGGAGTTAGAAGGCTGGGAGGTTTGGAGTTGGAAGATTGGGATTCATAAGGTGGGGGACTTGAATAAGGTAGAAGGCTAGAAGGTTTATGGAGTGAAGAAGGAGGAATGGAAGGTTGTAAATTTGGAATATTCTAGAAGCTTGGAGGTTGGGAGGGGTTTGGAAATTAAGGTGGTGAGTTAAATGTTGTGGTTGGAGAATTGAGATAGGGTTAGAAAGTTTTAAGGGGAGTTTAAGGTTAGTTTGAAAGGTTTGAGGTTGGAATTTCATAGGGGCTTGGAAGGTGGGGGGTTCAAGTGAGGTAAAATGTTGGAAGGTTGGGAGATTTGGAGGAGGGAGGAGGGAGATTGGGAGGCTAGAGGTTTAAATGGGTTAGAAGGTTGAGGGATTGGGAGTTGAAAGGTTAGGATTGGAAGGATTCAAAAGGTTGGAAGTTGAGTGCTTAGAGGGAGTTGTAGGTTGGTATATTAAGATTCAAAAGGTAGGGTATTAGAATGCTAGACAAAGGTTGGAAGTTTGGGATATTTGGAGTCAAAAGGTGGGGAATTAGAAGGTTCCTGATAGATTGAAAGTCATAAGGTGGGGAATTAGAAGGAGGTAGAAGGATGGAAGGTTGGGGAAAATGGGTTTTTGAAAATGGAGTGAAAGGGGTGGAATGGAAGGTTGTAAATAGGGAAGATGCTAGAAGGTTAGAGGCTGGGAGGTGATTGTAAATTTTGGAGGGGAGTTTAATTTAGCAGTTGGAAACTTGAGAGGGAGTTAGAAAGTTGGGACAAAAGTTGAAGGTGGGTTTGGAAGGTGGGGATTGGGATATTGGTGGTTGAAAAAGATTAAGGTTGGGAGATTGAAGTTGGAAGGTGGGGGATTGAAGGAGATGGATGGTTAGAAGGTCATGGGTTAAAATTTGGAAGGGGTAAGAGTATGAGAAATTGAGAATTAGAATGTGGGGACTCATAAGGTTTGAGTTTGGGAAGGGGTTAAAAGGTTGTAGGTCGGGAAGGGGTAGGAAGATTGAGGTTCAAAATTTAGAAATGGTGGTTCGATATCGAGATGCAACTAAAAGGATGTAAAAGGCTAGATAGATGGGGTTTGGAATATGGAATTTAGGGGTTGGAGGTTGGGAGTCATAAGTTATGGGATTGGAGGTTTGAAGGTTAGATGGTTCTTTGGGGATTGGAATGTTTAGGGGGACTACAAGGCTGAGAGATTGGGTATCAGAAGTTCTAGGATTTCAAGGTTGGAGGTTAAAAATTAGTTGGAAGGATAGAACTTCAAAGGGAGTTCGAAGGAGGTATATGGTTGAAATGTTAAAGTTTTGATTTTATAAGGAGGTTTGAGGTTTGAATATTGAGAAATAGAATTTGGTGGATTGGAAGGTTGTAAATTGGGAAGAGATTAAAAGGTTAGAGGTGGGGAGGGGGTTGGAAGGTTGGGAGTTGAAGGTGGAGGATTGAAAGGTTGAGGGGAGTTTGAAGGTTTGCGTATGGGAGTGTATATAAAGTTGGGGTTAGAGGTTATATGTTGGGAGGAGGTCATAATATTGCAGGTCAAGATGGGGTAGGAAGGTTCAAGGATAAATCTTGGAAGGTTTCAAACTTGGAGAGGGTTAGGGTATTGCGAGTTGGAAGGTGGAGTATTGGGAGGTTGGAAATTGTGAGAAGAGGTTATAATTTTTTAGGAGAGTTGGATACAGTCATTGAAAACTTGAGAGGGGCTTTGAAATTTTGGAGGGGAGTTGAAGGTGGGTGTGGAAGGTTTGGGGTTGGAATTTTAATGGGGGTTGGAAGGTGTGGGATTGGGATTGGGAGTTTAGAGGTGGAGAATTGGAAGATTGGGAGATTATGATTCATAAGGTAGGGGAATCATATGAGGTAGAAGGTTGGGAGTCAGGAGGAGGGATATTGGAAGGTTGGATGTCGAAAGGGGTAGGAAGGTTTGGGAGATTGGTAGTTAAAATTTGGGGGTTGGGATGAGTCAAAATGCTAAATGTTGGGCACTTAAAGGGAGTTGTAGGTTGGAAGATTAAGATTAAGAATGTAAGATGAATGTTGGAATAGGGTTGGAAGGTTAGGATATTTGGAGGAAAGAGGTGGGGAATTGGATGATTGGGAGATTGGGAGTAAGAAGGAAGGGGATTGGAAGGAGGTAGAAGGATAGAAGGTTTAGGGAAATGAGGTTTAGATAATAGAGTGAAAAAAGAGGAATGAAAGGTTGTAAATAAGGAAGATGTTAGAAGTTTTGAGGCTGAGAACTTGAGAGGGGGTTGGAAAGTTGATAGGGGAGTTGAAGGTGGGTTTAGAAGGTGTGGGATTGGGATATTGGAGGATGAAAGGGATTTAAAGGTTAGGAGATTGAAATCAGAAGGTAGGGGATTAGAAGAAGGTAGAAGGTTTGAAGGTTACATGTTAGAATTTGGAAGGAGGTTGGAGTATGGGAAATTAGGAATCAGAAGGTAGGGAATTTGAATGTTGAAGTTTAGGAAGGGGTTGAAAGGTTAGAGTTTGGGATGGGATTAGAAGGATGGGTTCAGAATTCAGAAATGGTGGTTGGGGGTTAGGATAAGGTTGGAGGTCAGGATGGGGATGGAAGTAAGTATAAGGTTAGATGTTTGGGGTTTGGAATCTGAGGCTTGGAGCTTGGGACATTGGGAGTCATAATTTATTTGATTGGAGGTTTGAAGGTTAGATTGTTCTTAGGGGTTTAGGGTTCTGAGGGGGGCTATAAGGTTGGAGATTGGGTATCAATAATTTTGGGGATTGGAAGGGTGAAGGTTCAAAAGGGGTTAGAAGGAGGTGGATAGTTGAAAGGTTAGGGTTTTGAGTTTATAAGCGAGTGTAGAAATAAAATATATTGACTTGGGTACATTTCTAGGTCCTAAAGACTACTACTGTGTATATTATTCCTAAGAAAGAAAAATAGTGGGTCACAACTCCTTTTGGCCATTTTCTTTATCTCGTGTATTATTATTGGCCTTACACATCTTACAACTTTGCTAAAACTTAATTGATTTATCTTTTATGGCCTCAGACACTAGCGCCCAGGCGCTCTTGTCCCTCTCGGGTGCTCCTAACCATATCTATCCCTTTTTACCCCTTATGGTCTCTTTTACTTCTTGGTCACCTTTTAGTACTTTGGGTTGGCCTTTCAGTTATCAATTATGAAATTCAAATAAGGGAATAATATATACTTAGTTAATTCTCTCAAATAAGGGGCCAAACACTATAAACACTATCTATCATTACCTAATCTCACATTAAAGGCACAAGAGAATTACAAGACATTCATCTAATACACTATACAAGGGACAAGGGGATGCATTAGTCTACATACACAACATAGGAGGGGAAGTTCATTTTATTCCATCTCACACATTTTCATACTTGGAGAAATATATATCTAGCTTGCTATCATAGTACAACTTACACAAGGGAAACCTAGGGCATAAACACACACATGCATACAAAAATACATGGAGTCTGATATGTAGTGTAACAGGGTAAGTGCATGGAAATGGGGGGCCAAAAGGGGGTCAAAATGGAGACATTTTTCTTGAAATCAATGAAACCTGAACTTCATCAAATAATTCGAGATGCATATGCCCAAAATTTGAAAAAGTGATAAGAATAAGTACCATAGAGGTCAGAATCTAGTTTATAAACTACAATTTATTTTAAAATGGTTGAGATTAAGAGGGTCAAATGTGGTGCGCACACAAAGTATGTCTATTTTTGTGTTAAAAAGATAAGAACTTATTATGTGTGCGTCCCCCCATTTTTTGAGTTTTATAGATAATTTTTCAAATCCCTTCAATACAAAGTTAGGTAATTCCATGTACAAGGTTCCACTAATTTTTCATAATTTTTGGATGAATATATAATTTTTAATTAATTTTCAAAGTGTTCATATCCTAAAAAATGAAATAATAGTGTCTACACCCCCGTAACTGTAAGAAAAAAAACATTTTTTGTTTATTTTTGAGTGTGTGTAGGATGGAGTTTAGAAGAGGAGTTTTTTTTTGAATTTAGATGAAAAAATCATAAGTTGTATACAAAAACGTATGCATATGTTTTGACAAGAAAAAAGGGCACTAGTAAAAGAAATTAATGGTGAAATCCTTAAACTAATCGAATTTTAGAAAGAAGTATATCGTCACCAAGGTAAATCCAAGCTTGATGTCGTAGTATAATTTTTTGGAATATTATGTTATAACACATAAGATATCTGGGGTACACGTGAGAGTTTGACGTTTTTTTTAAACACGGATTTATTCACATATTACACAGTCTAAGCCTTAGGATGGGATATCCAAGGAAAATCCAAGCCTATGGATTGGGATTCTCAAATCCATAGAAGACGAAACATGAGAGCGTTATAATGTGCTCATGTTCCTATTTGTTATGTGATATATGTGCTTATCAGAGGGATATATTTAATTATCATTTTTTTTTTATTAATTTGTATACTTCATTATTTCTTATAATTTAAATTTATTTTAGTAAACATAAGAAGTTAGGGTCACTTTGCACCTTATATAACTAGTCTCACAAATCCATCTGTCATGGTTTAGAAGATGGTCTTTCATATTCTACCTTGGTCAATACATAGGTATTTTTTAGGATTTCAACATTTAGCCTAAAGCTTCTAGGGTTTAAATTATACAATCAATGCCTATTTTGAAAAATAATGTAGTCATTGTTTAGGGCTTAGGGTTTAGGGTTTAGGGTTTAGGGCTCACGTATTAGGGCTCGGTGTTTAAGGTTTAGGGTTAAGGGTTAAGGATGGTAAAAATAGGGTTTAAGCTTTAGGGTTTAGGGCTCAGGGTTTAGCGCTAAGGGTTTAGAGTTAAGGTTTTAAGGTTTAGGGTTTAGGGTTTAGGGTGTATAGTTTAAGATTCAAGGTTTATGGTTTAGGATTTATGGTTTATGTTTTAGGGTTTAAGCCTCAAGATTTAGGGGTTAGGGCTCATGGTTTAAGGTTTAGGGTTGATGGTTTAGGGTTTAGGCTTTAAGGATTATGGATTATGGTTTAAGGTTTAAATGTCAAGGTTTAGGGTTTAAGGCTCGGGGTTCAGGGTTTAGGGCTCAAGGTTTAGGGTTGATCACTTAGGGTGTAATTTTTAGGGTTTAGGGTTTAGGTTTTATGTTTTAGGGTTTATGGCTTAGGATTTAGGGTTTCATGTATAAGGATAAGGATTTGTGGTATAGGGATTAGGGTTTAGGGCTCATGGTTTAGGGTTTATGGATTAGGGTTTAGGATTTAGGGTTTATGTTTGAGGGTTCATGGTTTAGGGTTTATGTTTTAGGGGTTAGGGCTCAAGGCTTAGGTCTTAGGTCTTAGGTCTTAGGGTTTATGGTTTAGATTTTAGGGCTCAAGGTTTAGGTTTTAGGGCTCAAGGTTTAGGTGTTAGGGTTTAGGATTTAGGATTTAGGGTTTAAGGTTTAGGATTTAGGGCTTAGGGTTTAGGGTTTAAGGCTCAAGGTTTAGGGTTTAGGGTTTAGGATTTATGTTTTAGGGTTTAGGGTTTAGGGCTTAGGGTTATGTGTAGTAAAAATAATATTTAGGGTTTAGGATTTGGGATTTAGAGTTTAGGGTTCAAGGTTAAGGTTTTAGGATTTACGGTTTAGTGTTTAGAGTTTAGGGTGTAGGGCGTATAGTTTTGGGTTGAGGGTTTATGGTTTATGGTTTAGGGTTTAGGGTTTAAGATTTAGGGATTAGGGATTAGGGATCAGAGTATAGGATTTAGGGCTTAGGGTTTAGGGCTCAGGGTTTAGGGATCAGGGTTTAAGGTTTAGGGTTTAGGGTTTGGGGTTTGGGGTTTAGGGATAATGGTTGAATTTTTAAGGATCGAGGATCAGGGTTTAGGGAACAAGGTTTAGGGTCTAAGGCTCAGGGTCTAGGGTTTAGAATTTAGGGGTTAGGGTTTAGGGATCAGGTTTTAAGGCTCAGGGTTTAGGCTTACCCATTCACTCACTATAATGTTATGTGTCTTACCCATTCTTATTAGTATTGACAAAGAGTATTCAACTAAACAGGGTTCATCTGCTTTGTGAGTAGAATATTTAAAGAGAGTCATGATAATTTGATGCCTTTCAACTATTGATATTTTGAAGGAGGGAAACTCCAGATATCCAAGAACAATTCGGTATAAAGAAATGTTAGCCAATACAAATATATTCTTTTTTCCATCATGTGGGAACTATTTCACTCATTTTAATGTTATGTGTCTTACCTATTCTTATTATTATTGATAGAGAGTATTCAACTGAAAAGGGTTCATTTACTTTGTAGGAATATCATTCAAAGAGAGTCATCACAATTTTATGCCTTTCATATGTTGATAATTCAAAGAGATTCATCACAATTTGATGCCTTTCATATGTTGATATTTTGAAGGAGGGAAATACCAGACATCCAAGAAAAATTCGGTACAAAGAAATGTTACCCAATACAACTATCTCCTTTTTCTCTATAGCTTGTGAAATATTTGGAGCTCCAAGAGTGTTATAAATTGAGAATAAAAAGTCAAGTGGTATTTCTAGGTGTGAAATATTAGGATATGAAGAAAAATTTATTGTTTTTGATGCTCTTTTGAATAAATATTTCAGTTGCAAGCTGTCAGGAACGAAGGTTTCATTCAAAGAACATAGGTTGATAAGTCAAGTTCTTGTGTAAGATGGGAATTTGAGAGGATTCTTAGGTTCAATTTTATTGTCTAATATGCATTACTCCTATGTTCGAATTTTTCTCTCCAAATGCAATAACATTATGATTCAGACACTCGATGATTCTTGAATTTTCAATCATTTCATAGGCCCTAGTAGTCCTCGATCCTTTAATATAGGGAGACACCATTACTTGGAATCCATTTATAATGATAGAGATATTTGTAAATTCATGTTATGACCTCTAGATCTGTATGCATTTCAAGTTATTTGGAAATCAGATCACACCCTTCACTACGCTTGATGAATACCCATATATTTTTGAAGACATTTTTGAAAGCATCCACGAGTTTATCATAGAAGGAATTATCAATGAATGGAAGGTCACTAAGCCATAGGCCAACTGACTCCCATTCAGAACTAAACAAGAAATGTTTACTAGGTGATTAATAAACCTTTTGTGTTCTTAGCCATTCCCCTGCTGATATGCTTATTTGAACACTTCAAGAAGTTTTGTCAAATTTTCTATCCATTATAGTAGCATAAGATATTTCTCTTTCTCCAAAGGAGAGGATATTGTAGGTAATTTTGTTCTGATCCTACACCTCTGTGTTGGTATATTATTTATGTTTCTTCCATTTACTTTGAGATTAATTTTTGTGTTAGGATGGTGGCCATAAAATATGTATATAGGGATCTCTTGAAGGACATATTTAATTAGGATGACTCTAACCTGCCAACGATAACTAAAGAGGTTAGTCCACTAGTTGGTTCTTACATTCATAAAAATGTTGTGCCTTAATAGTTTCTAGGACATGATGATTTTTGAAATTTTATGTTACGCAATTTATAGCTACAAATTTATCTATTATTATTGAAGATCACCTAAGACTTGATCTCATAAAAAACCTATACAGAGGCTCATATATATGTCCAAACTTAATCAAACAACTTATTTTCTTGGCCAATTTTGATGATCCCAAATAATTACCTCAAACGTTCTTTATATCATTTGAATATTTTCTCTTTTATAAAATACAAGGATCATTTTTATAGTTTAGACTAAAATTATGAACATCTATGTGGAAACGAACATATCTATCATGACAAATGTAAAGTTTATGGAGTATGCGTAATCCTTACTGAGTTAGTGAGATGAACTAGGAAATTTCAAGGAAGAAGAGGTTCCTATGAATATGAACACGTATCAAAGTGAATACTGAATGTGAATATGAGCATGTGGTTATTTTTTCTAGCTTCCAATGGGCCATCCTGGCTTGCATAATACCATACATGGAAATATGAGAAATGTGAAATTTGTTTCAGAGTGTGAAGAAATTGACATTCAAGAGTGGAAGTATATGTGGGGAGAAACATGTTTGGCAGAGAGATACAATGAGAGTGAGAGCAAGAGAGAGATACACCATTTAATAAGTCATTGAATTTTGTCTTCTATGGAATATTTTGGGAGTTCCCAAATGAGTTTAGAGGAAAAAATTATGCATAAAAATGTGTAATGGACAATCACTTGGAAAATGGGTGTAATCAAGAGAATCATGAGGTATGTGAAGGATTTGAAACATCTAGAACCTCATTGAAATTCAAATCATCAAGGGAATGATAATCATGATCATGATGAGAAATGATCACCATGAGTGGTGATGGAAGTCATATCGATCTCACAAATGGTGCATATCTCTTGAGATTGTTTCTAAACACTCAATCAATACATGGTTATGTGTTCATGTATTGCAATTGAGAGAGTGGATTTCACAATTATTCAATGCAATTGGAGTTCAAGAATATGGATCTCACCCTCAAACATTCCTTCAAATCTCATTCAGAGATCAATCCTTCCATATAGAGGAGGAAACCTATTTCCATGAGGAGTAATCAAGTGAATATGTGTCTAGATACTAAAAGCATGTTTCCACTCATGTGACATCTTGGCTAGGGAAGTGAATTGTGAAGTTAAAAAGGGTGTCATCATATTTAAAGGTGAAATGGGAAGGTCATAGATTAATTTGAGGATCATCATTTCTTGACTCTGCTACCATGTTCAAATCTCTTTGAGGAACAAGATAAGATGAGATAGTTAAGATACCAAGGAATTCATGACCATCATGTGTGAAGGATTAAGGCATCACCTATCTCCATGAGAGGCATATGAGCACAAAAGTGTATGAGTATCCTGAAGTTGATTCTATCCAAGGAGAATTCTAGATCCATGAGGGGTAAGAGGATGATCTTCATATAGAGCAACATATATAAGAATGAAAAATAATATAAGTTTCACTTGATGTTACTCACTTGTTAGTGTTCTTAAACACTCATTTGAACCTTATAGTGTGATCACACTTCAAAGGAGGAAGGACATTACAACCACCTAATTTCAGTCTAACAAGTGGCCACATGACAAAAATCTCATTCAATGATAAATCTTTTCATCTACATGGTGAATACGTATTTCAGTAAGTGATAGATAATAAAAATATGGTTTGAGCATCATGGAGTTGATTTGTGGTCACTAGGGTTAATTATGGATGCCTTCAAAATTAAGAGAGCAATCTTTGCTCTTGCCTTATAATTAGAAGAGAGCATCATGTTCTTATCACAATGTAGATCTCATAAAAATGTTTCTAAACACTTAATTCTTAACTTTAGGATATAGAAACATGCTTTCAAATCATGGTAACTCAGTTTTTACAAATTTTTCATGTAAAAAGTTTCGTTACTCAAAAAAACTACCAAGGGTGTTAGGAAGGTGTTTTAAACTTACAAAATTTAGCCCCATTCTAATGAGATCCTCACCCATGGTAAAAAGAATTCTATTTATGAAAGTACCCATTCTGAGAGGCACTTATTCAAAATTTACAAATACTCACGTATCACCATGTGGTGACTATCTCTTTAGATCTTGTAAATTCAGGTCCATATTGTCTGGAACTTAAAGGGGTGGTTGTATTATTTTTAAATTCTTCATGAATCCTTTAAGTCTAAGATATACATAGATGTTACTATCATGCATAGGATTCAAATATTTTTCCATTGCCTATTTTTTTTCCTCCTAAATCCTTACGAAGCTCCCAAAATCATCTGGAGAAGTTAGAGTTCACCATTATATTATTTGTTCCCTACACGTAGAAAACCCGTTGTTGAGAAGATTGTCCTTGAATGATAAAATTGCTAAATTTTCCTAAATTTCCTACAATACTTCTAAAAGTCCCCAAAACCTAAACAATGACTATATTATTTCCCAAGATAGATATCAATTGTATAATTTAAACCCTAAAAGCTTTAGGTTGAATGCTGAAATCCTGAAATATACCTATGTATTGACCAGGTTAGAATATGAAAAACCATCTTCTAAACTATGACAAATGGAGATGTGAGACTAGTTCCATAAGGTGCAAAATGACACTAATTTATTATATTTACTAAAATAAATTTAAAGTATAAGTATTTTATTTATTAATCTTTATACTTTATTAATTTAAAGTATAAGTATAAGAAATAATAAAGTATAAAGATTAATAAATGAAAAAATTATACTTATACCATTTATTTTAGTACATATATCCCTCCCACAACCTCATATACCACATAGAAAATAAGAACACGAAAGAATTATAGCATGAGTGTGGTACGTCTTGGTAAATCCAAGCCATAACACACTTGCATTATACCATGATCCCGGATTTTCTCTGTCGCGTTATAACGTGAATGAGCCATAACACGACTGCATTATGGCCAAAATGGCCAATAAATAGATTTGTGTCTGATTTTCACCCCCTCATTTCCATGCACTTACCCAACAATCGATACTAAGTTCACTTTTCGTGTGACCATCAGGGTCAGTTTAACTCCCCATTATGCATCTTATTTATTAAGTTTGATGTGGTTTATGGGAATGTATAGCTATTTATCTATTTTGAAGGTTATAGGTACGACCCATGACATTAGAGCCAAGCCAAAAAGACCAAATGAAACCAACAATGAAGCTCCTCTTTCCAAGAAAATATCAAAACCTGAGTATCTGAGTGGACACTAGCACCCAATTTAGTCACTAAAACCTAGGCATTCCTATCCTTCCATGGACACTCTTGTCCTTTGTAGTTTTGAGTTCTAGAACCCTCGGTGAGCCTTAAAAACACTGTTACCTGCCTCTTCCAATAATCACTCAGTCCAAATCCCTCTAGGATCAGACAAAATCAGCTAAGTCACCTTACCTCTCTCATTTTCTTAGGGTTGTGTATTCGGAGGACATTTAAGAGGATAGAAACTCCCTGAATCCCCCAAGAACATCACAATATGGAAGTAGACTCCATGATATTTCTTTTGACTAAAAGAATGCGGAAAACAAAGCCTATACGCAAAATTGTTGCTGGTCAAAGTTGGGTCAACTCTTGGATGGGACATGGTCAACTGATGACTCACATTACGATGTGGAAAAAGAGAGAATTAGACATAGGCAAAAAATCAGGTTAGTATTTTTGATATTTCATCTTCAACACTTGATATCATCATTTCAACTCGATCGAAAAAAAATATTGCCATGTGGTGGGTCCTCAGGCCACCACATGGAACTTAAATCTCCAACTCAGTAGGGTGAGCTTCATCAACTCAGGCGAGTTGTGTAATGAGTTGGGTGAGTTATCGAGATGCATTAGACGAGTTGAGGAGGTGAGCTAACTAGGTAAGTTATGGGTGATTCAAGGTGGTGAGTCGGGCTAGCACATGGGGCAAGTTTCTCCTACAACTTGGTGAGCCCATATATATATATATATCACATCCAAAAAAATTGTGTCTACAATACCGAAGCCACATGATAAATGAAGCAGTTCAAGCCTTTATTAAGTCTGATCTTATCCCCCACTTGCGCGATGTGGAATTAAACCCATTTATCAAATCTCTCAATTGCTCGCTATAGAAGTGATAAGGCTCCCATGGCATATGGAAAGGAGGTGGAAATTAGGAGGACTGGTAAAAACATTCCCAAATATCCTAGATGTGTTTCATGCCCTAGGAAACTTAGGCAATTTCCTAGGGCACCAAATAGGGAGGGGCAGTTAAATTTTTTAAAAAATAATTCAAATTTCAGCCTCAGGTTGGCTTTACCAGTTTGAACTAATGAACCGGTGCGAATATACATAATATATTAGTATATAAAGTTAAACTACAGTGGCACATTACACAAGTTGAAGTGACAAAGTTTAATCTTGAGTGACGGATTAGGATAGTCTCTTGTCTTAGTCTGATAGTCGATAGATCATAGGAATCAATTATCAGGGATTCAAATTTCACCCTTTAGGATTCAACGACAACCTTCAGGATTCATCCTTGGCCCTTTAAGGCTTCAGGAGTCGCTAATAATTAATTTTCTTTTCCTTTACGGATTTTCTAGGTTGTACAAAATTCAAATCACAATTCATTCACCGTGACCGAATCACCAAACCGTAGGTCCGTAAATGAAGAAAAATTTGTTACAAGGCCAAGCGATTCAACGAACTTGAACAGAACCTGAACAACATAAGTTAGAACCGATATGAATCATGATCTAGTACTGGTACATGTTTAAATTTTTTGTTTATATGCACAAATTGAAATTCTCAGATCTCCAAGACTCCATCTCCTAGTATCCTAGTAGGCTAGTCGTATGGTTGTAACGATGTTTGTTTAATTACATTTTTAGGTTAAGATCACAAGTTTCGTTTTACTTTTGACGTAACTTATTCAATGAATCAGTACTCTTAGTCTTAGAAAAAATCAAGAATAGATATGATACAATATACTGCCAATATTCTCAAACCGGGTCCCTTTTACACTACCTTATTTGTGGAGAAAACTCATTAATATGCCCTTATGATTCATCAATGTATAACATCTCTTTAACAATGTCTATCAAAAGTCAATAAAAGATCTGTAAATTGTTTATAGGATTTCACCTATATTATACAACCTCTTTTTCATTAATTGTAAGCTTGATGCTCACAGACTTACAATTATATCTCATCTCAAATAAGGCTTCCATGGACCATGACATAAATATATCAATATATAAAAATCGTAAAATAATTCTAGCAAATTATAAATAAATTAGCTTCAAATTGATTTGTATTAATTATGCAGATGGGCACATAGAAAGGTCATGTAAAGGTGGCGGGCACAATTTGAAAAATGGATGATGAAATTTTTACATTAATAGAGAAACTAGAGAGAAGTAGTAAGAGAATTTAAACTAGCATAAAGATATATGGTTTGAATTGTGAATATATGTTTAAAAAAACATGCACATGTGAGTGACCATAATCCTATATTACATACGTAATATGATTGGATAGAGATCTGGGCGGGCATTGAAGGGGGGGGGGGGGCGCGTACTCTCCGAGTACTACCTAGGGCGCTTCAAAACCTTAATTCGGCCCTGAAATATCCCACGTGGAGTAGGGAAAATGCATTATCCATCACTCTTTAAAGTGAAGTGGAATATTTAAAATGCTAAGCGCTAAAAAAACAAGAACGTTTTAAATGGTGGACTGGTCAACCAAACAACCATGTGGTGAACGGTTTAAATGCATGGAAGCATTAATAAGGATTAGAGATATCCATTACCCAACACATAGGCCATGGCCAAAAGAAGGATCTAGAATAGATTGGCGCAGATGGGACGTGGCATGGTGGGTGAACACATGGTGAGGACTTGACAAGGCAGGTCAAAGAATAATGATGGTGGCAGGATTTGAAGCACAACCACCTCTCTACGAGGCAAGCACGTTAACTGACTCACCATCTAAGATGGCCATGAAAAAATTTGGGCCGATAAGCTATTTACCATAAAGCTCAGGTCCGCATAAGGCTATAAAAGCTTTCCCCTCTCCTTATTAAAAAAATAGCTCCTTTCATTCTAAATCAACCCTGAGGGGGCAAAGGAGAATAATAGGAGGTGAATATTCTGAGATGCCTTAGGATATATATAATGCCATATTATTGAAAAAAATATTAGAAGTCATATAGTATTTTTATAGGCATTATTTTAAAGTGCTACTCTTATATTTAATAGGCATGGAGAGATAAGAAGGCCTATATTACTTTTTATAGGCATGAATAATATAAGTTTTGTATTGTATTATTATAGGCACTATTTAAGAATGATTATTATCATCAACATCATGATGAAATAAGTCTTATTATTATAGGCATATACATATATAACAAGAGTTATTATTTATATCACTTTCAGTGCAAAGGAAAAATTGACACCTTATTCTTGTGTTGGAGCTTGGAGATGCCATGGAGCCGAGGGACGTGAAAAAGCATAAGAGAAGCACTACAGCTCAAATCCTTAGTACCTTGGATGTATCGTCAGATCATTTTCTTCGGAGGAGGGTCATATTCACCATTGAGCTTGTTGGAAAACTTTGATCCACTTATCTCTATGTAGAGGTTCGTTGTTGTGAAAGAGAGTGGAAGGAGTTCATCATCAACACCAAACATCAGATTAGTCTCAGGTTTGTGTAGAGGCTTAGTTCTGTCATATAAAAGAGTGAATGCAAATACTTGTTGTCTTTTGATATCTGGAGACTTAGCATAGTGCAACAAAGGTGTTGAGGTCATCTGGAAGGAGACTCGACACTTTACAGTGGAGGCATTGAGGTCATCTGGAAGGAGACTTAACCCATGCAACGAAAGCGTTAAGGTCTTTGGAAGGAGACTTAGCACTGTGCAACAAAGGTGTTGAAGTCTTTAATATAATGGGAGTTATTATCAATAAATTACCAAAACTGTTGTTGAGTGCTTAGATCTAGCATTGGAGCCATAAGGTATTATGCATTAGAGATCAAATCTTTGACATCAGATACTCATTGTGAAGGAGGTTCTTATTCTTCTGGTATCAAGTTTATTATAGTTTCAATTATGATTTTGTACTAGAGTTACAACTTAAAGTGGATAATAAATCGGTTTAGTATTATGAACCCATAGACGTAGGCATTTTTGGAACTCCGTTATCAACCTGCTTGCACTATGGTTATTATTTTTATCTTGCATTTGATTAAAGTTGATTATAATGGGGTAAATATGGTAAAATATTTATTTTCCTATAACGTTCCATGGTCGAAATTGTTTTTGGTCGGTTTACGGACCAAGTTTGGTATTAGAGCATGTATTTCACATGTAAGTTTGTTAATCCCCAAGTAAGCTGATATCAAGAATTGGGTTGTCATCTGTGGTAGCAATGAGATAGGCATGTACTAGTTCACACTATAGCCTAGAGAAGGATTCTCAATTAAAGAAATGTCTATAGATCGTGGAAGAAGAGAAGTAGAAGCAAGAGCTACAATAGGTTTGAGTCTCCAACATAATATAAGTATTATTATATTGATATATTTGCAATTGTAAGACCCTCATGTAAGGGAAAAAAAATTGTTGTAGTATATCAAATTTTCTTTTTGACTAAGATGTCAAAGCACAACAAGAAACCAATGTCATACTTTATAGAGAGATTGATTGTGTAGAGAAGATGACAAGGGACCAAAGCCACCAGGTAAGCACACACTATACGATAGGTTTATCATGCCTAGTGTTTTCTTGCCTTGGTAATCAAAGACCTATATGGAGTCATTGTGAAGAAAAAATGGAAACATTCTTTCCGATTTGGCATTAGATTGGTGTAGTAGAAGGCAGTGATCCCAAGTGCCACAAGTCCCAGAGATCGAACCAATTTTTGTATTGGAGAAGGAGCAATTTTGAGACTACGGTATCAATTACAGAGATCTCTTCACAGATAGTGACAAGGTTCATGATCCAGGAGCAGAAAATGAAGGTTTTTGGGATAAAACACCTCTTTAATGGGTAGGTGTGATTTCCGTTGACTACAAGAATGTAGAAAATGGAACCAATTCATGAAAATTGTTAATGGTCAAATTTAGGTCAACTATTGGATGAGACAGGGTCAACTAGCGAGTCACATTACGATGTGGCAAAAAAGAGAATCAAGAATAGGCGAAAAATAAGGTTAGGGAAAACTACATCCACTCGGGCGAGCTGTGAAAGGAGTTGGATGAGTTGGGGAGCTGCATTAGATGAGTTGAGGAACTGAGCCAACTCGGTGAATTAAGGTGGTGAGTTAGGCTAGCACATGGCAGGGGTTTCTCCTACAACTCAGCGAGCCAATATATATATCTCAAAATGAAAAAGTGTGTCTATGTGACCCAAGCCACATGAAAAATGGAGTGTTCGAAGCCTTTCTTTAGGGTTATCTTATCCCCCACCCACGCAATGTGGGATTATTCCCACCTATCAAATATCCCAAGCGCTTGCTATGGAAGTGATAAGGCTCCCGTGGCATATGGAAAGGCGGTGACAATTGCGAGGACTGGTCAAAATATTTAAAATGCTAAGTGCTAAAAAAAATAAGGGTGGTTTAAATGGTGGACTGGTTGACCAAGCTGCCACGTGGTAAATGAGTAAAATGTGTTGAAGCTTTATTAAGGATTTGAGATTGCCCTTCCCCAATGCATAGGCTCCAGAAAATAAAAAGGATCTATAGTAGCTCTACGCAGAGGAGACGTGGTTCGGTAGGTGAACAATAAGAAGGATCTACAGTAACTCTACGCATAGGACTCAGGTAGATGGGTCAACCAACAATGACACCGACGAGATTTGATCTGCCTACGAGGAGAGCTCCTTAACCGACTTGCCAGCTGAGCTCAGATCCACCTCTCATTCCAAAGCAAGCCCGAGAGGTAAAAGGAGAATAATGAGAGGTGAAGATTGTGAGATGCCTTAGGATATATAAGGCCATATTATGGAAAAAAAAAGATTATTGTAAGTCCTATACTATATACATTATTTTAAAGTCATGTTATTTTATTTAATAGGCATGGAGAGATAACAAGGCCTATATTATTTGTTATAGGCATGAATAATATAAGTCCTATATTGTATTATTATTGGCACTATTTAAGACTAATTATTATTATCAGTATCATAATGAAATAAGCCCTATTATTATGGGCATATATAAATAATGGGAGTTGTTATTTAAATCCTTATCAGTGCAAAGGTCAAATTGACGCCTTATTCTCATCATGGAGCTCGGAGATGCTGTGGAGCTGAGGGACATGATGAATCATAATATAAGCACTAGAGCTTAGATCCTTAGTATGTTGGATGTATCGTTAGATTGTTTTCTTCAGAGGAGGGTCAGATTCACCATTGAGCTCATTGGCAATATTTGATCCACTATGTGTAGAGGATTATTTCTATAGTACATCAGAGTGAAGGAGAATCCTTATTGTCTGATGATATATAGAGACTTAGTACCATGTAGCGGAGGAGTTGAGGTCATATGGAAGGAGACTTATCATCGTACAACATAGGAATTGAGATCACCTAGAAGGATACTTAGCACCGTGTAGTGGAGGCATTGAGGTATTTGAAAGGAGACTTAGCATTGAGCAATGTACGAATTAAGGTATTCATTATAGCGGGAGTTATTATCAATAACTCCCTGAAACTGTTGCAGAGCACTTGGATTTTGAATTTAGAGCCATAGGGTATTTCGCATTAGAGATAGAATATTAGACATTAGACACTTGTCGTGAAGGAGGTTCTTGTTATCCTGGTATCAGGTTTATTATAGCTTCAATTGTGATTTTGTACTAGAGTTACAATTTAGAAGTGGATAATAAATTGCTTTAGTATTTTGAACCCAAAGACATAGGCATTTTATGAACTCCGTTATCAACCTTTTTACACTATGGTTATTATTCTTGTTGTGCATTTGACTAAACTTGATTATAATGGGGTAAATAATGTATAAGAATTAATTTCCTATAAGGGTGCGTGAAAGATGAATTTTTTTTGGCCGGTTGACAGATCAATTTTACATTATTGTATGCTTATTTCTTATCTATTTAATGTATATTATTATTTGTATATCATTAGTTACACTAGTTACTCAAAAATAAGGATTAATTTAATTTATATTAAATCATTTAGTTAACCCATTTTCTTGAACCCTACCATTCCCCATGGATTTGTTTTTATTCCAGTCACCCCTAGTGGTTGTTTTGGTCCTCTTAAGCACATTGAGCTTCCTCCATCTTCCCATAGGTTTTCTAAACCCATGGCTGACTCTGATAATCCCATGTTTAACTTAATCAATGTTCCTCTTGAAAATATTGAAACTTTTGAAAGTGAACAATCATATGATGAGGACACTAATGTTGATGAAGAACAACTTGATAAATTCACTAGTTTTTGTTCTATTTTACACACCAACCCTACATATATTCCACATGTTATAAATAATTTACTCACTACTAAACATTCTTGAGATGCTTCCACTCTCCCTCTTATGGTTTCTTCCTTGGCTGCCATGGCCTCCACCCCACCCTCCACTATTCTTATTTCTATTTCCATAACTACCACTCCCCTCATTCCTCCCAATACTTTCCATTTTCGTAAACCTCCATTCATCCCATTTTCATGGCATAACCTCCTTGTACCATGATTTACAATTCCAAATTATCCATTTATAGCAGGCTACTTCACATTCCTCTCCATCTCTAGATTCCCCACTCCTCCTTCATATCCCTTTTCCACCTACCATATCCTCTTATTCACTACCTCTTAGCTTCATTGTACCAAATATTCCCTCCTTCAATGGCCATGGAAACCCTCAAGATAACCTTTGATACTTTCATGTGGCATGCCTTAACTATGTGGAAGACATTATATTATTGGATAAATCATTTCCTTGAAGCTTATAATATTACATGTTGAGCAGAAAGAGTATGACACTAAGGAAAGGATACACAGAAGATTCACGTGTGGGAACAAGGCACACTGGAAGGTGCGGAAGAATAGGGAAGGAAACATGCATAAGGATAAGACTGATTCAGGAATTAGCCATTTTCATGGATACAAACTATTTTTAGAGATAACGTGCAGAGCACACATCGGGATGGAGACTTGCATGACACACACCTGCTATTTTGGAATGAGTGTTTGATGAGAGCCATGCACAATTTGAAGATAATAATAGGATTACTACTGCTAATTAACTATAGGAGATCTATTATTAGCGCACTTGCATGTTTTTCTATTATTGTAAAGGTGCATGGCTATTTTCAGCATACGACCTATTTTGGGAAGTGCATAAGTGGTGAAGGGAAAGTCCCCATCCTTATAAATATGTATTGAGCTGTTTAGTTTAAGGGGCGGATATAGAGAGAAAAAGATACACAATTATTGTAGAGTTATGTTGCTCGATTTGAACGCGAATTGCTTAAGGTAATGCTATATGATGTAAGGATCTTCTATGTTTTACAATATTAATATAATGGAGTTTATTGGATATATTATGGTGTTAAACATGACTATAACTGGTTCTTATATGGTTAATCCTATCATTGTTATTGTTTAATTCATGATTCCTTAAGATCTAGATCTAGTTATGCTTTGTCGAATGTTTATGTTATTTATGGATCTAAATGCATGACATCTTCATCATGTTAACATCCTACAAAAACAATCTAAGGAGGGGCTTGGTACCTTTGCGCACTTCGGGTGAGTGCTCAACTTGGGCTGTGTGATTTTCCAGCGCGCCTGGGTTTTTTGTGGTAGATTCTAGGTTGTATCATTGGTTCCGTTGTCGGGACCTCTTTTTCATTTCTTTTTAGGATGGTATGTGATGAAGACGTACTGGTTGACCCTAGCAAGTATTGAGGAGTGGATAAAAGATCTAGAAGAAGAGTACACACATAGGTTCAACACTAGATATGATTTTGATGCACGCGTGTGGGTGGAATCGAATCTATATGATTTTTGGTATGAGAGCTTCTTTGCTATCTTTCCGGTAGAGCCATATGAGTGACTAGTTGCTTATGCGTCTAAATGGAACTGGAGGTATCACACACTTGTTTGGACGTAGGAAGAATTTCAGGCTATCCTTGATGATGATTTAATTTGGACGTGCATTGTGGATACTTAATTCCAATGCGTCTGGAATAGCTATATCTTGGAGTACTTAGTTTCCACTTATTATTACCCGAAGGTAGCTGAGTTTTAGTTTTTACGTTATCCTAGGGGAACTTATTTATAAGGCATTCCATTGGAAATCAAGATCTTAATGGTAACCCCACCACGCGTGGGGGCATGAGTAGGTTTGGTGAAAGATGCAAGACCTAGTGGCAGAAAGGAAGATAGAAGAAAGGTGGATTAAGTATAATGAGGCATGTGAGAGGGAGATAAAGAAGCAACGTGATATTGTGGAGCGGATGACATTGAGAAGAGAGATGGATCATGAAGGATTTGGAGCTCACGTAGAGGACATGGAACCAAAGCATCTGGAACTCCCCCATTTGGGCAAGCATTACATGGAACCCTCCTTGGCCTAACAAGAGAGTGTGCCAGCAGAGACGCCTTGGGCCATGGACGCGCATCTTAATCTTCCTAGAAACCTCACCCTTGTGCTTGGCTTTATAGTATCTAGTACATCCAGTAGTCAACAAACTAATTTGGGTAGTAGGAAAGAAGGAGTAAGTAAAATAAAAGTACATCGATGTTAGGGCAAACATCTTCATTGTTATTAGGAGGTATCTTTTCAGGCGCATCATCCGCAAAAAAATTGAGTGCACATAATTTGGGACTCACTTCTGGGAGTAATACCACCTCGCAGACTGTAGGAGTTTAGTTCAGTACTACTCTTTGGACACAGGGAAGTACATCTTTTGGTCCATTTACAGTTATAGGGGGAGGATGAGGGGGTATAGGTGGATCTAGTTCTATTGGATCTAGTGGTTATGGAGGCAGAGGTAATGCATGAGGTTCTAGATCAAGTGGGCAGGGTCCACACCAACCCCAAAATATTTACATGGATATGTCTCTCCATCTACCAGAGTATAGGGGCATAAAGGATGTTGTTGAGCATGTACGCATGTGTGAGATACTATGGTGCACAAAATGGATCATTGCTTCTAAGCGCAAGGAAATTCAATTTACAACTACATTAGATGGACACACACACACAGGTGGTACATGAAGTTTGACCCTGATCAAACACTTGTATATTCTGCAACATTAAAAGATGTTTTCATGAAAGAGTTCCATATCCCTGAATTTGAGTAGAAGAGTATAATCACGCTCAAGGATATTAAGCAGGGCACTACTGAGAGTGTATGGGAGTATGATTCTCATTTCAAAACACATTTTTCTAAACTTTTTTATGATATTCATGCAAGCTAGCACGCACAATGATTCATTGGAGGTCTAATTACACCTTTTAGAAGGGTGTTGTCATATAAGACCTACACTGATATGCATGAAGCACTTGAAGCATATTTTTGCGTTGAGGCAGTTGGAAGTATAGAAAATGGAGTAAGCACATTCCTAGAAGCAAAAATTGCAGCTATGGCAAAGCAGTTGGAGAAACTATCAGAAAATTCAGCACATGAGACGCGCACTGGGATTTGGTGTACAAATTGTGAAGTAGAAGGGCACACCAAGGATAGTTGTCCCTGTAGATGAGTGCGATCATTATTTCTAGGCTATAAGATATGTCATTTAAACCATGATACCAGCCGCTGCCCATTATTACAATGAGTGATAAGGAAGAACGTCTCCTGCTATTATAAGATTTTCTGGTCCATGACTCACGATACAGAAGATAGAATATTGATTGGTCAAATCCATGATGCTGTAGATATTGGTGTATGACATAATGGAGTATCAGATAAATCTAAAGGTAAAGGTGAGCACTAGGATCGGGACCACAATCAAATGTGGTATGATGGGAATGAGGGGCACTTTGAAGAAGGTCGTGGCAGATGTCGAGGATACTGTGGTGGTGGATAAGGTGAGTTTCCTTGCGGAACGTGCTTTACATGTGGATCTCTTGAGCACTATAGGCATGAATGTCCTCAAAATATTACATGTTATTTTTGTGGGAAGAATCATAGCTATGAGGAATTTCTAGACCTTTATAATAATCTTAGCAAGCAACATAAAAAGGAGAACAAAGGTGCAAGGATGGGTAGGATACAACGAGCTATGGAAAATTAGTGGATGCCAAAATTGACATCGGAACCTGAGGTATTACCTTTGAAGATTACTACATGTGCTGAAGCTTTGTGCACCAAAGAAGCATTACAACAGAAGCCTATCATCACCAAGGAGGAGGTTTTACATGCACAGTACCCAGATCTTGCTCATCATAAGGAAGTTTATCAGGAGAGCATGAAGGTACTCAGAAATATTCAGGGTGAAATACAATGTTTAAAAGAGCAATCATGGAAGATGGAACAAAAAAAGGCAGCAAAGTTGGTCTAGTCAACTAGTGATGACTTGAAGGAGGTATGAAAATGTTGTGCCAATAGAATATCATTCCATTACTAGGGAATTTTTTAAAGGAAAACACTCTGCGCGTAGGTATTGAGAATTAACGGAAGATCCTGCATGCAAATCTTCCCCCCCCCCCCCATAGCTTGGATTATGACAATGAGATCACTCTGAATACTATTGTAGATGGATGGATTTTGAGAAATATATTGATTGACACAGGTGTGAAAGTCAATGTGGTTACTTTAGATGCATGGGTATAGATGGGGATACCTCCATTACATCCATCTTCTAATGTGTTGTTTATGGCTAATCAGAATAAGGCCACTTGCATCTGATTTTTAAAAGATGCATCCATTACTATACAAGGGTCCAAGTTCACTGGGGACTTTGTGGTTTTAGCACTTGCAAAAGTAGACAGTTTCCCATATTTTCTTGGGTTCCCTTGGTGTTTTGAGAATAAGGAGGAAAGAGTTATTATCCCTTTAACAGATGGGAAATCTACGCCTTATGTTGAGCCTTTGAGTGAGGAAGATCTAACAAGATTTATGTGCGCACCATTAAGGACCCAGAGGTACTCGAACCATCTAAAGAAGAAATCCTTCAGTGGGAAGATGCACAGTCTATTAGTAATACTATAAGTATTTCTTGTGATAATTGGGCTCATGATACTTATGAGATGGTTGGGCCCGAATTAAGAAGCACATTTTCACAAAGAAGAAAACCTCATTGTATTAGGAGGATAGGTAACAACTCTGTACCTTGGTACACTGGAGAAGGATACCCTACAATATTCTTACGTGCCATGGAGGAATAGTGGACAGGCCAAGTTAAGAGAAGAAATATGTTAGCATATACCCTACATGGGACAACAACGCATTGGTGGGTGGTTCACATGGATAATCTTAAAGAATGGGATGAAGTCATGATTGCTCTTTCTATTAGGTTTTTTAGAAGAAACAAACCTACTCAAATCTGCATGTATTATGGTAACCAACCTATTCAGCACCACGTTCAACAGTGTGAGAGACTCTGGATAGAGGGGTAGGAAGCTTTACCACCTTTTCTATGGGTGCGCAAATTTTATTCCACTCTACAAAGCTATGTGTGATTGGTATGTATATGCGGAGCTATATAGAGAGACTAGAAATTGGTAGGATTTAATTCCAGGAATGGTCCAGAATTTTGAATACTTCTCTACTAAACCTCCAGTAGAAGAGGCATTAAGGATTATAAAGTGCTTAACTATGAGAGATAGTACAAAGGTAGAAGAACTCACTCAGAAGTTATTTTGTGAGACAGACTCAAGAGTGCGCTTTGATAAATAAGAAGAGAAGGATGCCACACTATTTAAGTGTGCTTTCTTTAAGAAATAAAAAATAAAGATGGTATACATAGTGAATTATGAATAAGTAGAAAATATGGATATGGATCATTCAGCAGGTACATGCGAGGTTTTGGAAAGCGAAGATAACAACACATTTTCCTATCATGAACCTATAAAGATAAAGAAACTGAATATTGACACGAATGTTGAACCTAAGGAGGTAATACTTGGGGATTATTGGTTTGATTCCGAAGTGGAAAAAATCATTGAGTTATTATGATATTTAAGGACTTATTTCCTAGGGGATACCATGAATTGAACGGCGTGCATGAATCATTAGGATATATGAAGATCAAGCTTAAAGAAGGTGCACGCCCGGTCCAAAAGAGACCCTACAGGATTATTGGTTGTCAAAAAAGGACTTTAATGAAAGAAATAGTTAGGGGAAATAAGTCCCTCCTCTTTAATGGGAGAGGTTCCCTTATTTAAAGGAAAAAAACTATTTACAAATGTACAACGTTTAGTTTTAAAGAGGAATTCTGATATCATAGAAGTGTTTTAAATGACTGATTATCAATACAAAAGGATCGAAGAACTAGGAAATGGGAAACGGTAGAATAGCATTCTCAGGAAATATAGATAGCAAAATAACTCCTTATAAATGCTGAACTAGGATCATATAGAACAAAATCATTTGTGTTAAAGCCATAAGATGTTATTTCATAGACACAAAGTTCCAGAGATGACATCCACAAGAATACAAAGCTTCTTGATGTAAAATAGATTAATGGTTCCATAATTTTAATAGATAGGAAATAATGAATAACCACAGATAGAAATAGAAAGAGAAATCTTCTTGTGTTGATAGCTTTCCAACTCTTTACACTTTAAAAGATAATCAGAGTTCCAGCCCCTTAGAATAGCATGGAGAGCTCATTATATAGCTTACAAATTATTTACACTTGGTAATTGTTTCTTTTAACTAAAAGATTAATTAAGGAAATGCTCAATACAATATCCTTAATTAATTTACAAAGATCTCAACACTTAAATAATAGAAGGAGAAAAAGAGAAGCCAGAAGAAGAAACACCCGATTATTGCTAAGGCAGGCCCACTGATTTGAGGATCCGATATTTTACTTTCTTCAATGCTTCAGCTATCTCCATACCTTGTGGGATTGTTGTGTTGGCATTGGCATGAGACAAAGAGCCTTGACATTTTTCCATATCTTTATCAAACTCGGTATGCTCCAGGTATTCTTTATTTGCCTCAACAATTGCAGATTGAAGGGAGAAAATGTCCTTTATCTTCTCTCTAGTATTTAATTCTTCTTTGATAAATATTCCGAATAGAGCTTTGATCTCTTGAAGAGAGAAAGGAACACCTGAAGTTTCATCATGAAGATGGCAATGAATATATTTAAAGGAAGAGGAAACAAAAGTTTTGAAAGATTCTCCCTTCTGCCACACGTTCTTTAATTCACCCAGTGCTTCTTCCAGAACCTTCATCTTCCATTCGACACCGAAAACCCATGCCTTTGACAAGTTATTCTTGGCCTCATCAAATAAACTATTGACCAACATGGTCTTTTCATTGGTCTTGAAAGCTTCCTCAATGAAATTCAAGCCAACTATAATCATATCATAGACCATGGATTCCATAGATTTTTCATAAGTAGAATATTTATGTATATCTTTGATGCTCTAAACTTCATCCTGGCTGAGAATCATGGGGGGCGGAAGAGCAGCCAGTGGGGTAGGATCCAAAACCTTATCTTTGGCCAATAATGACTTGATAAAGTTGGAAAGAATATGATTCTATTCTTCCAACTGTTCTATAGTCTTCTTTCCCTTCTTTACTCATTCAATAACCTTTGTCATTGTTTCTTGAAGGTTATGGACCTCATTCTTAGTAGCGGATTCCCCCATTGGGATTATAAAAATATCTAAATCAGAGACCAAGAGATCCTGCTCTACCTTATCAACCTTGGGCTTTGCAACCTCCAGGAATTGCTGACCTTGAGCATCAGTTACTATCCTTAAAGTAGTCTTGGCTCTCTTTACTGGAGGGGGAGTAGTAGTTCCTAGCAGAGCTGCCACAACATCAAAATTAGGCCTTGTTATCCAAGAGGAAGATTTACTCTTCCTGTTGTCAACCATTGGTTGCACCCGAGAAAAAGTAGAAGAAGAAGAGGAAGGAATAAGGGGCCCAAGAGCAAGTGAACTCATGGCACTTAGAGTATTAACCACTGTTTCCTCTAGAAAAGAAGTGGATGGAGTATTAGGAGGTTCCTTTGTAGAGGAGTCTACAGTACTAGGAGGCTCAGTTCTAGACGTTTCCTTTTATTTTTCAACAGTAACTTTAGGAGCACATGCAGGATTTGGCACTTCACCATCATCACTCTCACTAAGAACAATATTGTTCTCTGGTCTAGAAGGTAACTCTGGATGCTCAAGGAGAGATTCTTCATCAATTGGTTCCTGTTTAACCTCCTTGATCTTCTTTTGATATAATTGAGTAGGAGTAGATGAATCAGGTTCTTTCATTAAGGAAGAATGAGGGGTTTGCTCAAGTACCTCGGTACGGGCTATATGTGCTTCCTTCCCTGTTGTAGAGGTATCTCTGAAAGAGGATCCACCTTGATTCTCCTTTAACTCAAGAACCTTCATGTTAAACCAAAATTTAGTTCTTATGAGAACAAGGGCCATAATATCAAGTAAATCATCTCTCTCTTTTTTGTACCAATCCAGATCTTCTAAAGGTGTGTGTTTGATTGTTGTCTCATATTCAAAAGATTGCAAGTCCTCAACACCATCCTTAAATGCTTCAGGAACTTGGTAGAGATTGATATATTTAATTTTTTATAGAGAGAGTCTACCATAGTGCCTCCGTCTGGCTTCAAAATCATCTACACAATCAGCCTAGTAATCCTCAGTATCTGGCTTGTGATGATAGTTTATCCTGAGATTTTGATTGATAAAATTCTTCAAATAAAAGAAAGTCCTGGGCCTGAAGAAATGGATAGTGAGAGAAGTAATAGCCCTTTCTACAATTTGGGCATCCAGAGCTATTTTACATGTATAGTTTCCAAAAGAGATATGGAAATGTAGGCCAGTGATCTTCTTGTCTCTGCATGTCCTATGTAGCTTATCAAGTTGCCTGCATACTTCAACTAGGGCCATTTTATCACTGCAGAATATAGGGAGATTGAGGTGTGTGCTTTCATAGTCGACCAACTTGATGTAGGAAAACCTCTTGAATTAGGTGAAGAAAGCCCCATACTTGGCTATCAGGTTCATGGCTTCATTAGAAAATATCCTAGCAGTGTTTCCCTCTAAGAGTCTTACAATATACATGGTGAAGGCATCATTGACTCTTCTGAAATTGTGATTGCTAGCTTCAAGGGTAAACTAAGGGCAATATGCGTAAATAGGCTCATTCTTCTGGCCCTCTATGTAGGTGAAACTGAAACACTGCTGGGATGCAGCCAGGGTATACATGAGATAAGAAGTCATATAGAACTTCTTAGTCTGTTGAACACTAGACAACTGCTCAGTCAAATTCATGCAAATAATTTTGGCCCAATTAATGTTCTGCTTGCCCTCACAGATGATGTTTATGAAGGGGTGCATCCAGAAGTGAAACTGATTGGTGGAAGGCAACCCCATGATACAGGAGAGAAAAATAATAAATTAGAGAACTCATCATTAAAATCAACCCTGAATAACACCTTGGAGAGTCGGGATGCTCCATTTTTAGCATTCTTTAACATTGATTTTGCTATACGTGCCTTGTATTTGTCACTTTCTTGGTCAAACAGGGTTTAAGCTTGGGAACGAGTGAGAATTATGGAATCTTCAGTTTCATGAATGCATAGGGCAACAAAAATGGCAGCAACATCTATTTTCACAATTAATTCCCCATGCACATTAGTGAGTTCCTTAGTATCTGGGTTAAAATGGGCTCCATAGGAAAACATCGTGTCAGCATACTATACAGAGATAGGAAAACTAGCCGCATATGCAATTCCACTGTCACTGATCATTTGTGCCATGAGAGCATGATTAGATCATGTTAATCTGCCCTAAAAATCCCCAAAATCCAAATGCCGAACCTCACTATCTATGATATCAGGTACAGAGGTTTCAAGAGGTGACACATGTTATTGACCCCAAAACTTGATCTTCATTTTTGTAATGCACAGGGGATAGCCTTCCAAGATCAAAATCATGATGAGAATGTAAAGGGATACAGGGGCATGAGAAAACAAATTTAATGGCAAGGATTCGAGTAAGAGAAGGCAAGTGAGCAATGTGGCAAATGCGTAGGAGATAATCCAATTAAATAGCCATTCAGGAGAGATAAAGTCATTAAATGTGTATTAAATTCACCCTACATCGACTCAAAAAAGATGAAAAGTGGGAAAAGTGGAAAAAATTGGCTCAGACGATCTTTGGTACATTTGGGACATGAGGAACGCGAGGACGCGATCCAGCCAACCCGGGCGATGTGGGCCAAATGAGCATGAGCGGGCTAAGGAATTAGATATTCAAAGGACATGAGGGACGTGAAGACATGATTCAGTCAATGTGTGTGGTGTGGGGAAAGCAGAAACAGAAAGCACAAATGTATTTAGGACAAATGGGACGTGAATTACCTGATGCAGGCGATGTAGACGATCGGGTAAAAGGAAGTCCAGGTGAACTTGGGACATAAGGGAAAAAAAGTTCCGATAAATCCTACAGTTAAGGATTTGCGGGGAAAGCGGCCGATCGGCGAATAGAAGGCCCAAAGGTACTTGGGAGATGAGGGACAAAAATGTCTGACGGACTCGCAAATCACCAAAAAGACTCCAAAAAACATGATTTTTACCATCTCTTCAAGTTTTCTCTTTACTAGAACATTACTAAAGTTGCCAACTCAAAATTTTCAAAATTTTGACTTTCAAAAGAGGGGAAATTTTGAGAGGACAACAACTGGCTCTTTCTGGGGATGACTTGACTAGAACAGAAGAATGAGGCAAGAAAAGAACTCAAAAAAAACTTAGGGGAAGTAGACTAGGGCTTTATCCATTGGGCAAAAGAGTCAAGGGAAAACCAATACAAAAGACAACACACCAAAAATAAGGAAAGGAAAAGCAAGGGAAAACAAACACACAATGTACATAATATACATAGGACTTCCGTCTCACCTAGGACTTGAACAATTTCAGGTACTGCCCATTATGAGGGAGTGGGAGAGAGGATCCATCCATGTAATCAAGATAGAAAGAATTTTCATTAGGAAAGTGCCTAATTCTAAAAGGACCAAGCCAAAGAGAATCAAACTTATCATGGCTTCCTCGAGGTTCATGTCTTTTATTCCACAACAAAATAATGTCTCCAACTTTGAAATCTCTAGATCTGGTTTTCTTGTCAAACAAAGATTTCACCTTCTCCTAATGGGAAGATATTCTATAAAAATCCTACAGTCTGTCTTCATTCAATTTCAATAGATACATGATCCTTTTATCTACAAAATCACTGAAACTTGTGTCTTCAATGGCCTTCATCAAATACAAAGCTGGTAGATCCACTTCACCAGTAGTTGGGCTTCCACACCATACACCACTTGAAAAGAGGACATCCCAATTGCTCTTTTAGGTGTAATCTTGTCTTCCCAGAGAGCATCATAGATCTTCTTGTGCCAGTTCCTCTGAGACTTATTAATAAGCTTTCTCACTATGATCACCAGATTTTTGTTTGTTGATTCTGCTTGACTATTCCCTTGAGGATAGTAATATAAAAAATGAGTAAGGGAAATACCATATCCATAACAGAAATCCATCATCTAAGCGGAAGAAAAATTTGAAGTATTATCAATCACAATCTTGTTGGGTACTCTAAACCTTATCTGGATGTTCTCTTTGATGAAATTACATACTACCTTTGAAGTGGTACTTTTAACTGGGATAGCTTCTACCCACTTAGTGAAATAATCTGTGGTAGTTAACACATGATTATGCCCTACACTTGAAGATGGGTTGAGTGTTCTAATAAAATCCAAACCCCACTGTTGAAAGGGCTCTTCAATCACAATTGGTTTAAGTGGAAAAGTTGCCAACTTTGGTCTTCCCACCAGAGTTTGACAAGCTTCACATTTATCAGCCCATTTTGATGCATCCTTAAACAAAGTAGGCCAATAGTACCCTACACGTAGAATTTTGTGGGCAGTAACAGCAGATGAGAAATGAACCCCACATGGTTGGTCATGGAAGGCTGAGAAAAGATTCTTTTGTTGCACTTTGTCAACACATTTCAAAAATCTTCCATCTACTCCATGTTTAAACAAAGCATTTTCCCACAACATATATTGTGCTGATCTTAGCTTGATAGCTCTCTTCTCCTTGGTAGTTAAGTGAGATGGACATTCACCATAGGTAAGGAAGAGGGAAATGTCAGCATACCATTCATCCATTGAGCTGAGAAACAAAACAATAGGAACATCATCCTCATTCTTAGGCAATCCATGACCAACTCCTTTAACGATGAGTTCACATAGGCCTTTACCCCGAACTAGTTTATTTGGTTTGATGTCAATATTATATTCCTGAACCTTTGCGGCCCAGTTTCCTCTCTTAGTTCCAAATTCTTGTTGTGTAAGAATGGACTTGATGGTTGTATCGAGCACAAGTATCACTAAGTGAGAGTTAAGGATATAAAATTGAAACTGCTTAACAACTTTAACCATTGCAAAAGCATGTTTCTCCATCATAGTATACTTTAGCTCCTGATTTTTAAGAATATAGCTCATGAATGCAATTGGGAGCTCATGGTCTTCAGATTCTTTCTAGGTTAACATAGTGACTAGGGTACTTTCTGTGGCATAACAATAGATAATAAAGTCCTTGCTAAAATCTGGACATGATAAGATAGGATTCCTAGAAATAACATGTTTAATGCCTTTGAATACTTCTTTCCATTCAAAAGACTAACCAAACATTTGTTTTCCTTTCATCATTTGGGAGATATTCAAAGTTAGCTCTATAAAATAAGGAATGAATCTTCTCAAGAAGTTGATCTTACCAAAGAAAGAATGTACTCCCTTTTTACTTGTAGGAAGGGGAATTTGCTAAATAACTTGAACTCATTTAGGATCAATCTTGATTCCTTGGAGATAGCATGTCCCAAAAATTTTCCCTCCATGACACAAAAGACAGACTTCTTGGGATTCAAAGAGACCCCATGTTCTCTACATTTCAAAAGAACCTTTTCAAGATGTTGAAAATTATCTGCTATAGCTTTAGAAAAAACATTTAGGTCATCTAGATACACCAAGATACATTTTCCTTTCAGGCTTCCAAAGGCTATGTCCATAGCCCTTTGAAAGGTGGCACCAACATTAATGAGTCCAAAGGGCATCCTCTTATAAGAAAAAGTACCCCAAGGAGTGGTAAAGGCAGTCTTGTGCTGGTCTGCAGTGTTAACTTCTACTTGATTGTATCCTGAGAAACCGTTAAGCATGAACAACATCTCAGCTCTTGTAATAGCTTGCAACACCTGGTCCATCATGGGTAGGGGGTAGTTGTCCTTTAGAGAAGCCTGATTCAGATTTCTAAAATCAACACAGATCCAGATCTCACCATTTTTCTTCTTGGTAGGCACAATATTAGTAATCCATGTTGAATGATGGATGGGGAAGATAATTTTGGCTTTCAAAAACTTTTGTATCTCCTAAAAAATGGTGTCAGAAATCTTTGGATTATACTACCTTTGCTTTTGTTTGAAATGTTTAATCCTAGGCTTGAGAGGAATGAAATGCTACATTTCTTTGGGATGAAAGGTTTTTAGATCATCATAAGAATAAGCAAGTACATCAACATACCTCTTCAAAAGATATTACCTTCTTTTTTTCCTCTTGTGTGCAACATTTCCCAATGTTTACCATTTTGGGGTCAGTAGAACCTCCAATGTTAACCTTTTCATATTCAGTAAATTGCTGGGCTCCTCTAGAAGCTTTAGCCTTAATATACCTGTCATGTTTATCAAACAATTCCTCCAGAATCACCAACCCTTTAGGGATCTTGTTACCTTTTATTCTGATGCACCCATCTTAATCCATCTCCTCTTGGGCACCCTCCCCATTGGAAGATACAATTTCTCAAGGAAAATTGTCACTTCCTTTGAAATACAATTATTAAAAGTTATCCTTGAGTTCCAAGAAAGATAGAAAATGTTGATCATCATTGAAATCGTGCTATTTGGTTGCATTATCCGGTAGACTTGGTCTATGGATCATTTCAATGGTGAATTTATCCTGAGAGAAATCATGATGAGGTATGAGCAAAGACCTTGACATGGCTAGGGAATCAGCCCTAGTGTTATTTTCTCTTGGGACTACATCGATGGAGAAGGCATCAAGAAATTCAATAGAATCTCAAACTAGATTCCTATAATGCTTCAATCTTCTATTCTTTACTTGAAAAAGGTATCTGACTTGCTTAACAACCAGTTCCGCATATCCTTGAGCCAAAAGGTTCTTCACACCTTTCTCTTTCACCATGTTAAGCCCAAGGATGAGAGCTTCATATTTTGTAGTGTTATTGGTATTCTCAAATTGTATTTTGAATGAGAAAGGATAAATCTTCCCTTTAGGAGATATTAATACCACACCAGCCCCAGACCCAGATGAAGAACAACTACCATCAAATTCTAGATTTCAAATACTATTGGGATCATGGGGCACCACATTAGGACGTTCCACCTCATCTTGAGACATGATCATGTAGTTACCATGCCCAATATCTTCATAGAGTATTTGTGCCTTGGGATCATCAGTCTTTTGCACAATATATTTAGATTGTTTCTCGGGAAGTAATTTCTTCATCTTTCCATTAATGGGTATAAGGGCATGTGACCAATCCATTTGAATTTATCCTCCCACATCCTTATAAAAGTTCCTACTTAACAACATACCATATGAGGGAGGGATATCAGCTACCAAGATAGTAGATAAAACCTTCTTTTCTGGTAAAGTAGTAAAAGCTACTTGTGCATCCTTAATCCTTCCAACCAAAGGCACCTCCTTACTCTCCATAGAATAAGAAGACCCATAAGTGTGTGTGAGAAAAATACCCAAAGCATGAGCCACTTTGGTAGGCATGACATTATCTGATGCTCTTGAGTCTATGACGCAGTTGCTGAGTTTATGGAAAGCTATGAGGAGGGTTATATAGAATGGTTCAATTTTCACATTTAATGAAGTGACTGCAACCACAATATTTGATTGGGATGTGGAGTAGGGATTGGGAAAAATACCTTTAGAAGTATTGGGTGAAGTTTTGGAATGGGAATTAACAAAGTGGACAATTTTGGCAAAGGCTTTTGGATGAGTTTAATAGTACTCAGCCTCTAAAATTTGGATTTTTGTCTTCTTAAGGTGATCAATAATAACAAAAGATCTAGAGGTGGATGAGCTATCATCACTAGGAATCCTAGGCTTATCAGGTTTTGGATCTGGAGAAAAAGAAGTTTTAGTAGTAGAGTTAGGAAAATAAGAATTAGCAGAACTCACCTTCTATGTGGATGCAATGGGAATAAGAGATCCTCTTTTTGTATTGACGGGGATAGTCGTGGGATGCTCCTTGGATCTCTTAGTGGGCTGCATCACTTTCTCCTTCATATTTGTTTGTTCCTGAGTCATAACATCATATGAATCACTGTTCATTTCTGCTACTACTTCATCGTAATCATCTTCTTCATTAGCACCTTCAGTGGTGAAGAAGTTAACTCAAGATCCCTCAAGTTCTTCTAGTTCTTCATCAGCATCTTCTTTAGGTTCTTCAAAATATTCATTAATATCTTCATCACCAGGTTCTTCAACCTCACAAGTTGCATTAACAGGGACCTTGATGGGTGGTCCCTCAATTTCTAGCCTTGTCTAAGAGGAAGGAAAATGATTTCTAGGCTGAAAATTCCTCCTTGGAACATCTGTATAAGGAGCATGCTGAGCCAATTGTCTCTTGATGGCAATGTGGTCATTAGTAAGCTTTTTTACTAATGGATCTGCATTAGCTCCGAGAGTAGAAGAAGAGGAAGAAGGAGCTCTAGATTTGGAAGGATCTCTTTTCAACTTACCAGACATGATCAAGTCATCTTCAATGGTAATAGCTAATCTTTGGTCCTCATCCAATGTTGCAAGGTTGGCTCTCCTCAATGCATAGCTAACTTCGGGTAATTGAGAATTCAAGAAGAAATATTTTTGAATTTGATCTATAGGTTGGGTATTTGGCGGGATTTTTTTAATCAGATTATTGAACCTGGCCACAAACTCTCTCATGGGCTCATGTGATTCTTTCTTTATTTGAGAAATCTGAGCTAGCAAAGCATGAAAATCTTCTACAGGTTTGAAACGATTCTCAAATCTTGTTCTCATCATGGTCCAACTAGTGATGGCCCCAACAAGAAGATGATAGAACTAATCTGCCACATTATCTTGCAAAGTCTCTAAAAAAAGCCTCATTGAGACATCTTCATGCTCAACTCCAAGGACTTCACATGTAACTATGAAAGCTGCAATATGCTTATTAGGATGTACCTTGTCATCACCCCTGAACTTGGGAAGTTCTTCTTGTTACCCCTGGGTAACTCATGCAAAGGTTGAGGGAGGGAAAGAGGCCCAACACGATGGCCCCAAGGTAATGGAACTGCCATCCTTGGAAAAAATGTTTGAAGAGGAACTAAAACACCAGCAAGAATCAAAGCACGAAGATTAGGACTGAGTTTCTCTTGAGGGATACTACTCACAAGGGTTCTATTTTCAACAGGAGGTGTGCTGGTAGAACTATCTCTTCTATTTCTCCTTGTTAAAGGAAGGGGGAAACCTTACTGCTCCAAGAGTTGAAATTGAGAATATTCGATTCCAAGAGCCCTCCTACTGCGGGTAAATATTAGAGTCGCCAGATCAGACAATGATCAAGAAAATGTTCTTAAAAATGGAATCTGTAAAAAATGAATCCCCAATAGAGTCGCCAAAAAATGTTGGTTGTCAAATAAGGACTTTAATGAAAGCAACAGTTAGGGGACATAAGTCCCTCCTTAATGGGAGAGGTTCCCTTATTTTAAGGGAAAAAACTATTTACAAATGTACAACATTTAGTTTTAAAGAGGAACTCTGATATCATGGAAGTGGTTTAAATGACTGATTATCAATACAAAAGGACAAAAGAACTAGGAAATGGGAAACAATAGAATAACATTCTCAGGAAATATAGATAACAAAATAACTCCTTATAAATGTTGAACTAGGATCATATAGAACAAAATCACTTGCGTTAAAGCCATAAGATGTTATTTCATAGACAAAAAGTTCCAGAGATGACATCCAAAAGAATACAAAGCTTCTTGATGCAAAATAGATTAATGATTCGATAATTTTAACAAATAGGAAAGAATGAATAACCACAGATAGAAATAAAAATAAAAATCTTCTTATATTGATAGCTTTCCAACTCTTTTACACTTTAAAAAAAAATCAGAGTTCTAACCCCTTAGAATGGCATGGAGAGCTCATTATATAGCTTACAAATTATTTACACTTGGTAATTGTTTCTTTTAACTAAAATATTAATCAAGGAAATGCTCAATACAATATCCTTAATTAGTTTAAAAAGATCTCAACACTTAAAAAATAGAAGGAGAAAAAGAGAATCCAGAAGAAGAAACATCTGATTATAGCTGAGGTGGGCCCATCGATTTGAGGATCTGATATATGAATTTCTTCAATGCTTCAGCTGTCTCCATACCTTGTGGGATTTTTGTGTTGGTAGTGGCATGAGACCAAGAGCCTAGACATTTTTCCATATCTTTATCGAACTCGGTATGCTCCAGGTATTCTTTATTTACCTCAACAATTATAGATTGAAGGGAGCAAATGCCATTTATCTTCTCTTTGGTAATTAGTTCTTCTTTGAACAAGTCTTCTTTGATAAATGTTCTGAACAGAGCTTTGATCTCTTGAAGAGAGAAAGGAACACCTGAAGTTTCATCATGAAGATGGAAATGAATATCTCGAAAAGGAAGAGGAAACAAAAGTTTTGAAAGATTATCGCTTCTACCACACGTTCTTTAAGTCACCCAGTGCTTCTTCCAAAACCTTCATCTTCCATTTAACACTGAAAACCCATGACTTTGACAAGTTATTCTTGGCCTCATCAAATACTCTATTGACCAACAAGATCTTCTGATCAGCTTGGTCCATTAGGTGAAGATCTGTAATACAACTAGTCCAGAGCTTCAACTCTTTATCCATAGCCTTTATTGAGGAAGTGAGTTTCTGCTGTAGATTAATCACCTTTTCATTGGTCTTGAAAGCTTCCTCAATGAAATTCAAGCCAGCTATAATCATATCATCGACCATGGCTTCCATATATTTTACATAAGTAAAATACTTATGTATATCTTTGATTCTCTAAACTTCATCGTGGTTGAGAATCATGGGGGGCAGAAGAGCAGCGAGTTGGGTAGGATCCAAAACCTTATCTCTGGTCAATAATGACTTGATAAAGTTGAAAAGAACTTGATTATGTTCTTCCAACTTTTCTATAGTCTACTTTCCCTTCTCTACTCATTCAATAACCTTTGTCACTGTTTCTTGAAGGTTATGAACCTCATTCTCAGGAGTGGATTTCCCCATTAGGATTCTAGAAAGCTCTAAATCAAAGACCAAGAGATCATGCTCTGCCTTATCAACCTTGGGCTTTGCAACCTCTAGGAGTTGCTGACCTTGAGCATCAATTACTATCCTTGAAGTAGTCTTGGCACTCTTTGCTGGAGGGGGAGGAGTAGTTCCTAGCAGAGCTACCACAACGTCAAAATCAGGCCCCGTTATCTGAGAGGAATATTTCCTCTTCATATTTTCAACCATAGGTTGCACACAAGAAAAAAGTAAAAGAAGGAGGAAGGAATAAGGGGCCCAAGAGCAAGTGAACTCATAGAACTTAGAGTATTAACCACTGTTACCTCTAGCAAATAAGTGGATGGAGTGTTAGGAGCTTCCTTTGTAGAGGATTTTGTGGTACTAGGAGGCTCAACGCTAGACACTTCATTTTATTTTTCAATAGTAACTTCATGAGTCCCAACAAGTCTTGGCACTTCACCCTCATCACTCTCACTAAGAACAATAATGTTCTTTGGTCCTGAAGGTAACTCTAGATGCTCAAGGAGAGATTCTTCATCAATTGGTTCCTGTTTAACCTCCTTGATCTTCTTTTGATATACTTGCGTAGAAGGAGTAGATGACTCAGGCTCTTTCATTAAGGAAGAATGAGGGGTTTTCTCAAGTACCTAGGTATTGATTGTATGTTCTTCCTTCCCTAGTGTAGAGGTATCTCTAGAAGAGGATCCGCCTTGATTCTTCTTAAACTCACGAACCTTCCTATCAAATCAAACTTTAGTTCTTACGAGAACAAGGGCCATAATCTCAAGTAAATCATCTCTCTCTTTTTTGTACCAATCCAGATCTTCTAAAGGAGTGTGTTTGATTTTTGTCTCATATTTAAAAGACTGCAAGTTCTCATCATCATCCTTAAATCCTTCAGGAACTTGGTAGAGTTTGAGATCTTTAATTTGTTGTAGAGAGAGTCTGCCATAGTGCATCCATCTGGCTTCAAAATCATCTACACAATTAGCCTAGTAATACTCAGTATCTGGCTTGTGATGATAGTTTATCCTAAAGTTTTGATCGATAAAATTCTTCAGATCAAAGCAAGTCTTGAGCTTGAAGAAATGGACGGTGAGAGAAGTAATAGCTCTTTCTACATTTTGGGCATCCAGAGCTGTTTTGCATGTATAGTTTCCAAAAGAGATATGGAAATGCAGGTCAGTGATATTCTTGTCTCTGCATGTCCTATGTAGCTTATCAAGTTGCCTACATACTTCAACCAGGGCCATTTAATCACTGCAGAACATAGGGAGATTGAGGGGTGTGCTTTCATAGTCAGCCAACGTGATGTAGGAAAACCTCCTGAATTAGGTGAAGAAATCCCCATACTTGGCTATCAGGTTTATGGCTTCATCAGAAAATTTCCTAGTAGTATTTCCCTCTAAGAGTATTAAAATATACATGGTGAAGGCATCGTTGACTCTTCTGAAATTGTGATTGCTACCTTTAAGGGTAAATTGAGGGCAATATGCGTAAATAGGCTCATTGTTCTGGCCCTATATGTAGGTGAAATAAAACCACTGCCAGAATGCAACCAGGGTATACATGAGATAAGAAGTCATATAGAACTTCTTAGTCTATCGAACACTAGACAACTACTCAGTCAAGTTCATGCAAACAATTTTAGATCAATTAATGTTCAGCTTGCCCTCGTAGATGATGTTTATGAAGGGGCATATCTAGAAGTGAAACTCATTGGTGGAAGGCAATCCCATGATACGAGTGAGTAAAATAATAAATTTAGACAACTCCTCATTAAAATCAACCCTAAATAATTCCTTGAAGAGTCGGGACACTCCCTTCTTAGGGTTCTTTAACCATGATTTTGCTATACATGCCTTGTATTTGTCACTGTCTTGGTTGAACAAGGTTTGAGCTTGGGAACAAGTGAGAATTATGGAATCTTCAGTTTCTGGAATGCGTAGGGTAGAAGCAATGGTGGTAACATCTATTTTCATAATTAATTCCCCATGCACATTATTGAGTTCCTTAGTATCTGGGTTAAAATAGGATCCACAGGCAAGCACCATGTTAGTACACTGATCATTTGTGCCATGGGAGCAGGATTAGAGCATGTTAATCTGCCCCAAAAATCCCTAAAATCCAAATGCCGAACCTCACTATCTCTGATATCAGGTACAGAGGTTTTAAGAGGTGACACATGTTCTTGACCCTAAAACTTGATCTTCATTTTTGCAATGCGCAGGGGATAGCCTTCCAAGATGAAAATCACAATGAGAATGCAAAGGGATATTGGGGAATGAGAAAATGAATTTAATGGCAAGGATTCAAGCAAGAGAAGGCAAGCGAGCAATGTGGAAAATGCGTAGGAGATAATCCAATTAAATAGAAGTTTAGGAGAGAGAAAGTCATTAAATGTGCATTAAATTCACCCCGCACTGACTCAAAAAGATGAAAAGTGGGAAAAGCAGAAAAACTAGCCTGGATTATATTTGGTACATTTGGGACATGAGGGACGTGAGGATGTAATCTGACTGACACAAGCGATGTGGGGAATGCGCATCAAATGAGCACAAGTGGTCTAGGGACTTAGATATGCAAAGGACATGAAGACATGATTCAGTCGATGCGTGCAGTGCGGGGAAAGTGGGAACAGAAAGCCTAGACATATTTGGGACAGACGGGACAATAGTAGGTGAAGTACCCGATGCAGGCGATGCAGACGATCGGGTAAAAGGAAGTCCGAGTGAACTTGGGACATGAGGGATAAAAAGTTATGATAAATCTGACAGTTAAGGATTTGCAGGGAAAGCGGTCGATCGGTGAACAGAAGGCCCAGAGGTACTTGGGACATTAGGGACAAAAATGTTCAATGGACTCGCAAATCACCAAAAAGACTCAAAAAAATGAAATTTTCACCATCTCTTCAAGTTTTATCTGTACTAGAACATTACTAATGGTGCCAACTCAAAATTTTCAAATTCTAACTTTCAAAAGAGGGGAAATTTTGAGAGGACAACAAGGATAAACCCTAACTTGCACGTAAAAGTTAAGGAAGAAATTGATAAGATGTAGAAATCTGGCATCATCAAGCCCATAGAAGAATCATATTGGGTTAGCCCCATGGTCATCAGTATACAAAAATATGGACGAATTAGGATTTCTATAGATTACAGGGAACTGAATGTGGCATGTGTGATTGATTCTTTTCCAGCACCTTTTATGAAATAAATATTAGAAGGCATTACAGGGCACAAAGTTTATTCTTTTACAGATGGATTCTCGGGGTATCATCAGGTTAGTATTGCACAAGAGGATCAAGAGAAAATTAATTTTGCCACTGAATGGGGAAGTTTTTCATATACTATAATGTCCTTTGAATGGAAAAACACTCCTGCTATATTTTTTCACATAGTTGTTCAAGCATTCCAGGATTTTATTCACAACTTCTTGCAGGTTTACTTGGATGATTGGACTGTGTATGGACTTGTTAAGCATCATTGTGAAAATTTGTGACTAATATTTAAAATATGTAGATAGTTAAGCATCTCTTTAAACATCAAGAAGTGCATGTTTACTACACCTTTTGGCACTCTGTTGGGGCACATCATCTACAAGGAAGGTTTGTTAGTGGATTCAACTAAGGTTGCAATTATTTTAGGCTTGGAAGAGCCTACCAGTCAAAGTGAGGTGCACGGATTCTTGGGTCACACAGGGTATTATAGAAAATTTATCGAAGGATACACAAAAATTGTTGCACCTCTAGAAGAGTTACTAAAGGGAAAAGGGACATTCTATTGGGAATAACCACAACAATGCACATTTGAGGCATTGAAGGAGAGACTAAATACATCACCTATTCTATGTTTTCCTTCATGGAACTAACCATTTCATGCACATGCAGATGCCTCTGACAAAACCATTAGTGCAATGTTAGCTCAGCCTAGAGAAGGAATTGTAGATCATATTATCTATTTTGTTAGTAGAAAGTTGACATCTACATAGTAGAATTATACAACTACTGAGCGCGAAGCCTTGTCAATGATCTACACGCTACATAAATTTAGACAATACATGGTAGCAACACCATTTTTATTCTATACCGATCACATGGCATTGAAATACTTGGTAAACAAGTGCATCTTACAGGGGCACATATGTCGATGGGTGCTCTTATTTCTAAGAGTTTGATTTCACTGTTGTGGTAAAACTAGGAAAAAGTAATTCTTTCCCATACCATTTATCAAGGATTCAATCAAGGGAGGAGGCATAGACAATTGAAGATATAATTCTAGATGCATAGTTATATAGGTTAAATCACGTGGCTTCAGAATTGGAGGGTATTTCTATCTTTTTATGCACAGGTATGGCACCAGAGGGAATGAATACCCTATAGAAGAAACAACTTGCAATTCACACGACACCATTTATGTTGATCAGTGGTGACCTATACTAGTTAGGATGAGATGAAGTATTGCGTTGATGTGTACTGGAGCATGAGCTCATGAATATCAAGGAAGAGGCTCATGGTGGTATTGTAAGTTGGCACTATGTAGGTGATGCCACTGCGCGCAAGATTGTACTCACTAGATTATGGTGGGAGAATTTCTCTAAGGATTATAGGGCATATTATAAGGCATGTGATCACTATCAACATCTTGGTAAGCCTAGGGAAAGAGATGAAATGCCTTTGAGGCCTATTCCTAGTGTAGACCCATTTGAGAAATGGGCTATAGACTTTTTGGATCCTATTGCACCATCCATGTGTAGAACTTGATCACACTACATCATCACTTACATAGATTATCTTACAAGGTGAGTAGAGGAAACACCTACCAAGGATTGTAGAACAGCTATAGTAGCCAGGTTATTATGTGAAAATATTCTTACTAGGTATGGATGCCTGCTAACCTTGACAAGTGATAGGGGTACAAAATTTATGAATGAGAAAATTAGGATACTATTGGATGACAAGTTTTGATTGTGCACCATAAAACTACACCCTATCATCCTCAAGAAAATGGGACTGGTGAAGCCTTTAACAAGATTTTGATCCACACCTTGACAAAAATATGCGATATTGGAAGGAAAGATTGAGACGATAAATTTAATGCCATGCTTTGGGTGTATAGAACAACATACAAGAGGTTGAACAAGACCACACCCTTTCAGTTGGTGTTTGGTGCAAAAATAGTTCTTCCGATGGAATCCATGTTACCTTCTTTAAGTATTGCATGCGCTGGAGGTCTAGCTGATGAGAAAGCATTAGAAGAAAGGATTTATAAGATGATACACCTGGATGAGAGGCACGCCATAGAAAATTAGATTCAGAACTAGGAAAAGGATAGGAAGAAGGCATGGTATGTTAGGCACATAAGGGACAAAAATATTGAGATTGGAAAGATGGCACTTCTTTATGATTCTAAATTTCTGCGCCATCTAGGCAAGCTTAAAGTGCATTGATCAGGACTGCATGTTATCACTCATATACTTGAATCAGTTTCTTTCTAGTTAGAGGTGCTTAATGGAATACGGTTTCCCAGTTCCTTCAACGGGAGTAGGTTAAATACCTACTATAAATAAGTCTTCTTGGTGTTTTTAATAAGACAATATTACCATTTAGAATAGGTTTTCCTTTATTTATTTCCTTCAATGTATTTCTTTCTTTGTCACTATGTTTTTTCCATTTAGTTTGGTGTTTTTTGTAATAAGCGTGTTTGCGTGTTGGAAGATAACTACCATCTGAAGTATTTTTATGCACAGAGGGCTGTACATACCATTTGTGTGGGGTGGTTATACACAATTGGGTACATATGAGAACAAATTGTTACAGGTATTATTCAAGTTTGGAAAGGAGTTGTTATAAAGAATATTTCTTCTAAAAGATGACCATAGATGGAGATAAATGAGGGAAAAATATAACGTGAGGTAAGAAAAAACCATGAAAACTAGCAGGGGAAGACGCAGTGGTGAGGTACTCAGGTGCATGGAAGTGCATTGAAGAGAAGTTTGTATCTAAAAGGTAGGAAGGTGAGTTAGAAGGTTATAGCTGGGGTGTAAAAATGTACCACACACATATTATGAAAATGGTCAATCAAAGAGAGGATTGTTGGTAGGTGAAGGAACATTAAATGCACTAACTTTTTGAAAATTTATACAAAGAAGTCATGTGGATTCATTTTTACCTTTGCATTCACAAGTATTTGAGCAAGCTAAGTACAACTAAGCCAAGCGAAGTGTATTGAGGTGCAGAGAGTGCAAAACCAGACATGGAGAGTAGATTTGTGCACGGAAGAGGATTACATCCCCATTGCTGAAGGGTTTGAGTGAAGTAGAAGCATTAAGAATGAGCCAGGGAATGCAATTTCAAACTAGGGCATGTGGATTTGAGCTAGGGTTTGAGTTTTCTTGATACAAAAGACAAAAGGAAGGATTTTTACAGTGGCACCAAAGAAAGCACCTACAATAGACATGAAGGGGAAAGAAGAAGGTAGAAGTAGTTGAAATTTCTCTCGAGAGCAGTTTTTTAGAGATGCAATACCTGGAAGGAGTAATAGTTAGACAAGAGTTGGATTACCACATTTGCAGATGCAAAATAAGTGACTACAACCACCGTACCACTAAAAAAAGGGAGAGTTAGACACTCTGTTGATTAAAAATATCAACAAGCACACAATGGAAGATTTTCCAGTGTATGAAAATGCTAGGGAAAAATTGCTTAAGTAGGTAGGAGTTTATCAGTTGACTGAGCTCCCTTATTTTGGAAATTATGAACCCATATACCAATGGCTTATGAGCTGAGTCAATGAGGACTTATTTTATTTCACTGGAGGAAGGGTTATGATCAAAACGACCTTGGTTTCAACACTAACATGTTTGAAGGGCACCAGGATAGACCTTTGTTAGCGATATGACTGATAAAGCAATGATTATAGAGATAAGAACGGAGATGGGATATACCAAGGGTCTGCATGGAATGGACATTGATAAATTGAAGAAGTTTCTTATGGTGCAGGCAGCCACACATTTTCTCACCAAGCTGAATGACCAAGAGAGATGGTCGTAGGTGAACACCATGTGGCTTCATATTGTGAAGAAAATGTCTCTAGGAGTAGTCTACAACCTAGTAGGCTACATTACAGAAACCATTGTTGAGGAAGCGTGCATAGGTGATAAGATAAGTTTTGGTGCTATCCTACTTTCTCTCGTATTTATAGAAATTGGAGTGCTCGATGGGCCAAAGAACAAGATTTGGGAGTACCCCTTGGAAAAGAAATCCCTCATGGAGAGGTTTGAAAAATATTTATGTGAAGGGTCAATGAGTGGGTCATTTAATTAGAGTTCAAAAACGTGGTACGAAATACTTTGCACGGAATTTGAGGAGGAGTGGCACATTCCCATGGAGTTACCTTTCATAGTTGGCAAGGCAATTAGTTCGTGGTATACCAAGACTTATGCATTGTGTGGTTTTCTATGATGTATAGAACATGGGATCCATGGTGAAAACTTCCATATGCCTTCACATTGCGCTACTTCTAGGCATCAGTGCACATATTTACTAATGCACACCGTTTGAAATTTAATGTAGAAAAGGTATACTGTGACTACCACACTCTGAGGAAGACATATGTGTATCCAGGATGGACTACCTACATTGAGAGGCTCATCTCAGATGTCATAAACATGAAGCAAATAAGCTTGTCCATTGAGGACACTAGATCCACACTCGTATATCTCCAGCTTAAGCCAAAGATGGAGAATAAAAAGTATGTGGAGAATGAGTTCACGCTCCTAAGGCTGCCTAAGGGTAGACATACAATGGAGAATGTGCCAACTTTAAATCCTATAACAACGATAGAGGTAGACAAGGAGGAAGAAGAACATGAAGATAATGGAGGCTTGGAACATAAAGGCCAGAGGAAGCCCACAGAAAGAGTGGAGACTGAGCGCGTGGATACTCCACCTCAGGTGTATGAAGGAGAAAAGGAATTAGATGTGGATGTAGTCCCTAAAGATTTCCAGTTTAAGATGGTATTCATAAGAATAAGGAAACAAGGCGTGGGAACTCCATAATCTGTAAGAATATCACCACAAATCTCTCCTTATAAAGAGGAAACTAATAGGAAAAGGAGAAAGCTAAAGCTGAATGAGGAGGTGGAAGTGTCTGTAGAGAGGATTCCTGGAACCCCAGTGCTACCAGAAGATGTGGAGGATCCTAGGGATGAGGACATGAAATGTGAATAGGAATAAGTGAAAGAGGTAGAAGGAACAAAGCATGAGCAACCTCACGCGCATGATACTTCTTAAGACGTCGAAGGGCCAACTCCAAATCTTTGCATTTAGGTGCCTAAGGGGCTAAGAACGAAGAGAAAAAGTGGTGAATACGTTGTGCCAAGTATGGGCTATGTTGAGGACAAAAGTAAAATTTTCCACACTCGTTTCCAAAACAAATCAGGCCTTAAGAAGTTGCATGGATGGGAGTTGATGGATGTATACATGGCCACCATACACACAAGAAAACAATTATCTTGTTCCATGTAGACACATATGGACGAGCCAAATTTCAACGTATGTGAAAAATATTGTGTGTCAAGGAGAATAAAGAAGGCACCCCAAAGCAAACACATGACTGCAAAGCCTACTCTAATGTATGATGAGTAGGTGAGAAATGCCTTGGTTAAGGTATCTATGGAGCTGGTGCGGAGGAACATTTATAAGGATGCCACTATTAGAGCACTATGTGAAGATAACAAGGTAACAAGTGCAGAAATAACGCATTGAAAAGGAGAGAAGGACCTAGAGCAGAAAAAAGAATGAAGCCTTTATCAACATGGCGGAAGAAATTGGTGACTATGTCTTAAAATCAAGACCACACCTCGAGTCCAAGGTACCCAAAATTTTTCCTTTGGATATGCATTATGTGTACACATTAGTTGATTCGGTACTTGAGGATGGACCACTTCAGATGCCAGTGCTAAAGGATCCCAAATAAGAAGCAGAGAGAGAAAAGGCCTCAATGGTTAGGAAGATTTCAAGTTATGAGGCTTTACTCCAAACTTTATAGGAGTAGCTGAAGAAAGTGGATAAATTCCTAAACATATGTGTAGCACCAGAAGAAGTGATTGGGATTAGGAATATGGTTGAAGATAATGAAGTATTAAAAAAAATGAAGGATGAGACTTTAGGGTGGGTAGAAAGATTGACATTGGTAAAGCAGAAGCGTAAAGCCCTTACAACAACACAAGACCCACATAAGGAAATACTATATGAGATTGAAAAGCTTATAACGTAGAAGATGGATCTTCTTGAAGGAAGGATGTCTACTATGGCCAATGTTTTTGTAGTAGTACATAATGAAAAGGAAGAGATTACCTAGGACGAGTTGGATTCCATTGCATAAGATGTTCCAGAGAAGACATGAACCATGCTAAATGATTGGAAAACCTTGGAGGCTAAATTTAAAGTAGAATATTCAGAGTTGATCCTCTCAGTTGAAAAGGAGGGTGCTGCAGAGTAAAGTCCATTCCTTTTGTACAGTGATTATTTACATTCTTTCCATTCTTATTCTTTATTGTTTGGGAAAATCAGGAGAGATCCCATTGCTAGGATGGTAATGTATATTAGTGTGGGGTATTGTTGAGAAAGAAGAGTATGACACTAAGGAAAGGGAACACAGAAGATTCACGTGGCTGAACAAGGCACAGTTGAAGGTGCAGAAGGATAGGGAAGGAAACACACGTCTGGACAAGACTAATTTTGGATTTAGCCATTTTCATGGAAACGGGCTATTTTTGGAGATAATGTACAGAGCACATGTGGGGCTAGAGACTTACGCAACATGTAACTGCTATTATGGAATGAGCATTTGATGCGTGCCATGCACAAGTTGAAGATAATAATAGGATTACTACTGCTAGTTAACTGTAGGAGATCTATTATTAGCGCACTTTCATGTTTGTTTATTATTGTAAAGGTGCATGGATATTTTCAGCATGTGACCTATTTTGGGAAGTGTGTAAGTGGTGAAGGGAAATTCCCCACCCTTATAAATATGTATTGAACTTTGTAGTTTAAGGGATAGATATAGAGAGACAAAGATACACAATTATTGTAGAGTTATGTTGCTAGATTTGAACGTGCATAGCTTATGGTAATGTTATATGATGTAAGGAGCTTCTATGTTTTATAGTATTAATATAATGGATTTTATTGGATAGATTATGGTGTTAAACATGACTGTAACTAGTTCTTGTATGGTTAATCCTATCGTTGTTATTGTTTAATTCATGATTCCTTAAGATCTAGATCTAGTTATGCTCTATGGAATGTTTATGCTATTTATGGATATGAAAGTATTATATATTCATCACACTAACATACTGCACAAGTAACTCTAAGAAGGGGTCTAGTGCCTTTGCATGCTTTGGGTGAGCGCTTAGTGCATGATGGGTGATATGCCAGCATGCCTGGGTTATACATGGTAGATTGTATGATCTGAAAACCAAATTTAACTAGCAATTGTGCACACACATTTTTCTTGCTTTGTATTGATTTTTGATGTAAAATTTGAGCATTATATCCTTTTGTATTTTTAATAAAAGAATAAAAACTGCAAGTACTATGCAAATATTGAAATAAATGAAGAGAATTCACCAGCAAATTGACGCAAGAATTGATAACGGAGTTCGGCGCTTGAGGCCTACGTCTCTGGGTCCAGTTGAATGGGACCGATCTATTAAAATATTGAAAATAATTCTTTACAAAGAATTCTACAAAATTTTGACCTTCTCACAGTCTTCCTCTATAAAAAATAACAGGGGTTGCTTTTTACATCTCCTCCAAATTCCACTTCTATCTCAAGTTATGAGCATTACAATAATTTCACACAGTCCCAAATACCATACAAATACAATATCCCTCCTTTTATACTGTTTCCAAATAGCTGGCGCAATGGTTAGGTGCCTATACTTTTGCTTGGGAGGTCAGCTGTTCCAATTCCCTCCACTTCTCCTCCTTCTCCTTAGGCTCTTTTGAAGTGTTTTATCCCACATTGTGGGGGCGTGTAAAAAGGTAGGCATTTAATAATGCCATGGACGGTGGTTTGAGTTAGCTTAAGAGCCACCGTGATTGCTTATGTAGAGGCGCATATCTTAGGACAATGCATGGTTGGTATTTTAGGCACTAACAATATCCCAAAGATAATGCATGGACAGTTGGTTAAGGCCGATGCGTGGACAGTTAGCTGTGGTATAATGAATTAATATTCAATGCATGGAAAGTTTAGCTGAGGATTATGCGTGGAATATGGTAGATAATATAAAAAAAATGTGTGGGAAATTTGCATAATTTAAATAATGCATGTTTAATATTCCCACATGCATAGCGAAAAGGTAATTATAGGAGTTTATATACACAAGTTGGTTTCATGATTAAATGAGAAGGAGGCCAAGGCACCCCTCCATAATTGAGTGTGTCGAACCTGGCTAAGGGCCCCTAGCCAGTAAATAGCGGGGTCCATTTGTACGAGAACGATTGTCCAAGACCGGCATTCCAAAACCCATTTTTTAGTATGTCACACAATTTGTCCACGTGTCGCAATATAATCAAAACACTTGGCTAGTGTGCACACGTCCAACCTGCACAAAACTCCAAATTTTGCCAGTTGCCCAAAAATTTCAGTGGGCTATAAATTTTGCAAACGAGCTCCGTTTCCTACAAACAAGATGTTGTCGGAATCGTATAATTTTTCTCCACGCTTTAAAAATGACTGCAACTTATTCTGAGAAGATCTTAGATCAGTGTTTCTCTGTGAGGATTGTCTAGATCATGCCTCCCCACTGAGAAACTTTTGGACCCAAAAAGTCAACCTAATTGGTGAATAGGTGAGGGTATTTCTCCCTCACCTTTCCGGTTTCCATCCATTTAGCCTTGTTTGGATGCATGCCTTTGAACCCAACACGAAGATACTCAATATCACCCCTTCGTGAAGTTCTTACTTTCTTGTCCAAAATGATGTCTTCCTGCAACTCATCAAGATACTCAGGAGAAAAATCATCAATGGAAGGCATAATGTTAGAATCATCATGATCAACAATCATAGGCTGTTCATACAATCTGAAATTCTCAACATTTACAACTGAGTAGATTTGCATATATGGAGGTAAATCCAACCGGAAAGCGTTGTTACCAATTTTTTCCAATATTTGGAATGGACCATACCATATATGTTTCAATTTTTTACCTTCACCTGTCAGTCTTTCCTTGCTGATGTGAAGCCAAACTGAATCACCAACTTTGAACTTGTGATCAGTTCTATGTTTATCATGCGTAGCTTTGTACTTAGCCTGAATTTTCTCCAATTATTCACAGACATACTGATGAACCTGTTGTATTCTCTACACAAATATTTTAGCCTTGTCAGAATCACTTGCACCATTAACAATAGTTTCATGTCCATAATATATATCTAATGGGGAATTAGGCAGATATCCATAACAAGTCTCAAATGGAGACTTCAAAGTAGAAGAATGTAAGGCATGATTATAAGCATGTTGCACATAATAAAGATGTTCATCCCACAATTGAGGATGTTTGTTACTATAGCCCCTAAGTAATTGTACCACTGTGCGGTTTACAACCTCTGTTTGACCATCATTCTGTGGATGAAAAGCAGTGCTCTTTTTCAGTTTTGTTGACCAAAATTCCCCAAGAAATCTAGAATCCTGATCAGATATGATTGAAGTAGGTAAACCAAAATGAACCCAAATAAACTGAAAAAACAAATGTGCAGTTCCCTCACCAGTTATTTGTTTAGTACATGGAACCAACACACACATTTTGCTTAATCTGTCCACTACCACATATAAGTAATCATGTTTCTTCCGTGTCATGGGCAAGCCTCCTACAAAGTCTATGGAAACACTTTCCCAAGGCCGTGTTGGAATAGGAAGAGGAGTGTAAAGTCCTAATTTCCTATTACTTGGCTTGCTTGTGGCACAAAGAACACATCCCTTAATATATCGGTTTACATGTTCATGCTTCTAGGCCAATAACAATATTTTTGTAAATGTGCAACTGTCTTACTAACACCAAAATGCCCTGAAATAAGAGAAGTATGTGCTTCCCTAATCATATGCACACACTCATTTTCTGGAATACAAAGTTTTCCAGAATGATATAACAATCCTTCATGCAAATGATAATCTTTTTCTCCTACTTGTTTCCCACTTACTAGATCCTCATACACTTCTCTAAAATCAACATCATTTACATATTGTTCCTTGTAACTAACATGAGCCAAATAACTATGATGCAAAAGAATAGATTCTACTACCACTGGTGGTCTGGATAACATGTCGGCAACCTTGTTTTGAATACCTTTTTTATACCTGATTACAAGATGAAATTGTTGCAAAAATCCCATCCACCTGAAATTTCTAGACTGCTGCAATTTGGTTTGTGTTTGTAAGTATTGAAGTGGTTGATGGTCAGTATGGATAATTGTTTCTTTTCCCATTAAATAATGCTTCCGCTTTTTAACACTTTGAACCAAAGCATACAACTCTTTATCATAAGTTGGATAGTTTCTTACCGCACTTGTAAAGGTTTCTGAATGGTAACATACTGGTCGTTTGTTCTACATCAAAACTGCCCCCATTGCGTAGTCACTAGCATCCGTCTCAATCTAAAATGAATGTTGTAAATCCAGAAGTGCTAAGATCGGAGCGGTACTTATCTTCTCTTTCAGTGTATCAAATTCTTTTTGTTGTTTTCCTACCCACTGAAAGACCTGTTTAATACTTGTCAAAGCATGCAAAGGAGATGCAATATATGAGAAGTTAGCAATAAATTTTCTCCAGTACTGAACTGCACCTAGAAAACTTCTAACTTCCATCACATTTGTGGGTCTAGGCCATTTCACAATAACCTCTATTTTTGCAGGATCAATTCTCAATTCTCCATTTCCTACAATATAACCCAAGTAAATTAAAGATGTTTTTCCAAATTCACATTTTGACATCTTCAAATACAATTTCTCTTTCCTTAGTGCATCTAAGACTTTCTGGATGTTTTTAACATGTTCATCCCATGACTTACTGAAAATAAGAATATCATCTAAGTAGACAATAACGAAATTATCAATGAATGGTCTAAAAATTTCATTCATAACTCTCATGAATGTTGCCGGTGCATTGCAAAAACCAAAAGGCATCACTAACCATTCAAACAATCCCTGTTTCGTTTTAAAAGCAGTTTTCTAAACATCACCTTATGCAATTCTTACTTGGTGATAACCACTTCTTAAGTCTAACTTAGTGAAATAAATTACATTCTTTAATTGATCCAGTAAATAATCTATTCTAGGAAGAGGGTAACGATTATTTATAGTAATCTTGTTTAAAGAAAGGAAATCAACACACATTCACCAAGTGCCATCCTTCTTAGGAACCAATATAATTGGTGAACCACATGGGGATGTACTTGGATGAATTATACCTTAAGCCAAAAGTTCCATTACCTATCTCTTGATTTCCTCATTCTCTACTACTGACAACCTGTACATTCCGATATTGGGAAGAGGTGCATCTTGAAGCAACTGTATCTCATGTTAAACCCCTCTTTTAGGAGGTAGACCTTGTGGATCCTGAAAAACATCATCAAAATGAGAAACAATTTTTACCAATTCATCCTTATGTTTTAGATCGCAAGTCTCAAAAGACATCTCATTTTATTTTTCCTTGGCTTTGACCACCATGAGCACAAAACTTTTGCTTGAGTTTACAAGCCTTTTCATTTGACTTGAAGTTACCAAGGATAGATTATTCTTTTCACGGTGAGCTCTAATAATAAACTCAATTCCATTCTTTATAAGCAAATATTTATTTTCTTCCCTATAGAAGATTGCTTTACGATCATATAAATAAGGACTTCCCAAAACCACCCCATAAATATCCAAAGGAACTACATCCAATTCAACCTCATCAATAAACTTGTCTGTAATGGAAAATATGAAAGTACAAGTTTTAGTTACCTGTAGTTTTGCATCATCACAAACCCAGCCCAAAGGATAAGGCTTAGGATGTCGTTTATTTTTGAGTCCTAGTTTCTTAACAACCTCCTCAGAAATTAGATTAACTTGCGATCCACTATCAAAAAGAGTATCAATTTTCATATGCTTTGAAATTACTCTAATGTGGAAAAGCTCATTTCTTTTCTTATCATCAGGTATAGTTTGTTTACTAGAAGAAGATGCAACATCTGTAGTGCTATTGTTGGAAATTGAAAGAGTTGATTTACCTTGAAAACTCATAGCTGTGATTTTGGTTTCATCACCTGAATCAGAACCAAGATCATGCACTATAGTGTTTTTTTTCTTTTCTTTTCCTTTCTTAACCATCCATTTAGGCTTCTTTTCAGGATGTAATTTCCAACATTTAGACTCATCATGGTTTTTTTTACAATGATTACAAAATGGTTTTTCATCTTCCTTCTTAACAGTAGAGTTTGTTTTATGCTTACCCTTTCCTTTTCCTTGTTCTTTCGAACCTTTTCCTTTAGATTTCTTGTTCTTCTGATTAAAAGAAGAGAAAGAGGACTCCTTTTTCATTTTCCCTCATGCTTCTAGATGGGTTTCTTGAACACATACTGCATCAAGATTAGTAGGACCTAAAACAAGTATCATATGCCTTAGATAACTATGCAATTCACCAATATATTTGAGCAGTGTTTCTTTTGTGTTTAGGGAAATTCCTAGAATTAGAGCCCTTTTCCTAAATTCTTGTGTGTATTCTTGAACACTTTGTCCCTTAGTTTGTTTTAATGTTTGCCAATCCATCATAGCTTTTTGCTTATAACCAAGAGGATAAAATTGTTGCCTAAGATTTGAAACAAATTCAGACCAAGAAGTGATTTATATACCTTTGTTTTCTTCCACTTCTTGAAGCTTACTCTCCCACCAAATGAGTGCTGTGCCACCCATCCGAAGAGTTTCCAGATGAATCTTTGCTTCATCATCAACAATTCTCTGAACCCTGCAATATACTTCTATTTGCTTGACCCAGTTATCCAACTTCTCTACATTTAGCTCTCTAATGTACATAGGCAATTCAAACTTGATATCTAACTTTAATGAAGGAAAATCAGATTTTAAAGAGTCTCTTTTTGGGATATCAGAACTAGAGCTTTCTTCTTTCTTACCTCCTCTAGTTCCCTTTTCCATTTTCTTATCTTGGTACATTTCTTCCACCATTTCCTTCATCTGTTGGAATGATTGACGAAATTTTTCTTCCACTTCCTCTCGATCTGCCATTGTAGGACTTCGAGATCGTCTGGTACCAATGTTGGGATCTCCTTCAACTAACTCTCCTTCACCCTTCTTAGATCGAGACCTTGTTAACATCCAACACACAACTTGCAATCCAAAACACGTTAAGTTGAACCAAAAATCAGTCAAAAGCCAGCTCTGATACCAATGATCTGAAAACCAAATTTAACTAGCAATTGTGCACACACATTTTTCTTGCTTTGTATTTATTTTCGATGTAAAATTTGAGCATTATATCCTTTTGTATTTTTAATAAAAGAATAAAAACTGCAAGTACTGTGCAAATATTGAAATAATGAAGAGAATTCACCAGCAAATTGACGCAAGAATTGATAACGAAGTTCGACGCTTGAGGCCTACGTCTCTGGGTCCAGTTGAATGGGAGCCGATATATTAAAATATTGAAAATAATTCTTTACAAATAATTCTACAAAATTATGACCTTCTCACAGTCTTCCTCTATAAAAAATAACAGGGGTTGCTTTTTACATCTCCTCCGAATTCCACTTCTATCTCAAGTTATGAGCATTACAATAATTTCACACAGTCCCAAATACCATACAAATACAATATCCCTCCTTTTATACTGTTTCCAAATAGCTGGCGCAATGGTTAGGTGCCTATACTTTTGCTTGGGAGGTCAGCTGTTCCAATCCTCCACCTCCACTTCTCCTCCTTCTCCTTAGGCGCTTTTGAAGTGTTTTATCCCACATTGTGGGGGCGTGTAAAAAGGTAGGCATTTAATAATGCCATGGAGGGCGGTTTGAGTTGGCTTAAGAGCCACTGTGATTGCTTATGTAGAGGCGCATATCTTGGGACAACACATGGTTGGTATTTTAAGTGCTAACAATATACCAAAGATAATGTGTGGACAATTGGTTAAGGCTGATGCGTGGACAGTTAGCTGTGGTATAATGAATTAATATTCAATGCGTGGAAAGTTTAGCTGAGGATTATGCATGGAATATGGTAGATAATATAAAAAAATGTGTGAGAAATTTACATAATTTAAATAATGCATGTTTAATAGTCCCACATGCATAGCGCAAAGGAAATTATAGGAGTTTATATACACAAGTTGGTTTCATGATTAAATGAGAAGGAGGCCAAGGCACCCCTCCATAATCGAGTGTGTCGAACCTGGCTGAGGGCCCCTAGCTAGTAAATAGCGGGATCCATTTGTACGAGAACGATTGTCCAAGACCGGCATTCCAAAACCCATTTTTTAGTATGTCACACAATTTGTCCACGTGTCGCAATATAATCGAAACACTTGGCGAGCGTGCACACGTCCAACCTACAAAACTCCAAATTTTTCCAGTTGACCAAAAATTTCAACGGGCTATAACTTTTGCAAATGAGCTCCACTTCCTACAAACAAGATGTCGTCGGAATTGTATAATTTTTCTCCACACTTTAAAAATGACTACAACTTATTCTGAGAAGATCTTAGATCAGTGTTTCTCGATGAGGGTCCTCTGGATCATTGTAGGATGCATTATTACACTATGTCATGTTTGTATGATCTAAATGTCCATTCGGTAACTTATTTTTAATATCTACCAGATGCATTCATTACTTATTTTTATATCAATATTGACACTAAGATATCTCATGCAAAATTAGCTAAAATGAAGCAAGGATCTAGTGAGCACCTTAAAAATTATCTTTTGCGCTATGAGAACAACCTTGCTAAAATAACCAATGTTCTCGCTAATTCCAAATTACAAGATCTATTTATTCAAAGTCTTTTTCCTCTACTCTAAGATAGTGTCATCTTCGATACATCTCCTTCCTTTGATCAATTATGCCATACAATCAAATTGCTTAAAAGCTATGGGAAAATTAAAGTATTATGATACTTCTTCATCCTTCTCCTTTGACAAGTTTCAAGCTAAATGCACCTTTAAACCAACTATTAAGCCTACAAATGCTAAATTTATTGTCAACATGGTTTTTCCACCTACCAAACATCAATTTCAACCCATGAGATGTACTTTTACTAAGCTACCTTTCACTCCTTGGTTCCTATTACCACATCTTTTCAAAAGAAATTTAATTACTCTCCCTCCACTACTTAATCTAGATCCTTCTAGACCACTTGGTCATAACTACGATGAAAATACACACTGCGACTATCACTGATACAATGGGAATTCTAGTGATCATAAATTTAAGATTAAACATCTCATTCAAGATCTTATTGACAACAATGCGATCGAGCTCCTTGAACCATTTGATTCCAAACTAGTCAATGATAAAAACATAATCTTACAATCTTCAATGACGCATTACTAAATCATGACAAGCCAGCTATTGATTCTTCTACAAATCATACCTATCATAATATGCCTCCTCCTTCATCGGGATCAATTTATTTTCTTATTACTAATGTTGATATGCCATCATTATCTATCACATTATCATATCATGATTATCATGCTACATTATCCTCTAATTCACTACATATTAATGCTTCTATTGGTACTTATACAATCAACAATACATTGGTCTATCCATCGACCCTTTCCAATGCATGCTCCATGAAACTCCTATTAGTTATCAAATGTCCAACCTCTCAAATCACATTTCTAGTACCTTATTCTTACTGTCATTTAATTCTTCCCATTAAAGCTGGGTCCTTTACCATTCTTACACAATTCCTCAGTACATCTGAAATCAAAGGCTGTGACATGGTCCTAGATCTTATTTTGCTCCAAGCTACCAAGGCTATCCCTTCCATGTTTCATTTAGGTCTTATGTTAATCAATAAAAATAAATTTATCACCATCAAAGGGATTCCACCACATTCACCATTACCTCGGCCCATTCTTTCCTTTATTTTCACACTAGTCACGACATATAGGTCTCCTCTGGCCTCTCAAATCTAAATCTATATCTACACCTAGCTGTCCCATTCATACATGACCTACATCGAAACCCTGTCATCCTCACCAGTCAATTAATCCACCTTGTCTTCCTAAGTCCCCTACTTAGGAAGCCTATTCCAATAGGTTTTCTTCACCTCCTTTTTCCACATTGGACATTCATGTGCACATAGTTATTCTCCTACACCATCAATCTTAGATCATGGTCACATGCCTTTGTCTTCCCATATATGAGGTGGGGGGGCCCTCGCTCATCACTTTCATTAGATAACCTTCTATACCTCACACACTTAGGGGGAATTACATTACCCCCCTCCATCACTATCAGTTGTCTGTAGTGTTTACTTATAAATTCCTAAGAAATTTTTCATATTTGGTAAACACACAACACCGTCATTACCAAATGACACACTCTAGTTCCATGGTTCATAATTGACTGTTAAGGATCCAATACTTAAATGAAACTGACATCATCTACTCCTCTCTTTCTTGTTATACTTTATGTGCTTCATGATAACACCTTTCCTATCACTCACACATCTCTAGTCCACACATTGTACCGTCATTACCCGATGATGCACTCTAGTTCTATGGTTCATACTGTATTGTTGAGGGAGTATTCCTAAACAAACCTCATGTCACACACATCCGTTGGGGGGAATCATTTCCTCTACCATATAAAAATATTGCATATTTTAGCATACTTTCACACTCACACATCATTTACACATCTTGGTTGTATTTACTCTTGTTAGCTTATACTACTTACATGTTGCACTTTGTTTCCTATACTAGTTGAATACATAGTATGCCATTATCATTTTCTATACACACATGTGCGTTCATTTTGTATATTCAGGTGAATGTAAGATATTTACATATTTTTTAATAGATTCATGATACTTGACACTACTCTTTATCAGTCCCGCAAAGAATCCTGGGATTATATACCGTTGTTACTCTCATTCTCTACACATCTGAGGTCTTATCATTATAACATTTACTACTTATTGTCACTTAATTTTCACTGATATATACATTATTTGACATAATAAATATCTTTATAACATACTAACAGTTGCTTCATGTGTAGTATTTGTCTTATAGAATCAATACAACTATGGTTATCTATCATTTCTTGCTTGATATTGCTTTCTATTTTTTTCGGGCTATGTGTTTTGTCATGCTTGTTCATTGTTTTGTTATGGCCACTTTGGAATTGATTTTATTATGAAATTGTGAGAGATTTCCCATGTATGCATCCTACTATTTGCGGTCTATCTTTTCTTCACAACTGGTTGTTACATTTTATTCTATTACATGTTATCTTCTTTTGACTAACGCTTATAACTATCCTATCTTGTTTGCATGTTCCTTGGTTTCCACCATGTACATCCACTACCCCTTGTAGGTATCCACTCTCATATATATATATATATATATATATATATATATATAAAAGTATTAGGTCCTCTCCTTTGGGCATCGTTATCCTACATTAGTCACATACACCCTAAACAAGTGGGGTATCTATTAGGTGAACAAAACACCCTTACAATAACTTAGAGCTCCAGAAAAGATTAATGCAATATAGAATGGCCACATGCACACAATTATAGAGTTTCCCAGAATCAGACTTGTATCACAGACACATAGCAGACACTAGCCCCCAGTATTAGATAGTAGTAGTGGGTTCTTTAGTACACCCATAGGCACTTATGTCCTAGGGAAAAAATAATAATTTATAAGTTTAAGTTCAACACAGTTTTCATCAATTTTAGCATAAATATCCAGTATCACATACTTCTCTCCAACTATAAAATTCAATTGATCAGTTACAAATCAGTTATAATTATGTTACAACATGTTACAATTGGTTACAAATTGGGATGTGCCATCTATAGTGGCATTTATTTGGGTAGATGCGTTGAAGGAGTGAAAAACAAACCTCTCTCTCCAACACTCTTCTCTTAGCGTGATATCTCCTAAAATACTCGCTCTTGGCATGATATCACCCAAAAAACTTGCTCTTGGCATGAGATATCCCTAAAACCTCATCATCAACAACATGAAATTCAAATCCAACATGATTTCTAAAGCAATAAAAAATTTTAATATCCTTTACTCTCTCATACATCAGGTGAACTCTTTCCTTTACACACTATTCACTTATTCAAACATTACTCTAATTTTTCATATACGAGACTTTGACTACTCTCTTTCTCTTATTTTATAGGTATATCCTTATATGCAATAACAAGTAACTCACATGAATAAACACAAGATCCAACAACACAATACTACACATAAACTTCACCAATAGGGTCTACTTCGCTTGCGTAGTTTACACACTTCACATTATGATCACTTCACGCTTCACTTATCTATTCGGCATGCTTTTGGTTACACTCTTCTTTATGGGATCATAAGGTACACATCTTCTATGTACTTTATGATATTGAGTATTCTCTTAACATCATAAAGTGGGGGAAAATGTAGAAACAAAATCTATGCACTTGGGTATATTTCTAGGTCCTAAAGCATACTAATGCATAGATGATTCATAAGAACGAAAACTAGTGGTTGACAAATAATTTTTTCCTTTTTATTTAACTTTTAATTTATTATTATCCTTACACATATTACATCTTTACCATAACTTGACTAATTTATCTTTTACGGCCTTAGACACTAGCGCCCAGTTAAGAAAGAAGAACCCATATGCTCTTATCCCTCCTTTACACCCCAGACCCTATCTATCATTTTCTTACCCTTTTGGGAATATTTTACTTCTTAGTCAACTCTTAGTACTTTGGATCGGCCATTCAATTGTCAATTAAGAAATTCAAATAATAGAATCATATATATATACTTAGTTACTTCTCTCTAATAAGGGGCCAACTACTGTAAGCACTATTTATCATCACCTAAGTTTGCATCAAGGGAACAAGAGATTTACAAGGAATTTATCTAGAAAACTCATACAAGGGAAAAAGGGATGGATCACTCTACATACATGACATAGGAGAGGAAATTAATTTTTTTCCATTTCACACAATTACATACTTGGAGAAATATATATCTAGCCTATTATAATAGTGTAACTTGTAAAAGGGAAACCTAGGCCATCATTAAACACATATACACATATATCTGATGTGGTCTAAGATGTAGTGCAGTATTTGGTATTAATTTCACTCTTTGGGTGACCTTCAGGGTTAGTTAGGTTCCCAATTATGCATATTTATTATTAAGTTTGATGTGATTTGTGGGCATGCGTAGCTAGTTATCTATTTTACAGGTTATAGGTATGACCAAAAAAATTGGAGTGAAGCTAGAGTGACCAAAGGAAATCAACAATAAAGCTCCTCCTACCTAGAAATGATCAGAACCTAAGTATCATAGTTGACACTCGTGCCCAGTTAAGTCACCAACACCTAGATGCTCCTGTCCTTCCATGGGAACTTCTGTCCTATGTAGTTTTGATCTCTAGAACCCTCAGTGAGCCTTAACAACACTATTACCTACATGTTCTAACATTTAATCAGTCCATATCACTCCAAGATCATACAAAATCAAATAATTCACCTTCCATGTCTCATTTGCTTAGGGTATCATGTTGTTGCATGCTTATTTATTGTTCATTTACTATATATTATCATTTTTATATCATTATTTAAAATAGTTACTCTGAAATAAAGTTTAATTCAATTTAGATTAAATCAGAGGATTTGAGTTTGGAATATTGGGAAATGGAAGGTGGAGTATTGGCAGGTTGTAAATTAGGAAGGGTTTACAAGGTTGGAGTTTGGGAGGGGGTTGGAAGGTTGGGAGTTGAAGGCAGTTGTTTGAAAGGTTGAAGTTTTAAGGGAGATAAAAGGTTTATGATTAAACTAAAATGGAAGATCCTAGCCTAATCTGATGTTATGCAAAGTAGTAAATAACAGCTAAATAAATAAAGGAAATGACCCAAATAACTAAGTAAATAGAAATGTAAAAACCTAATATGCAGTAGAGGGTTAAGAAATCCTTAGAATATTCAACACATGTGTGGGACCATGTCTTAGTGTGAACCAGGAAAATAAGAGGAGGAAATGACCACACAGAAGCTTGAGAAGCACATATCCAAGCTTCCTAACTGGACAAGGGTGCAGGGAAAGTGATCAGGGCACCTGTAGGCACCTTGGTCTATGGAAATGGTTTAAAACCCTCCTATAAGGTGTCACTATATGTTCACCTATAATTTATTCTTCTCCCACTAAATTCTCTAGACAACATCAGATGTCATTGTAAAACCTGCAATAAGAAATCACCTACAAAACCCTAGACAAAACATCAAAACCCTAAAAAGGAAAGATGCATATGAAGGGGTTGGATTGTCCTCAATGGCCACAATGGTGGACTTACTGAGTGAGCATTGCACTACATCTTAGACCAAATTAAGTTCTAGGTGTGTGTGTAAATTGTTCCCTATGTTTCTCTTGTGCCAGTATCACATTGTGAAGTAGTGACTAATAACTAGATGTAGAATGCAGTAAATGTGTGCATGAAAATAAAATACTCCCCTCCTATGAAGTGTGATGCAGATGAACCAAATTTTTGTGCTTTTTGATGAAGCTATATGGATACAAACATAGCTTTAGGTTCCTTTGATGTATGTAACTCTAGATGGTGATAGTAGATGCTTAGTGCTTGGGTCCCTCATTATGGTCTCATAACTTTATATTCATATGGTTCTCTTCCTCTAATTTTATGATTAACCCTAAAAAGTTTGACCACTAAAAATATGCAAAGCTCAAACATATAGAAAGTTCCCAAAAGATGGAAGAAAATGACAAGGAGGATCAAGGCACCTAAAGGGGACCAAGGTGCCTGAGGCACCTCAGTCATGGCTAGGTATCCCAATCAGGAAAAAGAATAACACAAAATGAAAAAAAGACTGGGGAAGTATGGTCAGAGGGATTAGAACTGGATGACAGAAAGCAAAGTAAAAAGGCCAAAGGACATGGGTTAATTATTACTTTCTTCACTCAAAAATCATATGAATAGTAGTATGAGACCGGGACTAAATATTGAATCAAAGTATGTGATTTAATGACTACATTTTCCCTCACTTTATGTTGGTGAGAAGAATTCTTGGTAACATAAAGTAGATAGATATTTGTAGCTAATAGCCATATAGAGTGCTCTAGAAAATGTGCCAAAGGACTAGACAAAGTGTGGAGTGACAAAAATACAGAGTGTGGAGACTAAAGATGTAAGAAAATGTAAAAGTAATGATAATAAACCTAGGGTGGAAGTGTGTGTGTAGATGCCAATGTGTTTAGTATACCTACATGGTTAGTATCATGTGTGATATAATCACCATGTGTGTGTTGTTGTTGACTATTTGCTTCCCATACAAATAGACATGCAAAAGAGAAGATGATCAAGTAGTCAAATTTACATGTATATGTGTAAAACACATGTATATAATTAATAAACATGTAAAAAATAGTATGAAAAATTCCAATGAAAAAAGAATGTGTGCACCTGATATCTGATGAGACGAAAGGGTGTAGAAAGGATATCATGTAACTGTATAGGTGAAGTGCAAGTTTTTTAGGCAATCTCACGCCATTGTGGCCAAAGAAGTGTAGGGAGAAATTTGTGTTATTATCCAACCTGTAACTATTTCCTTGAGATTGATGAAGGAGATCTCTATGTACTATCTAGTTTTTTTGGGCAGATCCGACATGCCACTGGCCGAAGTAGTGAAGGGAAGGAAAGTCTATTGTATCCTCAAACCTATAACTTGCTCCCCATAGAATGCTAAGGAAAATTTTCCCTATAAAATCCATGTGTAGTATGGGATTACGTAAACTGGTCTGAATCCACTCGCTTTATAAATTGAACTATGCCATGGACAAAAAATGTAGACTGAACAATGGACTGAACTATAGAGTGAACTATAGACTAAACTATAGACCGATACCATGTGTAAACCCCAAATGATGCCCCCCTCTTTGGGGGTGCATGCAACATTGCGGATAGGAGAACGATGGACCTTAAAAGAGGAATGAAAACATGTATACTAAAACTCTACCCTACAGGGGGAAGGGAAATGTGTCTTAGTTAAAGACCAAGGCACACACAAATAAGTTGCTAGGAAAACAAGTGTTAGTATGAGAAAAAGCATGCATGTAGAAGACATGTATAAGCCAAAACAAAAAATTTATAAGCTAGAACATCAAGAAAACAATGTAAACACCCAAGACAGATAATCATAGACCATGTAAAAAGTGGGTTGCAAACATGGTACATCACTCATAATGTCGCATAGGACACCCAAGGCCATCATGGCCGCAAACAAACAATTGTGTGCACACAACAAAGGGAAACGATCTCCACAAACAATAACAAAAAAACATATAATAGCAAATAATGTAACAAATAAGTATGGAATCAAATATCCATGCATAACAAATTTTACACATGAAGCACCCACTATCATGTTAGAAAAATAGCAAGTATGTCAAAACATGTATAACCTAAAAAATGCTAAGTAGAAAATGAAACAATAGCACTTGTAATTAGATGAATGTGGATGCCCCCAGAAGGTAGTGTTTTGAAAGAATCAATGTTGTGTGTAGAAGCTCTTGTATCTGCAATCATAACTAGAAATAGGATGTGAATGTGTATGTGTTTATGGTAACGATAATGACATACAAGAGATCTATCTAACATGTGTAGTATAAGTGAACATGTAAAAGCAAGTGCAAGAAAGAGTAAATGAAACCATAAAATGTAGTATGTTGTGTATGGATTTAATGGAATGCAATATGGATGATAGGAGCCACATGCCCCCCGAGTGAATGGAGTTGTATGAAGTGATGTTTATTTAGTATCACCCCTTAGCAATCAAGAATGAACCAAAAATGAGAGTGTGTCATCAGGAAATGGTCGAACTATGTGTTGTGTATAGTGCATTGTGATGAGTGTGCGGTGATGAGATCAACAAAGAGATGAACTATGTATGACCCTATAGTGTAAGCATATGTCACATATAGATGAAGAGAAATGGGGGTGGTGATTTAGCGTAAAGCGAATACCAATAAACAATGTGAGTGAGAGTGATGATGTAGCCTATGACAAGATGATTGTAGAAGAAGTGACCATATAGCCTAAAGCGTATATCACTTAATCTAGGAATTGTCGCATGAAGGAAGATTGAATGATGAACGTGTGAGCATGGTGTGCTCCATTTTAGATGTATATCCCCAATAGTCTAGTATGGACCATGAGACTAGAGTGCATCATAGGGTAATGAGTGTAGCACGTAAAGGTGAATATGAAAAATACGTAATATGTGTGGTAGGATGAACAATGTGAAATTCAATTTTTATAGATTCCCTAAGATGTATAACATAGTGAATGTAAGATGTAAGGTGTAACATGTAATGTGAAGGATTTATAATGTAAGATGATTTCTATGATGTGTGATGAATGCTCAACATGTGACAACTATGGTATGGTGTATGAGTCATTGTAGTATGTGTATGATGTATGTAAGACAAAATGTGGGGTGTAAAGTGTAGGGTGTATGAAGACTTAAAATGCATATATCCTAGACTATAGTGTAAAAGGTATAGATGATGTGCGATGATATGCGGTGTCTAACATGTAGTGACTACTGTGCAGTGTGTGGGTTCCATGTGTATAGAATCACCTCAACAGTCAAGTGTGAACTAAAGAACAAGAGTGCATCATAGGGTAATGGTGATGGTAACATGTGGATGACGATGTATGTAATGTAGGTGACTATGCGAATGTGAGAGTGTGGATATATGTAAATGTGATTATGAGAGGTGTGTTGATGCTAGGATGGGGGGAATTGTGTGAGTGCTATTTCCCCCAAGTGTGGAAGATGAAGAATCCATCACATAATGTAATCTACGAGATCATCAATTTCAGGGTCAAAACCATAGGGTTCTATATCAGAAATCTGATAAGCAATAGTGTCATGTTAGTCGTACAATGAGCCATGGAAGTGTATACAATATATGCACATATCACATTCCTCATTAGTGAAAGGTGGTAAGGGACACCCATGCGCATGCCAATGAGTGAGATTTTGTGAATATACAAGAAAAAAACTGTTGCAAATTAAAACATGACCAAAAATCTTGGGAAATGATATATCTATATGATCATGATCTAATGTGGCTCCTATATATGTAAGCCAAGACTTTCCTAATCTAAGTGGAGTAGGAGGTATATGTGGGAGGTAGACTGTGAGATGGAATACATGTAGACCATAAGCTACAGTAATAGTGATGAATCCATAATATAGATGAGGATTATGCATTGGAGGATAAAGAACTTCAAAAGTCAATCCAAGTCTAGCCAAGCCATCATGTGAACATATACTGACATTGCAAGTAGGATCAAATGGAATATGTTCCCAATATGAATAATTCATGAAAAGTGTGCATGTGAAGGGAGATCACACTGATGAAGGTGGCATGTGAGAAGGTGGAGAAGCTAAAACAACATCTAATGTAGAGAGAAACCCTCGATAAATGACCATAATAGTAGTAGTAGTAGGGGGAGGAAGTGGAGTAGAAGGAACCACATCAATGACATAAATAACACCCTCAAGTGGTGGAAAATGAGGCAGTTCATCCATTTCTTGAGGGACATCTGTAGTATCATTATGTGGAATAGGAAGATTAGTCTTAGGATCTCCATCAGAATATTTGTAAGCATCATGGTCATAAGGTACAATATATTCAAAACCTTTATGTATGCATTTGACACAATGATGTATGCTAGAGGTAACGGTTTGCATGGCATGGAGCCATGGCCTAATAATATAATAGTTTTATGAGACCAGAAAGTCAATAATAGAAAATAATGTGTTAACATTTTTTGGCCCTACAATGATAGGAATAACAATGTGACCTATGCATGGGTGAACTAAACCATTATATGCATTAAGTGAGAGAGATGATGGAATGAAATCATGAGTGGAAAGACCTATATTTTCAAGGAATGATGTAGGGTAAAGATTAAGTTCTGATCAATTATTAATTAGAGTATGCTTGACACCCACATTATAGATGTGAATCATGATATGCAAGGGTGGATCATTGTCAAAAGTGTTGATATCAGCAGGAAGATTAGATTTGAATGCTATGTGTTGTGGAAAGGAATCTATAATTTTTGATATACTAAGTCACAATGCATGTAGTAGCAAGAAGATGTTAGAATCTATGCCTTACATCACGATGTGAAAGAAAATAATCATTAATTGAGATAGTCATGATGACTATACTTTAGAATGATATGTGAAGAATGAGGACCCTAAGAGCATGAAGATTGAGTATAGGTTCACCAAAATGATTAAACTAAAACGGAACATCCTATCCTAATCTGATGCTATGAAAAGCAATAAATAATAGCTAAATAAATAAAGGAAATGACCTAAACAACTAAGTAAATAGAAATGTAAAACCCTAATATGCAAGAGAGGGTTAAGAAAAATTTAGATGATTCAACACAGGTGTAGAACTATCTCACATTGTGAACCAGGTAAATAAGAGAAGGAAATGACCACATAGAATCTTGAGAAAGCACAACTTTGTGCTCCCTGACTAAACTGGGCCACGTGGAAAGGGATCGAGGCAGCCATGGGAACCTTGATCTGTAGAAATGGTCTAAAACCCTCCTTTAAGGTGTCACTGGATGTTCACTTGTAATTTCTTCTTTTCACACTAAAGTTTCTAGATTGCATCGAATGTCATTGTAAAATATGCAATAAGGAATTACTTGTAAAACCATAGATAAAACATCAAAACCCTAAGAAATAAAGATACATATGAAGGGTTTGAAATTTCCTCAATGGCCATAATGGTGGACTTACTAACTGAGAGTTGCACTACATCTCAGACCCAATGTATTTATAGGTGTGTGTGTGTGTGTGTGTGTGTGTGTGTGTGTGTGTGTGTGTGTGTGTGTGTGTGTGTGTGTGTGTGTGTGTGTGTGTGTGTGTGTGTGTGTGTGTTTTAGAATGTAATAAATTTGTGAGTGGAAAAAATTGAATCCCCTCCTATGAAGTGTGACGCAGATGAACCGACCTTGTGTGCCATATGATGGAGCAATATGGATGCAAACATAGCTTTAGGTTCCTTTTTTGGATGTAACTCTAGATGGTTATAGTAGATGCTTAGTGCTTGGGTCCCTCATTATGGTCTCATAAATTTATATTTATATGGTTCTCTTGTTTAAATTTTGTAATCAACCTTGAAAAGACAAACCGCTAAAAATATGGAAAGATCAAAAGGTTAGAAAGTTCTAAAAATATGGAAGCAAAGTATAAGGAAGACCAAGGCACCCAGAGGAGACCAGGGCACCTAGGTTCCCCATTAAGGAATAAGAATAATGAAAAATGAAAAAATTGATTGGGAAAGTATGGTTAGAGGATTATAAGTGAAGATAGAAAGAAAAGTAGAATTGCCAAAGGAAATGGGTTAATTAGTACTTTCTTCACTCAAAAACCATATGAATAGTAGTATGAAACCGAGACTAAATATTGACTCAAAGTACGTGATTTAGTGACTACAATTTACATATGGGAGTGTATATAAGGTTGAGGTTTAGAGGTTAGGTGTTGGGAGGAGGTCATAAGATTGTAGGTTGAGAGGGGGTATGACAGTTCGGGGGAGCTTGAAAGGTTGGAGATTTGGATAGGGTGGTGCTATTGAGGGCTGGAAGGTGGAATATTGGGAGGTTGAAAATTGGGAAGAGGTTAGAAGATTAGAGGGGAGATTTGGGGATTGGTGTTGAAATATTCATAGGGTTTTAGAAGGTTGTAGGTTAGGAAGATGTTGAAAGGTTGGAGGTTGGGAATTGAGTTAAATAATGGAGGCCTGTAGGGATTTGGAAGGAGGTAGAAGTCCGGGGGTTACTATTAGGAAGGGGTTGGAGATTGGAAGATTGGAAGTTAGAAGGTGAAGGATTGCATGCTTGTAAATTAGGAGGATGTTAGAATGTTAAAGGTTGGGAGTGTGTTGGAAGGATGGAGGTTTGAAGGGGGTTAAAAGGACAATGACTAGTGGTGGGTCTAAATATTGGGATTGTGTTAAATGGTTAGAATGTTGGGCATGAAAATTTGGAAGGGGGTTAGAGGTTGGAATATCAGTATTTACACGTTGGAAATTTGAAGTAGGTTAGAGGTTGAAAGATTGGAATTCTGAAGGTAGAGGATTATATGGTTTTGAATTGGGAAGGGATAAATGGATGGTGGTCTATGGGGGTTATGAATATTGGGATGGCATTAAAATGTTAGAAGGTTGAGAATTGTAATATGGAAGGGGGTTAGAGGTTAGAAGATTGGGTTTTGGAGGTTGGAAATATTAGGTTGGAAGGGGGTTAGAGGTTGAAATATTAGAAGTTGGAAGGTAGAATATTGGATGGTTGTAAATTGGGAATGGTTAAATGGATGGAGGTCTATGGGGGGTTTGAATATTGGGAGGGTGTTAAAAGGTTGGAAGGTTAAGCATTGTAATTTGGAAGGGATTCAAAGGTTGGAAATTTTAAGGGGGTTAGAGGTTTAAATATTTGAAGTTGTAAGGTAGAGGATTGGATGGTTATAAATATGGAAGAGTTCAAAAGGTTTAAGGAGTGTAAGGGCTTAAAGTATTGGGAGTTGAAGGTGGGCATATGATTTTTAAAAGGGTTTGGAGGTTGGCAAGGGGTTGGATGGAAGTATAAGGTTTAAAGGTTGGATGTTGGAATTTATAAGGATGTGGGTTTTAAGGTGTTGGATATTTGAAGGAACTTTGATGTTAGAGATTGGGGGTTATAGGTTAAAGGTTGAGGTGGTGGTTATAAGGGGTTTGGAGGTTAGGTTTTAGAGAGGTTGAAAGGAGTTTAAGGTAAGGGGTTAGGGTTGGAGATTAGAGTAGGATTGGAGGTTTTAGATTATAGGTTTAAGGTTGAGGTGGTGGTTATAAGGGGTTTAAATTTTATGTTTTAGAAATATTGGAAGGATTTTAAGGTTTGGGGTTAGGGTCGGAGGATATAATAGAATTATAGGTTTTGGGTTACAGAGTTTGAATGTTGGCGGATTATGTCCCTTAGGATTTCCCCATAAAAAATCTTCAAGAATATTTTCCATCTTACTAGTAGCCTCATTTCATGGAGCCCAAAAATAGGAGTAATAAACATGAGTATAATCCAAACTCTGGATTTAATATGGAATTTTCCAACAAAATAAATAGACTTTGTCACCTAATAAGCTATCGTTTGTCCACTCTTTGATCAATATAAGACTAAATATCATATGAAAACATTATAAAAGTAAATTATATGCCATGAATATTTTATTTCATACCTTGTTTAATCCATATCATTTTATATCCTTCTAACCATGGGTTTTGGGGGTTACATACTACTTATATCATAGGGGCTTTCACCATTATATAGAAGAGATAGAAGTAAAACAAAAGAAATCTAAGAATTCCATAGATTATTTGAATGAATCTTTTTCCTCAATCATATTGAAAAAGGATTCATAAAAAAAGTGGCCACTAATGAGGTGTTGATAAAAATGTGGAAGTGAAATTCCTCTAAAAAAGTATTGAGAGGAATAGTCGGAAAGAAAATACCTAAATTGTTTGGTAATGAAAACATAGAGTGGGGAGAAATGAGGACTCCATTATATGATTGATATGAATAGCCCAAATTTGGAAGATTTAGAACCATTGATTGAGATGTAGGCTCCTACATTTTGAGATAACCTATTGATAGAGTATAAAAAGAGAGCTCCAAATATAAGAAATCGAGTCATGGAAATGATAAAAGGTCATTTTATCATACCATAGGAATTCTCAAAATTAATCTTCACAACAAGTAGTTTTTTATTAGAGACACTTTCTCATTCCATGCTTTCCCAAAAAACCATCACATTGTTAAGAATGTATTTTTTCTAAATGAAACCAATCTTCTCATTTATAATAATGAGTGAAAGACAATGTTTGAGTGTTTTCCGTAGGGATTTGGAAGTTATTTTATAAGAGATATTAAGGAGAGTAAAAGGAATCCAGTTGGAATTTTTTTAAGGTATCTGGATATAAGAATTGATTTTATGTTACGTTAGTTGTTAAGATCACATAAGGAATTACAATTCATGGCTTCAAGATATACTTTATGTAATTCAAATACAATCCAGAGCAAAATCCATTGATACTAAGGACTTTATATGAATATGTTTCAATATATTCCTATTTAAGATCATTGAGAGAAAGGGGTGTGTCACATGAAAATATTTGATCTTGGAAAATATCATAAGGGTCAACTTGAAGGAATTTAACTAAGGCATATTGTATTTCAGGGGAGTAGGGTTGAGAAGAAAAAATAACATGGTAATGTTGCACAAAATGAAGTAGGATATCAAGTTACTTAGTAATTCTTGTGATGGCCACTTGAATGAATTTTTTATATTTTTAACAAAGTGTCTACATGGGAGAAGATAAAAAATATTTGAATATTATTTTCTCCAATCCTTAACAAATGTAATATACATCTTATTTTCATCCGTGTCACTTTTAAGACTTAATAATCTTGAGTTTATGATTGCAATAAGAAGCTTTAATATTTGAAGCCTTAATATTTGAAGCTTTTGTAAAAAAAATCAAGCTAAGAGTTATCAAGATCCTATAAAATGCATTGGACTCCATGATATGAAGCCTCATCTTCCATTTGTTTATAAATGGTATCCTATTTTCCATAGATCTTGAGAATGGTATACTACCAACATTTGAATACAAGTAGAAAATATATTTCTTATCATATACAGAATGATAAGAAAATTACCATGCTTGGTGATAGGGATATTATTTCACACACTTATATTACATAGAAATGTTAGCTTGCATAATGATTTCATATATTTAACATCATATCTACAAGGCATGTGCAGAGTCACATAAATATAAACTTACAAATAATAATTTAACTTATATTATTTTAGATGGGAATGTACTAATAAATAGGAGACGTGAATCATGTAATAAATAAATTGGTTCTAAATACACTCCAATATATGCGAGTTTGGTTTAACATTGAAATCTTAGTAAACTAAATAGATACAATTTGTTATTATAACTCATTATAACAATAAATATTATTTCACCCACTAATCAAATGTGAGCACTAGTAGATATTTCCTAACATCCCCCTTTCTGTGAACATGGGAAAAACCTTGTACTTGTAGACACAAAATCACAAACTTGGGTACATTTCTAGGTCCTAAAAGCATGTTATCATTTACATGGATACTAAGAAAGAAAACTAGTAATTGATAGCTCCCCTTATCATGTTTCTCTATAATTTACAATTTTATTGGATTTATACATATGTTACTCTTGTCAGAAATTTATTTTTCAGTTTTTCTATGGATTTGGACACTAGCTCCCCATTTAGACAGTAGCATCAGGTGCTCCTATTCTTCTAGGTGCTTCTTTCCCTCTTTGTCTGCTTCTTACCCCTTTTGGCCCCTTTTGCTTCTTAATTGCATTTTATTACATTGGGTTGGTCTTTTAGTTCTCAATTACAAATTCAAACAAGGGAATCATATAAATACATAGTTATGTTTTTAAAATGAGGTAACAAGAACTAAGAATTACTATTACCACCTAAGCTTGCATTCAAAAGGAACCAAAATAACTTCAAGGCATACATCTAGTATCCATTCAAGGGACAAATGGCTGCATATTATACATACACAACATAGGAAGGGGAAGTTTATTCTATTCCATCCACATATTTTCATCATTCAACAAGTTTATCGTGCTTTCTAGTGCATCTTACAAAAGGTCATCCTAGGGAACAATTTCTACACACACTCACAAGAATTACACAAAGTTTGATATATAGTGCAGTGATCAGTCTTAAGTTCACTCTTCGAGTGACTTCTAGGGTTAGCTCGAATCCCCATTCTACATTTTAATTTTTAGATTTGATGCATTTTGTGCGCTTGTGTAGGTGAACTTCTCTTTTACATGTTAAATGTATCTTTGGAAATCAAGGAGAAACTATAAGGAGATCAACAAATAAAAATAACAAAACCCTAGTGACATAATAGAAATTAGATTCTGAGCTCTTGCAGAGTCATGGGTGTCCAGTTCTAGTCTTGAACACCCAAGTGCCCCTATCCTCCCATGGGCTCCCATGTCTAACATTTTTTGTAGATTACAAATTTTACAGTGACCAGTGACGACTCATTTTGTAGTTTATTCAATTTTCACACATGCCCAGATCACTTCCAGTCCACTCAGATATCAGCTAATTCCTTTTACCTCTTGATTTTTCTTAGGGTTTCATATTTTACATGCTTTATTTATTGTACCTTTACTATATATTAGCATTTGGATATCATACATTACATTAATTTCTCCACAATAGGATTTAATTCATTTTTTTTTAAAAATCATTTAGTGAACTTGTTTATTAAAACCCTACCTTCTAAGAGTGTATCAAAATCTATCACCTTCCTCTAAATTCATGGATCAATCTTCTTATTCCTCATATACTCTAACCAAGGTTTTTGGCATGACTGTCACCAATGCTGATTTTATGAGTGTCTCTACTCAGCACCTTCCATGCTTTATTACGTTGATGTTTAATCCAACCATCAATGTAGTCACCACTCATCACACTCACCATCTTACATCTCCACCTTCCTTTGTTCCACAAAAATTTACTCCTACGATTCCTACCATCACCTCTAAGGGATATGATATCATTGAGCAACTCAATAATACACCGACCAAAATATATTTTTATGATCTCTTATGCAGTGCACATGACTGTCAGAATACATTAGAGGCTTCCCTTTTCTCCATTCATATTGAAAGTAATAATTCGTTAGTTACCTTTACCCATAGTATTCAATCCATAAATTTTTTACCACATGCTATATCTATTAGTGGTGAGGATTTCCCTCCTTTAGTTTCTATCAATCCTTTTACGCCGTTTCTTATCACCACTAATATTGCCTCCATTTGCATCAAGAGTGTACTCATTGATAATGGATATGATATAAATTTATGTGCTTGTTCTCTCCTTAAGATAATGAACATCTCTGAGAACTTAATTAACTAATATTTCACTCTTATTCGCAACTATGATTCCACTACTTACACATGCATGAGAATTGTCACATTACCTCTACAAGTTCCACCTATAATTATTCCTTCTCTATTCTTTATTATTCACATCTCATTTAAGTTTAATTTCCTACTTGGTAGATGATGGATTCATACCATGCACATTTTTCCCTCCAAAATTCATATGTGTGTCAAATTCCTCCATGATGGCTATGAGCATACTATTTGTGTTGACCCTGATCCATTTACGTTTAACCATATAAACCCTATCAATTTCATGCCTATCCCTCCATCATAACCCATTCCACACAACAATATTTTTACATATGATGTTGGTCAAAATAGTACTCCTATTCTCCCCTCTATGTTTATATGTATTCCATCCATTCCTATGCATAGTACTGATCTCCTACCACCCACCATGTCCACCCATATTGTTACTACTTCCATATCTGTCATGGACTCCCTTGCTCCTACATTTGGTTCCTCCCCTACCAAAATTATTGAAAATGTTATTCAATAAGATAATTCTAGTATTGATTATTATAATGACGAGGTCAATGTTATAGAGCTTAATGATGACACATTCTCCAACCTTATTTTACTCCTCTTGAGATAGATGAATCCTATTTTTAGGATAATTTTATCACTACTGGTCTAAGTGAATACCAGTTCACAAAGTATCCTCCTTCCATTAATGTCATGATACCTTTCCAAGCGGGTTTCCATATGCTGGACATCTTACCATCTGTTGTATCTCCCCACATTCATTTTATTCCTCCAATTACTCCTTTGTCATGCACTCTCTTTCTATAGGGCTCCTATGGGCCTCATATTAAACTTTACCCTACTTATTCTGAAAATGCTTGCAAACATGATGGCTTTAGCTCATCTCAGATTCACACTTTTTGATATCCTTTTCCTACCTCACTCTCTGCATATTTATCATGGATGTGTATCCATTACCACCTCTTTTGGCCTTTGTGTGTTTCATTTATCAATCTTCCTTTCTTATACTCCCCGTTCCTCTTCACTTACACTTGGAGAGTCTTGGCTTAACTACATTGGTGGCAATTTCAATTGCAATCATACAAATATCATGTTTCCCATGCCTTTTTATCGCATCTCTATTTTCAATGATTTTTTCCTTGGCTATGCTCAAAATCTATCTCATTGGTATGTACATGATTATCCGCAAATTCCTTTCACTGATGAATAATATGCTATGGGAATGTATGAATTATGATGTAAATGATCATTATATGATTAACTCCACACCATTGCTTACCATCTCTCGAATCTAAATCCCATTCGATATGATCCTAACACCAACGATCTCCTAGATGAGTTCACTTAATTCTTCTTCCATCACACACTTGGGGCCATCAAAATTTCTCCCCCCTCCTTCCAATGCTCTCAGCTCTCTCTCATGTCTATCCCCACACTTTATGTTTTCCGTACCATGTCTAATTTTTCTAGACACTTTCATAACCATTGATACATGCATTGCATCATAATTACCATATAATTCTCTCTAGTTCGATGGTTCATACTCGACTGCTGAGGGTCTAATTCTGAAATAAACCTCACATCATCTTAATCTCATGCTTTATGCTTCATGGTACATATTTCTAGCATCTACTTGCACAACACACTCATTTCTCGATGACACACTCTTGTTATATGGTTCATTCTTGATTGTTAATGGATCTTTTATAAAAAAACCTCATCTTATGCAAATATGTTGGGGGCACACTGCACCTACCATCTTCACACTTTGGATACCATTCCATCCCACTCATACATTGCATTTACATATCTTGGTTACATTTATTGTTGCTATATTATTTGACTTCCATGTTGCTTTTTGCTTATTATGGTAGTCACATACTCAATATTTCATTATCTTTCTATAAATACACATGTGCACTCACTTGATATTTTAAGGTGAATGTATATCTCTTACAAGTTTTTACACACTGTAATGACACTTGGGATGGTACCTTCTACCAGACCTACCAAGGATCATCGTGGAATCTACTTTTTCTATCATAAATTACATTGGTTCCTATTGTTATATTTTCACTAATTTAGACTACAGTTACTTTACTTTTCACTTATTTATACACGCTTATGACATACTACCTATATTTCTAACATACTAATTGTTGACACAAAATCATGTACTTTGGATATTAATAAGTCTCAGTTTCATACTACTATTCATATGGTTTTTGACTGAAGAAAGTACTAATTAACCCATGTCCTTTCGCCATTTTAATTTATTTTCTGTCATCACTGCCAACCTCCCCCATGTATTCACCCAGTTAGTTTTGCCATTTTGTGTCATTTTATCTCTAACTGGGGCACCCAGCCCAATATTAGGGCACCCCAGGTGCCCTGGTCCCATTTGGGGCACCCTGATCCTTTTAACACTTTCCTGCCACTTTTTGGGCACTATCTAGCCATTTGAGATTTCTATATTTTTGGTGGTCATCCTCTTTGGGGTTAATTATGAAATTAGAACAAGAGAACCATATAAATATAAATTTATTAGACCATAATGAGGGACCAAAAAATATGTGCTACTATCATCACCGAAGGTTGTATCCATCAAAGGATCCATTTACATCCATCTAGCTCCACCACAAGGGAAAAGACTAGATCATATGCATCACACTGCATAGGAGGGAAGTTTATTCTATCCCATCCACCATTTTATTACATTTTAAAATATAGTTATATCTCACTACTTCAAAAAGTGCGACTGGCATAAGAGCACCCAGGCAACAACTTTCACACACTCACATAGAACTACATCATGTCTAAGATATAATGCAATGCTCAGTTAGTAAGTCCACCATTGTGGCCATTGAGGATAGTCTGAACCCTTCATATACATCTTTATTTCTTATGGGTGTGATGTTTATCTTGGGATTTTTTAGGTCTCACCTTCATTTTTGATTTACAGTGATATCCAACACATTCCAGTGACATCAACACGATAGGAGGAAAACACGGGAAAAATACAATGTCCTGGAAGGAGGTTTGTAGAGATTTTTCATAGACCAGAGTGTCCCAAGAACCCCAGTCCTTCTCTAGTGCCCTAGTCCAGTGTATTGTTCTAGATCTATGCTATCTGGAGCTTCTGTGTGGTCATTCATGCATTATGTTTATATTTTATTCTCTACGACACAATCCCAAAATATCCATGAATCAACTAAGCTCTTCCTAACCCTCTTTTCTCATTAGGATTTCTCATTTCTAATTTCTTAGTGTCTCGGGTTACTGTCTTTATATATTTAGTTGTTATTTATTACTATTATTAATATTAGATTAACTTAAAATATCCACATTTTAGTTAATCATTTTTGTTAACCTCACGTTCAACACTACCTTCAACTTAAGGCTTTTTCCCTCTTCTTTACTATGGTTTTTTTCCACTGACAATTTTACTAAGGATCATATTAAATCCATTAACAACCATATCATTGAGCATCCCCAAGATCTATATTTAATATTACATGTCACTCGTGAGGAAGCTACCAATTTGGCAGAACTTAATGCTTCCACATCCATATCTACTTCCATCACTTCCTAACCTCATGTTTCCACTCTTCCACCCATTTCTATCATTCTAGTTTCAGTAACTATTCATACAAATAATTTCACACCACCTCTTATCTCTCATACATGACAAGTTTCCTCCATTCATGCTTAAGACATAACCTCTTTCTATCAAGACCTCCAAGCACAAATTCCTCAGCTACAATAGGCTACTTCTCATGCATCTTCATCTTTAGATTCCACCTTATTATTTGGCATGCCATTTGCACCTGTCATCTCTACTTATCTACTTCCTCCTAGTTTTTTCACCCCTAAGCTTCCCATTTTCAATGGGCATGATGACCCACAAGAGGATATTAGAGATTTCCATGTAGCTTGTCTCGATTTTACAAATGATCATATTAATTTGGCTAAAATATTTCTCAACAGTCTCCATGATTATCTAATGTGTTGGTTTCACAACCTACATGTTCATTGAGTAACTTCATTTACGCATATGGACGATGATTTTCTTACTCATTTTTATATCAATATCATCTCCAAGGTCTCTTATGATCAATTATCACAACTTAAACATGGATATAATAAACACCTAGCCAATTACGTTTTGAGATATTAAAACAATCTAACTAGGATGTCAAATGTGGTAGTAGAATTTGAGCTTCAATATTTTTTCATTTAGAGTCTTTTACCACCACTTTAGGAGAGTGTTCTAGCCGAAACCTTTCCTTAATTTGACCAAATTTTTTATACTCTTAAGCTTTGTGAAACCAAACTTCTATCCATAGGCAAGCTTAAATAATAAGAGCAAGCCTTGTCTTCTTCTCATTTTCCAAACAAGGCACCATTCAATCCATATGCAACTAAACCAAGTAACACCAAAATTACTTTTAATGCAGTCACTACTCATAAATAAGTTCAATCATCACTACATAGGCATGCATTTACTAACTTTATTATGGCCCCACATCTCATATTACAACAATTTCTTGAGACAAATCTTATCACACTTCCTCCACCACTCAAATTAGACCCATCATGACCAAAAAGTAGGAATTACATTGAGAATTTATGATGTGAATATCATAGATGTGTGGGACATTCTACGAATCAATGTTTTAAGCTCTGTATAATCATCCAAGATCTTATTGATAACAACAAGCTTGAGTTTCAGGAGCCTAATGACTCTTTACCTAACACTAACAAGGGTAAAATCAAACTCTTTAATAACTCATCCTAACAACATCAAAAGAAAGCTTCCAAATCTTTAGCTAATCATGCCTACCACGCATTGTCTCCTCCCACTTTAGGGGCCCTTGACTTTTTAGTTACACATACTAACACCTCACCACCGGTCATCTCTTTTTCTAAAAATGACTATCATGTGACTTTTAAATCTAATCACCTACACATGAAAACATTTATTGGCTCGATCCACATCAATAATACTAAAGTTTAACCAAATTGGCCTATTAGCACATGTTCTATTCCATTCCTTCATGCTGTCAGTTACCCTCTGAAAAAACCATATGGTATCATAAAACTATACGTTACATGCGGTCCTCTCACTTTGATTGTCCATTTCCTTGTAGGGAAAACAGTCGACAGTTACGATATGATACTCGAACTCAATTGGATTTGTAGGTATCAATATATTATCTCTATGAATCATTTGCACCTTAAATTAATTCATCACAATTAAGTTGTTTCTATCGACGATGTACCTCCCTCTTTTAAGTGGTCTTCATCTCCTCAAGCATTAGTTAACACATCACAATCTAGGTTACTAGAAGCACAATATACTCCTAGTTCACCTAATTTCACATCATCTACACAGATTCATCACTCCACTAGTCCTACACATTGACATAGGCCCATTCCTAGGATGGTTACTACATCTCGGCATAAATTACTTATGTTTATCTCACGAATTTTTTTATTACCATTGTAGGTAGCTCCGCCTAAAATTTCATCACCTTCATGCTTGGCTTTTGATCGGCCTCTATCATCTACACATTTTGTTGCACCTACACGATCATCATATATTCACCCATCACATGCATGTAGACTTCACTCACCCACACAATGTTTATCTACTATACCACCACTACTAGAGCATGGTCATACACTTTCATTGCCACAGGCATTGGATGAAGGACCTTCATCCTTCAATGTCATTGGATAGTTCATTCACTCACATGCGCTTGGGGGGCATAACATCCAACACATCCCCCCTTCTATCTTAGCATTAGTGCATCTCCATACTTGCAATGTTATATATCCTACTCTTAGCGTACGCTTCTTCATATGTACTTTAGTGTCATCATTTCCTGATGGCACACTCTTGTGCTTCAATTCACACTCGATTGTTGAGGGAATACTACACATGAACCCCACACACTACATAATAAATACTACAAATTGTGTCTCTTCACAGATATCACATCACATGTCTTACATATTACATTCTACATTCCACAGATATTCTACATCATTTAGAAATGTGCACATCTACACAACATTCTTTTTCTACATACCATACTACTATTCATCACACATGTGTCACACTACTATTGTCTATGAGTATAACATCATCATACATACTTCATAGTAGTTACCGTCACACTATTAGGCTATCTACCCATCTTGAATTGCATTCTATACAACACCTATTACACATTTTACACATCACATGGTCGTCACTCATCACCACATATACTACATACATCTACTTGTACACACTGCACTCACTACCCTATGGCGTACTCTAGTTCCTAGGTCCATACTCGATTACCAAGGGTTTACCAATGAAATTGACCTTATCATACTCACACACATATCATTCAACCTTCTATCATGCACCATTACTAGGTTAGTGACATACACTATTGACCAAATGGTCACCTATTCCTTCATCTTATATTGGAACACACTTTAGGCTATATGACCACTCCTGTTATTCATCTCATCATGATATACGATTTAGGCTACATCATCATGCATTCATCTCTAGGTCATATATCATCAATACCATATATACTCATCACAATGAACTACACACAATTAAACCATTTCCCAATGATGCAGTATTATTTTTGGTTCAATCTTGATTGTTGAGGGGGCATAATAAATTAATCTCACCGCATAAAATTCCATTCACTCGGGGGGCATGCACTCCTATCATCCATATTGAATTTCATTCCATCCATCCACAACATATTTCCTATCTTGGTTGCTTGTATTTTTTCTCACATTTGCTTTTTCACGTTCACTTACTACACATGCTAGATAGGTCTCTTATATGTCATTATATTTATCATACACACATGTGATTTTACACCCTTTTCTAGTTGTGATCACAGATACATGCCTCTCACGTGCAACATGGATGCACACCTTCTATAACTCATATAATGGTTGTTGGGGGCATCCAAATTCGTTTCTTATAGGTGATATTTTTTTATTTTTTACTTAGCACTTTAAACTACTTGCTTATACATGATTTTGACATATGGGTTATCTTTCTAACATACTAATGGGTGCTTCATGTGAAACATTTGTTTACAGGATTATTTTCTTTCATGACTATATATTTTTTTGTCTATTGTTTGGTATTATATGTGGGCCTTTACCTTTGTTTGGTTTGCACTATTGTTTATTGTATGTGGTTATTGTGGCCTTGAGTGTCTTGCAACATCGTGAGTGATGTCCAATGTTTGTAACCTGCTTTGTCGGTCTATGGTTTTCTTCTTACGATACTTGTATTCAAGCTTATACATTGTTTGCATAGCTTACACTTGTTCTCTACATGCATGCTTGTTCATACTAACACTTGTTTCTAGCTACTTGTTTTTATGTGCCTTGGTTTCTACAAATATTTTTTCATACTATTCTCAGGGAAGCAATTACAGGTTGGAGAATAATGCATCTTTCTCCCTACACTTCTTCAGCCACAATGGCATGAGATTGCCCAAAAAAATCATGGTTAGAAGATATCCTCTCTACACCCTTTCTCTCATCATGGATTAGGTTCACATGTTCCTTTTACTTTTTCATACATCCATTTATAGTCTTTTCACTATATACATGCGATTATTACACATACATGCGTATTTGACTACTTGATCATCTTCTCCTTTGCAGGTTAGTTCGTATGAGAAGAAAGTAGTCAACAACAACAAGAAACTACAAAAATGCATTAACAAAAAACAAAAACAACATCATTCCATAGTTTTTACCTCATACTAACATGTAGTTACCTCACATATATCAGCGTCTTCACACACACTTTCTCCCTAGGTTCATTCTCACCACTTTTACACTTTTCATCTTAGTCTCCACGTTCCACTATTTTCTCATTCCATGATTTGTCTAGTCCATCAACATACTTTCTACATCACTCTACATGGACATCGGGTACACATCTTTATCTACTTTATGTTACTGAGCATTCCGCTGACCAACATAAAGTGAGGACAAATATAGACACAAAATCATGTAATTTGGGTATTATTTAGTCTCAGTATCATATTATTGTTCATATTGTTTTTGAGTGAAGATAGTACTAATCAACCCATGTCCTTGTAGACACCTTAATTTGATATCTCTACCCTTTTCTGCCCGCGTGCACATTATTTTGCTATGGTCCTAACTAGGTTCTCCTTTAATTAAATCCATCCTCGTTAATATTTAATAAACTTCCCACCTATTATCATATCATCATTAATCCTTATTAATTCACATTTATTAATTAATTCCTATTAATTAATAAATTAATATCCACACCTCTTAACTTTCCCTAATGGACTTTTTATTTAGGATGCTTTTATCTTAAATATAAATCCATGTGATTTTTCTACCCATTCCTATCTTCTAACTATGCATGATTCATCCGTACACAACCTAATCCCACACATAAGCTTTAAAGAACTTTTCCCCTCCCTAAAAGAACAAAAATCCACCCCATTGGGTAAACTTTCCCAGTGGTCAGCAACGAATCAGCCTAGTCACTGTCAACAATATAAAATTGAGTCATTTCTTTCCATAATCATTAGATGCATGCAAATTTTGGAGCTTTCTTGTGATTTTTGAATTAACTCTCGTGCTTAAGCATTCCTACAATAGTTACAAACCTCCTAGACCTCATTTGGATGTGCTTGTATTGCTCACAATCATCCTTCATGAGATTTATCATCATATTTTTGTTATTTATGTGATATTTATCAAATTATCTTTGTATAGATTGCATATAACATTTTACAGGTTTATATAAGCTTTTGCAACACCAAGAGTTTTGATATCAACCTTATTTTCCATCCTCTTCACTTACAGGTCTCCCATTTCATCCTTTTTGACCTCAACCTTATCTAACTCTACTATAGTCACCGTCGACCCTCTCCAATCACCATGTACATGTCCTTCTACAACTAAGATTCCAACTACTAGATCATTTTTCTATGTCTACCTTCATTTTGTTCATGAATCAACTTACTAGGACCATCATTTTATTCCTCTGTGCTTCAAATTTATCCTACCTACTACCTGATTGCCATTAACCTAGGCCCAATTTTCCAATCTAACCTCCCTTACTATTATTTTTCTGCTACTTTCTAGAATTTTTTTCCTCTGGTTCTCTTCTTCAAGTGAATCAAAATATCTACAAGCTCTTGTTTTACATCTAGACCCTTGCAATTTCACATATTCAGCTTACAGTCCAAATTGACCCTCCTAGGTTTCCGTTAACCTGCATCTACACACTCTAGGTTGCTTTCAACCCATACTAGGTAACATTTAATTTATATCTCTTTCAGCCAAATCAACCTTTTGATCAATTTTATTTATTTCTCAAATTCAGTAGTATCTGTGTTTCTCCATGTAATCTATTTATTCAACTTTTACTTCACTTTTTATTCAAAACAAGGGTTGGCATACGTGAAAGGAAGGTCGCACTTCACGGAGCCAGATTTGTCAAGAAACCCCCAAAAATATTATCTAATCATTCATATATTTAGACACTCTTATTTATAGGTACATCAACCACAACAAGGATCAGTTTCATGAAGCTCATCCATCCATGTTTATCACGCTTCTAAGGTACTATAAACCTTTCATTTTATGAGTTGCTACTTTTTTTAGTAGCTAGATTACTAATTTGAGTATGAATGGAGAAAATTAGTTAACATTCTTGGCACACCCAGTGGCAGAAACCCTTAGGTAATCCTTTTTCATTTAGTTCTATTTTTATGCTTCTTCTATCTTCTACAAACACTGCAGCGTGAGGCCATGCTTCTTTTTTGATCATGTTGGTTCGGCTATTGGATTTCTCTTCCCACTAAATTTATGATAAAAAGGAAAATATTTATCCATGTATTCCTCATTTTTTTCATATTTTCTCCTTTTTCATTATATCTCCCTTTCCTATGTGTGCCCTTACCACAAGATCACACTTTGATTTGTTTTAAAAATAATCTTTATTTTTTGCATCCTTATTTCTCACATAGTATAAGTAGGGGACAACTTGCTGCATCTCACACTATCACACACAACCTAAAACTCACAAATTGACCAACACATCTAAACACCCTCCTACCCTATCGACTGATTAGGATTTCATCATCCAACAGGAAGCTGCCTGAGACTCCCCCAAGCCAAAGCTTCCTGAAACCAAACATAGAGTACCTTCCCTTAGGTACCTTATTATCCATACCCTTTTTATTTTTCACACTTTCTTAAATCCAGATAATGAAAACTTTTCTTCTTGACATGTTTTCTTATTTCACACTTGGTACTGCTAGTTTTCAAGATCAAACAATGCAACACTATGATATATCTAATGATGCTGCCACTTCATCCAGTAATGTTCATATTCCACATTAAATATCTCAACCATGTAAAGACCATATTATTAAAATAGATCCCCCTTTTGAAACAGATTCACCTATTTCCCCTTAGTCTATATCCCCTCCACCAGTCACACCACCACCTCCTGCTCCTTTAGAGACCTCTGGGCCTCCCTCTAGACCCATCTATGACTTAAAACTTTGTAAATCCCTTGAAACCTTCGAATGCTATCAATCCACTCAATTAGTGGATCTTATTCCACCCCCATCATCCAAATCTACATACGTTTACACTTTCCAACATCGTATTCAAATAATCCTATTCAGCCTCAAACATCCTATCAAACATCCTCTTCGAATTTAACAGACCAAGATTCCTTACATCATCATGCATCCACTTCTCATGTTGACACCTCTCCCATACCTACATGAACCATAACTACAATCTCCAAACCTATCACACCAACTACTACCACTCCTCAAACATCTACCATGATCGATATCTCATCCTTGTCTCCTTCTAGCCCCATCTATGAATACTTTCATCTTAATTCCATTTCTCAATCATATCAACCAATGAATATTATTTCACCCCCATCACCTTATATAAATGTCATCCCTATTTCATCTAACATGTCTACCCCACCTTCACTATCTATTGATATCTATAATCCTTATATGTCTCAACGAAACCCTACTTTCCCACATTACAAAATCCCACAACCAATGAAATTTGTACCCATTTTCATATTTAAACAACCATTTCCTAATCCAACACCAACCAATAAATTCCCAACTTCCATACCATACAATTTCAAGCCTTATTAAATCAATACCATACATCAAACACCTCCATCCTTACCTATCTCATATACCTCATCATCTTCCCCTATCTTAGACATTGTGCCTATGACTCCTTTAACGCCTACCCCCACATCCATATCAACCATTTCCATGATCATCACACCTATCCCATTAACTTCTACCACATTTCTTATCCCTACATTTTCCACAACCACACCGAATTTGACTATACCCACATCTGCATCAAACACACCTACCACTACATCATTTACACCCTTATATTATCCAATTACACATACCTCCTTGTCAATCCCAAATACATCCATATCTACTACATCAACAATCCCACTTACATATACCTTGGCATCTTAGTCACATGTACCTACATCTTTGCCTATGACCACACAAAATATCTCATCCCAATCTCCTACCCTAAACCCTTTAGCATCAACCGTATCCACTTCTATAACCACTACCACACCAATCATGTCTTCTTAGTTTGAAAATATATCAATGATACCCCTTGCAACATTTATGAAGAAAACACCTCCACCTAAAAGGAACACAAAGGGGATTCATTCTTCCTCTACAAAATCAATTGTTCCTACATCAACCAATCCAAAACCTACACCACAATCTTCAAGTCCACCGGTTGAGATTATATTTATCCCTGCCAAGGGTAAATATTCTCGATCCAAATCTAATACTCTTAGTAAACATCCAAATAAGTCTCTTGCACACTCTCGTAAGAAGCTAGATCTTACCTCCATCCCAAGCACATCCTCATCTATTTTAGGGTCATTCCCTCCATCTAAGACATATCGCAATAATAAATCCAAATCGAAAAAATTCAACCCTCTAAAAATTTATTCATCTTCCAGGACATCTAATTTACCCATTCAATCTAAGTCCACTTCTTCCTCTAAATCCAAGCCAAAATATCCTCTCAAAACCCATAAGAGTTACCTTCTCGATGACACTTTGATTGGATCCAATGTGGATATCCTTTGACATTTAACTTGAATATTTGCCATCACGTAACCCCCTATTAAACCTTTTAATCCAAATAGTACAAATCCATTGTGGTTCGATCCTAATCACATATGCACCTATCATCATACTCTGGGCCATGACATTGAGCATTGTAAGGCCTTTCAGACAATTGTCCATAACCTGATTTAGAAATATGATTTCCTCATTTAGGGGAACATCCTTTTCCATCTACAACCAATCTAATTTGTAACCCATCCATTGGGTTTCCTGAGATTCCCTTATCCACTTCATTCCTTAGCATCTCTCCTACACATGACATTATTCCTAAGGAAATTTCTCTTGCATTCATTAATACTATTTGTTTTGACAATTACCCTTGTGATCCCCAACTATATATCTAATCCAAATATGAGAAGATTCTATATAAACTCCTTAGACATCCACTAACTCATCCACATATAATTTTTCCACGGTGATATAATCTCCCTCGCTAGGGGGACATCCTCCCCTTGTCTTTGAGCATTCCTTCCACATTAATTCATTTATTATCTATCTATATAACTCCCTTGATGTTGGGGGACTTCACCTTTTGAAAGTTCTTTATTTAATCTCATCTACTCCATCTCATCCAATATTAAATCCAAATTAATATCATCCAAATCTTCATCTCTTTTTAAGTCTACCTTTGTGGACATAATATTATTTCTAAGTCCTCTATTGTGGCCATAATCTTCCCTCTCTAGGGAAAACCATTTATTTTCATCTTAAGTCTACATTTGTGGCCTTATTTTTCCTCCCTTTGAGGGACCATCCACACTCTTATTCCAAATTCCATGTTCATGGCCATACTCATGCCTCTCTTGAGGAACCATATTTCCATATCAAAGTCCACATTCATGGCCATAATTGTTGTTCCCTAGGGGACCTTTTATTTTTAATCCTAAGCCCACCTTCGTGACCATCTCCATATCGTCAAGGACACATATATTTTCTCTCTCTTAAAAGGTAGCACATAATTTACATATCCTCTCATCTTGTGTATACTTCCTTGTACCATCCATTCATCTTGGACACATAATTTTACTTTCTCAATAGGTAGCACATAGTTTTTATCTTTGCTTATCTATCCTATCATATCTCATTTTTACAAACTCACATCCTATATGAACATGACTTTAATGTCACCCTATCCTCAAGTCATAACATTGCATGGAAAGTGATTCATCAGATTCTTAGTAGATTAATGAAATAGATAAGGGTAGAAGGCCAAGGAGGAATACCTGTTGTAATGTTGGTTGAAGGTTGTATGCACGTTCTAATTTTCTAATCCAAGTTGATTGCGTGAGCTTCCTTTTGGCTAGGAGGAACTACCTAAAATGTAAAGCAAGACCAAAAAACATAGTTAATAGCAAAAGGTTAGTGGATTTCCTACCGTGACCTAGATCTAGAAAGTGTGATACATCCTTGATGGTTGTCAATCCACTAATATATATAATTCAATATAAAATAAATAGACATGCAAATAAAGGAATCTAATGCTAGTAGTTTGATTTAGGTATTGTCGACACTAAAATTTTCCTCCGTAATTTCTATTTCATTAATGTATGTATTAGGAATAAGATGTTGTTAAGTATAATTAGTAGTGGCATTCGATAAAAGATAACGGCGCTGCCGATACGACATCACTAATAATGTACAATACCATAATAGTTAAAGTACAATAGGAATGTTGTGGTAAAAAGTAAATATTTGTCGTAAGTGGTCTAATAATGTTAAAATGTCCAAGTTAGGGTAAGTAGAGAAGTAGGGTCTACATGATTAGGAATTAGAAATATTATATTTGTAATAAGGACAAGGAGTGATGTCATAAATATTTTTTATATTAAATTTGTGTAATATCTATAAAGGTGGAACCCATGTGAGATGATAAGGTTTATCTTATCTTAGAAGATAAGCCTACATGTAAAAAAGAGAGTTGAGGCATGTAATATGATTGGATGGAAGAGATTTCCTATTTTATCTTAGAGATAGGGTGGATAAGCTTGAATTTCTATAAATAGAGAGACCACCCCTTCTCATTTATCATAGAAAAAAGTTGTAATGAGTATTTTATGAATAAAATATTTATTGTGAAGGTATGTTAAGGAAGCCATCAAGAGGAGTAATTGTGAAGTTTCTTCCATAACTATTGTTGGAAAACAAGTGGAGTTGGTAACACTTGGAATAATTCATGGGTGAGATTGTAACCATTTTGTGTTAATAATATATTTTACAGTTGTATTTCAGATTTGTCATCATTATTTTATGTCATAGTCTGTGGTATTCTTGTGTTATGCTTGCTATTGTGTTTCCAGATGACTACCACCAAACCAAAATTTGTGCATTACTAAAATAATCATAGCACGAGGAATTATCGGTGAAATATTTTTAGTGTGCCAGATTGGTGTTGACATTTTGGTTCCATTGTCGGGACCATTCCTTGTTGGTGGATTTTCTGGAGAGATATTCCCACTTAGTTAGAAATCATTTGCAGGGTAACCTTGTTTTTACCATGCATAGTAGTTACCATGGTAAATTCACTTTTTACCATGAATAGTATTTACATAAGTAACTTCACTTTTTACCGTGAATAGTGTTTACCATAGTAAATTCAGTTTTTACCGCAGTAAGATAAGTTTTACCATAGTAAATATAAATTTACCATGGTCATTCCTATTTTACTATAGAAAGGTATAAAGTCACTTTCTATTATAGTGATTCCAATTATTTGTGCACATAAGTCTTTTTTATTGCACTTGTGGGTTGGTATTTCACTATGGTTACTTTTGGAAATGAGAAAGATTCAATTTTTTTCAGCCCAATCTAATGAAGATGCTCCCTCTTTCATTCAAGAATTTAAAGGAACTTACATTTGTAATGGCCTCACAAGAAGGGAATAATGGATTGAATTTTTTTCCTACCTTTTTGGTTGGTTCAACCCTTAGGTGGTTTGAAAAACTAGGTGATAATGTTAAAAACTCATGGGATTTATTAACTGAAAGTTTTCTTGAAGAATTTGGTGAACAAAAAAAATATGCAGATTTCATGATCGAGATCACAAAGCTAAGCCAAGGAGAGAAGGAGAAGGTAAGGGATTATCATACTCATTTTTAGAGCTAAGGTGGAAGCTCAATGCATAGATCTGGAAGGAAGGATTGGTGAATGGGTTGATGAATGGTGTGGATAATCTCCTCTGTAAGCACTTCATTGTTGGGATGAAGCCAAAGATAAGACAACGAGTGAAGTATGACCACCCAACAACCCTCGAACAAGAAAAAGAGATTGCAAGAAGGCAAAAAGAAAACATGGAAGAGGAGCCCAAAGAAATTATTTATAAGGTGGAGCCTACACCAAAAATTTTGGTCTAGAAGCCACAACCACTCTTGGTGAGAAAAAATATCTCCCCTAGTACATCTACTGAGTATGAAGATCTACTCAGGAAGATGGATTAGTTAACTATTAATCTTCTTCAAGGAAAGGAATTTAGTTCTGAGGGAGGAGATAGAGGTATAAAAAGAAATATATCTGAAGTTGTATGTTATGGTTGTCATAAAAAGGGTCATTATAAGTATAATTATCTAGATAGAGCTTGTACATCTGGTACAATAGATAATGATAAAGGAAAAACACCTGTGAATTCTTTTGATGTAGTAGATAGGAGCATAAATAATGAAGCATATGTGTTTGTAACAAAAAGAAAGAAAGAAAAATATAACCGAGATGTAAATGATCCTAATAAGATGAAAGGAGAGACTAGTAAGAAATATAGGAGAAGAAAGTTGGGTGTGCAAGATTTTTTGATTTCAAAGGGGCAAGGACCATACTCCATCTTAAAGATCTATCCAAAAGGCCTATAAATATTACATATGGTCAACTTCTTGCTATGTCCTCTGAGAATAGGCGAGAGATGAGAAGTGGACTCAATGCTCACCAAAGGAAGGAGGTTGAGGTCCCTATTTTGGAAGTAGAGGTGGATCTCTATGCTCTACAAGCTGAGGTACTATGTATTGGTATTTTAATTCATTACGTCATAGTAGATGAAGGTGTTGTAGTTAATGTAATGACCAAGTCTGTAATGAATATGTTGGGTTTAAAAATTGATCACCCTTCAACACTTATGTTAAGGTCATTAAATAAGGGAAAAACTAAACCAAAAGGTGTTGTTTCAAATGTGGCAATATCTGTCATGGGTGTTGTATGTGTGGTAGCATTATAGGTGATGAAGAATAGTAGTGTTGCATACCCAATGTTGTTGGGAAGGCCATGGATAAGGAGAGTTCGTGTAAGAAACTACTGGAATGAAGGATTCATAACACTTGGACATGGTAGAGAGAGGGTGAAGATAAACAAGATCACTCAACATCATAATGAAGAACCTGTGAATTCAAGTGATGAAACTGATAATTAGAAATCCTTTGATTACTCTAGTACTAATGAAGTGAGCTTCATGTTTCGGTCATGGATATCCTTCCAATCACACCAAATCATGAACCCATAAAATTATCTAAAGAAGAAATTGATGATCATATCCAACAAATAAAGATTGGTGATTTTGTGATAAAGAATGAGAAGGAATCCTACCTCCAACTCTTTCAAAGGTAAATGCACTTATTCAATTTTGATTACAAGGAACTCCATCAAATAACTTTGGTAGAACATTCTATTGAGCTGGTAGATGGTGCTAAGCCCATAAAGCAAATGACATATATAATGAATCCTAATTTCTCCAAGATTGTAAGAGAAGAAATAGATAAGTTGCTTGATGCAGGATTAATATTTGCTGTGGATAATTCAAAATGGGTTTCTCTCATTGTGATCTCAATAAAAAAGAATGTGAAGTTATGTATTTTTGTTGATTACAGGAAGCTCAACAAGGTGACAAAGAAGGATCATTACCCTCTTCCATTCTCAGATCAGATCTTGGATGAAGTAGCTGGCCAGGAGTGCTATATTTTTGTAGATGACTATAGAGGATACAACCAAGTTCATATAGTGGAGAAAGATCAGCTAAAGACAACGTTCACCACTCCTTGGGGAACATTTTCTTATAGAGTTATGCCATTTGGGTTATGTAAGGCTCCAACAACATTGTAACGATTGATGAATAAGGTGTTTGAACCCTACATTGGAAGCTTCATCAGAGTATTCTTGGATGATTTTGGAATCTATGGGAGAAAAATGGACCACCTGCACCAGATGGAGACAACATTTCAAAGGTTAGATGAAGCACAAGGCTTAATGAACCCTACAAAGTGTGTCTTTGGATGTTATAAAGGAATTTTATTAGGGCATGTTGTATCTAGAGATGGTATTGGTACCGATCCTGATAAAGTTTAAAAAATAAAAGAGTTAGCATTTCCTATGAATAGAAGCAATTTGAGATCATTTTTAGGCCATGTGGGTTACTATAGAAGGTTCATCAAGAATTTATCAAAGCTTACACAACCACTAACCCAGTTCTTGAAAAAGGATGTTACTTATGAACTAGAAAAGAAGGCGCATGAAGCTTTTGAACAACTAAAGGAAGCTTTAGTGTCTTCTCCTATTTTAAAGAATCCAGATTGGAGCAAGCCATTCATTATGTATAATGATGCTTCAAATGCAGCACTAGGAAGTAATCTAAGCCAAAAGGATAAAACTGGAAATGATCATCCAATTTACTTTGGGAGAAAAAAAATTAGTAGTGCTGAGGTAAATTATATTGTAACTAAAAAAGAGGCTCTAGCCATCATTTTTACTCTAAAGAAGTTTAGAAATTACTTACTAGGGCAGAAATTTACACTTGCTAACAGATCATCAGGCTCTGAAATATATTGTCAATAAGCCTAACCCATCAGGGAGGATAGCAAGATGGATAATTTTTGCTACAAGAATTTGAATTTGATATTATAGATAGGCCAAGAATAGAAGCATGTCAATGCAAGATGCACTCTCTCGAGAATATGGAGGTGGAAAATACCTGGCATCTATCCTTGTGATGACTGATGATTTTTCTGAAAGGTGCATTTGCATTGTTCTCCCTTAAACCACAATCCCTAGTTAATACATAGATATTTGGAGTTATCTGAGATGAATTCAAGTTTTTAGACACTGACACCTGGTTGCCAATGCTTCAACAAGATCTCACTAGACGAAAGTATTGACACGTGCAAAACTAGTCGTCCATATGGCATATGTCTGCACGGAGCCATTGACATGTGTTGACATACGGCTACCTGATGTGACAGTACAATGAGGGCTTGTTGATGACGTGATCAAGGGAAGGAACTTGCTAGAAGAATTCCACAATGGTACATGTGGAGGGCACTTTTCTGGACGTTCTTACAGCAGGAAGGATCATTGGATGCAGGTTATCACTGGAACCACTCTTTTTAAAGATGTGTTATAATTATTGTAAGACATGTGATATGTGTCAAACACATGCGTCAACCGTTAGAGACTGTCATCAGCTCCATTATGTCCTACTTCTTCCCCTTGGTCCACTTTGAACAAGTGGGGAATAGACGTTTGTAGGGTCCACTATCCAACTACATCACGCTCGTTAATAAGTATATTGTAGTTGACACAGATTATTTAACCAAGGTGGGTTGAAGCTAGGCCATGTGAATAACAGCTTCTATGGATGAAGTGGCAATGTTCCCTATATGACACGCATAAATCACCAGATTTGGTTGTCCATTAGAAATTGTAACAGATCAAGGATAGCCACTCGTCGGTCATTAATGAGGTAGTAGAAGCCCTTCGGCTCAATAAAGTTTTCTATGTAAGCACAGGAAGGCAACATTCATCACAAGACTCAAGTACAAATGGAATAGGTGGAACGAACCAATTTTGTGTTGTGTCAAATTCTAGCAAAAGATGCAGCCTTGCAGGTACATAAATGGGATAAGAGGATTCATAGCATTCATTGTGGGTATATACGGGAAACATCAAAGTCAGCAACAGGATACTCCCCCATTTCAGTTGGCCTATGGCATTGATCCAGTTCTATCCTATTGAGTTTGATGACTTCCCACTGTGAGGAGTTATAAAAAAATCGAAAGGATGAATGAAAGTGATTCAGTAAGAGAAAGGTTGTTAAGATGCTTCATTTGCTAGAGGAAATGAGGGAAATAGCAAAGGATTTTTAACAAGCTTCTCTAAGAAGAAAATGACAGCAGAATGGAATACTTTATGATACAATGATATCCGATGGTCTCCATTGTCATGTGAATGACTTGGTCCTAGTATATGATTCCAGACTGACAAAAATCGGAAGACAGAGAAAATTTCAATTCCAGAAATGGACCCTGGGGCCTACAACAATAGCAGCACTCGTCGCAGATGAAAATGGTACGTATCTCGACTGGAGGAAATTAGATGGCACTCCCATGTATGAAATGGGTCAACCACGACAAGTTGAAGATTTTCCAAGCAGCAGAATAGTCTACTCCGAGTTTTTGATTGTAGAAGCTAGGAAAGGGGAAGATGTCAACACTAAAATTTTCCTCACTATAATTTGGCTATTTTCATCTAATGTCAATGTATCCAGGAATAGGATGTTGTTACACAAGTATAATTACACAGTAGCGTTCTTGATAGAAGATAACGGTGCCGTCAGTACGGTGTCAGCCAATAATGTGGCAGTACGGTAACAGTCAAATTACATATAGGAATGTTGTAAAATTGTAAATATTTGTCGTAAGTGGTCCGGTAATGTTAAAATGTCAAAGTTGGTGTACCTTTTTATATAGAGAAGTAGGGTCTACATGATTAATGCAAAGCTTTCAGAAATATCTATCATTGGTAATCCATAAGACAATCTCCTGAGGTCATAAATATTTTGTGGCTATTTTAAATTGTAAAAAGTCTAAACCAATGTGGAACTTTCACTGTACGAGACATTGATGAAGGTTTATCAATTCCATCTTAAGAGATAAGCTTACATGTACAGATAAGACTGTTAAGGTATGGAATTCATGATTACGTTATGCAGTAGGTATTAATAATTATCCTATCTTGCAGAGATAGGATGGATGGAAGCCCTACCCCAAAAAAAGGCGTTATAAATAGGAAGAGGCCACCCCCCTCATTTAGGCATAGAAAGAAGTATTCAGAATCTATTGTAGGAAGCTCACTACTCTCCGAAGCCCCAATCAGTTTGAAGGTGTCGTTGAAGAAGCCATCGAGAGGTGTAATTGTAAAACCTTTTCATGTATTATTTACAAATTCCAAATTTGTATTTTCATTTTCCAATTTAAACTTTACCCATTTGAATTGACATACAATTCAATGTTGATGACATTACAGGGACTTTGGACCATACACGTGTTTTAGAATCTCAACCATCTTCCCCAACTCACTCAGTACAGTCGCATGCATTTGTATCTTCTCAACAACCACCAATTACTACAACAATAGGGTCACCCTTAGCACCGTGACAAGCTACCCCTCAACAACAAGGTACAAGTTTTGAATACTACTTCATTTAATTTCATCTCCTTCTATTGAAACAGTGGCACCACCTCCCTTAACCAATAATATTTAAAATTCCAATCAGAGGATCAGGAAAAAAGAACATTGGTAAATGCATGCCAATTACTCCGGCCCCTAGCAGGACATTAAACATTACTTCCTCCTTTCAAATTCCAAACCTCTCACTTGGTGGCTTGCCCAATGCAATGGGCATATCGGTTTTGAATAATATAAATTTAGATGAAGATTACTTGGGTATTGATAGAAATGACCCAACTGGATTTTTCAGTACCCATGAGATGATTCAAGTCCAGTAGGTATACTTTAATTTGAACATACTTTACCATATTGAATTACATTTTACTTTAGATTTATTTGTCTAAATCTTGATTAATTTTATCACAAACAAGATTAGGCCACCCAAAAGCAGATACAAGTAGCAGTTTATCTACCAAAAATACCCCACACCTCTCTAGCGAGATCATCTTCATGAGATATAAATGGTGAACAGTTGCTACCTTTTCCTTTGGAGAACTTAATTGGTTATGATTTTCAATCCTATGTCGGTGAGTTTATTCTACCTCACATCAGTCAGCTCATAGAATGGGAGAGAATGGATAAAGTACTTATCAATAAGATTATTAGTCATTATGAAAATTATTGGCAAAGGGATAGTTTATACGCTGCAGTCCAGAATCAACCTGTGAAGATGGATTCCTTACTTACCCAAGTTGGGATTGTTATAACAACAACTATAAAGATGACAGTTTGGATAAGACATTTAAAAAATTAGGAAAATATTAGTGCTGAGGCCCAGTCATATTTTAAACAAATGGTCTAAGGACAAGGATCTTTCATAATAGTTGTAAATGCTGAGAAAGATAGAGTGGTCGGATAAGTATTATCACTTTCAAACAATAATTTTTGTTAGGCCATTTAAATTTATCTTATTTTAGTAATATGTTGAATTGACATTAATTTTTTTGTGTGCAGTTGAAATATGAAAATTTCAAGAGTCAAGAAACAAGTTTTTCCAAGTTCACTTGGAAACAACGAAGAATAGTTTATCCACAGTGAAGAATTTGAAGGAAAATATTGTTTTGGTTAACAAACAAAACAATACACTGAAGCGGATAATTAAAGAGCATGGCTTTGAACCTGAAATATTATTCAAAGCTAAGGCAACAACTGATCCAAATTTACTGTCCCATGGAGATGCGACAAAGCAAGAAGAAATAATTTTAAAATTTTAGACAGTGCTGCGGAAGATATCATAAGTTTTGGGGTTATTTCTGCCATTACGGAAAGGGGTACAACCATAGGAGAAGAAACCATTGGGGAAAGGAGCACAAGAGTTGAAATGGATACAGAAAAAGAGGGTTGAAATTTTTTATTATTGAGTGTGGAAACTTGAAATATTGAATTTTATTATCTGGATTTGATAGCCTTTGAAAATTTGAAATACTATATAATCTTTAATTTTATAACTTCCTATATATTATGTATAGAATTTCTAGATTGTATATGGAGTTTATGTTTTTTGGTTTACTTGTAATTATGATTGCATTCGATAGGAATGATGATGTATGTTTCTTGTTTACTTGGATTGTCATGAATTGTATGTGGACATAGATTTAGCTTCAAGCACGATAATTCTTCTTCTCTAGACATTTAAACTTGTTTTAAGATAATTCTTCTTCTCTATACTTGTAATGATATGATCATGATGACATTAGAATGGATATAGATGATGATGAATGATGATAATGGATAATTGTTTTTAAAAAATGGAATTTTTTAGGATAGAGACATTTCTTTAAATTTAAAATAGATAAATAATTATTTTAATAATAATTGTAGTGTCAAGATTATGATAATGATATGATGATGATATGATATATATGGATGATGATGAATTTAATGTGGACGTATATTTAGCTTAAAGCATGATAATTCTTCTTCTCTATACTTGTAATGATACGATCATGATGATATAATTGTAGATTTAGCTTCTAGAACGATCATGGATGACGAATTGTATAATGGATCGTGGATTATGAATTGTATAATATGGAAAAATCTTCGTCTGTAAAATTTGATTGTTTCATTTTATCCCACAAAGTTTAAAAAATATATCAAAGCATTTTGTAAATATAAAAAATAAATTAAACATAATTGTAAGAAATCAAGAAAGATGATATGATAGGGTTTAACTTACCTCTAGTGTTTTAGATGGCTGTGAAATCATCACTGGTAATGTGCTAGATATTTTTTTTAAGAAAAATCAACACGAGAAATGGATTAGTAGATAGATGGGTGAGTTTCTTGACATTGTCAGTCCTGAGAAGTACCAGCTTCCTTGGATGGATATCAACCCATGTTTTCAAAAAAAATAAAAAAATTGTATATAAATAAATGTAAATGTATATACCTATAACATCTTTAATGATAAAAAGAGCTTGAAAAAAATTTAAAGTGACAAACAATAAGATTAAGGTGAAGATTATACCTATTTAAAGTTGAAACAATACATTATCAATAGCTTCTTCAAACTCAATGTTCTCTTCTGTAGAGTGTGACGATGCGGCAATTCCACTCTCAACATTGGGAACAGTTGTACTTGTAGCTGTATTATTCACACCTCTTCTTTCACAAAGGGAATTCCAATGTGCAATTGCTCTGTCGAAAGGAAAGGTTTCCATGGAGTATCGAGATACATAACACCTCATGCAACTTTCCATATTTTTATCCAACCTGTTTCTCAGTTTTGATTTTATAAATGATAATGCACTGAAAACCCTTTCATCCTCCATAGACCCCAAAATCATTGTTTGGCATAACTCATATAATCTGAAATATTCACTGATATCTTCTTGTAAGATAGAACTTTGATAGATTCCTCGCCACAACCTTGTAATAGCACCACTTTCAGAAGGTTTGATCTAAATTTTTATATTGGTTCCTCATTGTTGTTGCAAAATTTGTTGATTGAAATTTTAATAAATCAGCATTCAGTATACCTTTGATTTCCATACCCTTGAACTCTGAAAGTCTTTGTAAAATGTTCCATTATTGTACCCATGGATTTATGGAAATGCTTTCTTACAAAGTCTGCATGACCACCTTCAGTATTTCAAAAATTAGGATTCATCACACCCATGGCTTCAATAATTTTATCTTTGCAAAAACGTTCTCTAATTTCTAATGATAAGGATTATGAAAATTTTTTAAGCTTTATTCTTGTTTCAACTATAACAGACTCAAAGAGATTACGTGTCACGGGAACATCTTCTCGTTCCGATCCTGTAATATCTTGACGTTTTTACAAAATGTGCAGTGGTATGTCCCTCCCATTAACAGTGATGCAGAGGTGATCGTGGATATTAAATCTCAAATAGTTACTGGGATTTTTAAGATCTAATAAAGCTTTCCAATTCTCAAAAATAGGTGTATCAAAACTATCTTGGGAACAGTACAAGATATCAAGACTTTGACATACCATTTTTCTCATCCGTATAAAATCCACAATATAGATTAATCTCCCCTGTGCATGCTTCATCAGTGTATTGATCTCCTACAACATTGGAAGAATACCAACCAATGTAAGCAATGTCTCCAAATCAGTTAAACGGAACAACAAGTCCCTTGCCCTATCAACTTCATGATGATATTTGTGCATGAAACCAACCAATGAAGGATACTCCTCACGAACTCTGCATGCAGGTTCATACAAAGAGATCCATCTAGTCTCAACATCTTTCAGAATTTTTTTGCCATCTGTAATTCCAATTGCAAATTTTTGGAACTCAAGAAATTGCTTTGGGCTGCTTGCCATATAGGCATGAAGTTCTCTTATAAGGTCTTCTAATTTAGCAACATTTTCGTGATTGCTTACCATTTTATACGCTAAATTCATTCTGTGAGCCATACAGTGAATTGGTAGCATATATGGGGCGACTGTTGTTTGTAATCTAACACATAGATCCCTGTTCGATGACCCTGCATGATAGATGCACCATCTGATCAGACACATACCAACTTCGTAGCAATTTCATAATCAATCATTCCAACAATATCTTTCAAATGAGAAACAACTATTTTATGTAGGTTTTTGGCATTACAATTTTCAACCATTTTCATAACACCCAATAGATGAGGTGTCCTTATATGATTTTCTAAAGTATAGACGTGGATACATACCCATGTAGTGTTGTCGACTGTTGTCACTTCATCAATTGAAAGAGAGATAAACTTTGATTTTTTTACATTCTCTTTCAAATCTTCCTTCTCTATCATTGAAAGGTTTTTTCCATTTCCCCATCCTCTAGCATTGAGACTGAGGTACATTCCATTATTGATACAAAACTTTGAAATCGAGGAAATTCAAAATCGATCTTCCTTTCTTTAGTATGTGAAATAAAGTAGAGAATTGTATGAGTTTTGCATGTAGATTTGTTTGATACATCTTACCAATTTGTGATGTGATCGTTCCTCCCTTTTCCACAAGATGTCTGTGTTTTTTCTGCTCTGCCTCATAATCCGTTGCATATCTAACATGCATGCATTCTTTTTCAGTTTTCCACCTGTGTGTTTTTATTTTCTAGCCATCCACCCCCGTTACAGTCAAATATTGTTTTCCACAATGTTTTTCTATAGTGTCCAACTTCATTTGCATTTTTTGTTGCTTTCCCAATTTCCACATACATATTGTACATGTACATTCAGATGGGATGTCTTCTGAATTAGATGAATGTACAAGTTTGATAAACGAAAATTTAGCTACCCAATCAAACTTGTATGATCTGCCAATGGTCCACATATTCTTGTTCGTTTTCAATGTTTTAATTTTTTTAGTAGAATTTTGAGCAATATCACAATCACCTGGTTTCCTCTTTCATGAACCGGAATTTGAATTTGATTTTTGTGTTCCATTTTGCTGAATATTTGTATGTGTGATATCTTGATGCACTTCGGGTTGCACCCCAACATGAAGAATATCTTCAAGATTTGGCATATTATCGTAGGTGTAATTTGTTTGATACTATGCAAAATGCATATCCACCTCAATAATACCTTCCACACAGTCAGTATTCTGATTCTTTCTGGTGGCATCTATATGGTTGTTGGTATTTTCAATATCTGTATGGGCAACAGTTTCCAAAATACTTGAACAGTGATTTCTGAGATTTCTTAGTTACTTTTAGGGTCTTCGCATTCTTAGGACTAGCACCTTCCATTATTATGAATAGAGTCATGTGTCAGCAAAAGAACCAAGTAGTGACTCAGCGAGTCAAAGTCAAAATTACTGTCACGCGTCAACTATGATAATCCCTATCTGCGCGTCAACAACTAACCCTTTTTCGCACATCAACATTGTGTCAACTATTCCTGTCGCGCATTAACAAGGCATCAATTGTCTCTGTCACGCATCACCAAGGCGTCAACAAGCTCTATCGCGCGTCAAATTTGTCCCTATCGCGCGTCAACTGGTTATGCCCTTGTCGCACGTCAACTCTCTCTATCACGCGTCAACAAGGCGTCATTGTCTCTATCGCGCGTCAACTCTATTCCTCTCACGCGTCAACTTCTTACCCCCTATCGCGCATCTACAATACCTCTTTGTCATGCGTCTGCAATACCTCTTTGTCGTGCGTCAACTATATCCCTATCGTGCATCAAAAACTAACCCTAACAGGCTAACAACAATCTCTTGTGCTTAAGAGTATGCGAGTTCAAACTTCATGGTATTGGTAATTTGGTAAGCTACTTGTGGTAGTACCGTAGTATACTACCCGATGAATCACCTAGGTTTTTATAGGAGATGTTTTCAAATGAAGGCAAAGCTGAGCCCAAAAAAAATATACTGTAAATTTTAGGTGAATAGGACACCGACACCGCTCCGAAAAAATCACTTTTTCAAATTTTCCTAAAATGAAATTTTCGCCATATTACGAATATTCGCCACTAAAATTATCCCTGGGGAAGAAACTTATTGAGATATCGGTGATTGGGACCTGGTGTGGAGAGGTATAGATCAACAAGACACATGCATGATATAACTAAAATGAAAGTGGTGATAACTAATGAGTTGATAATAGATAAGAGTATTATGTTAACTACCATCCAAACATGTGTAATACTAAGCTAACATAGTACAATAAGGAAAGGAAATGAACTTATCTATGCAAAATGAAAAGAAATGGTTAGAGCACTCACCTTGTACATGTAGGGTGGTCACTGATGCATCTAGCTCTTCAGAGAAGCAACACACCAAGAGAGAATCCATTATTAGGTGGAGAAGGGGAACATCATTCCTTTCTTAAACTCACTATAGGTGACCTAATAGTGCAAGCAACCATCCAAGAAGAATATTATACAATTCTATCTCAGCAAGATGCAAGATGAACCAAGAGTTGGGTGAGAAAATGCGAAGATGGTGCAAAAGAGCAGAGAAAATGGTAGTTCAAATGATTTGGCTTTCTTTTCTTGGTGATTTCAAATGAGTGGCATGTATATATAGGACGTCATCGCCTACAGGCGATGGCATCAACTATGGGAAAATATAACACCGACACCATCACCCACGGGCGATGGCATCGAAGCAAGGCCCTAGTAAAAAGACTTCAATGTGTTGAAAAAAGTGAAAAGGTTCATGTGTGTAATGCATTGTCACCAGATGTGGCTAAGTCCAGGTAGCAAAGTGGTGGAACAGCTAGCAAGGAAGTTGTGAATGTGATTTGCATGAGGTGGTAGGAGGACCTAGGATAACTAGTTTTTCTGTTAGGACAACTATGGCCAAGGACCAACATAGACTCTTCGTGTAGTGTCTCTAACCCATAATGGTTACGTGAAGTGAACCATCCCCCATTCCTGTATTATGCCCCTTAAGGAATCCACTCTAGCAAATAGACGCAACTTGTGACCCTTATCATGCACAGTGGGATAAATTGACTCATGTAGCATGTATGGCATAGGTAGGGAAAGATTAAAAGTCGAAAACATTATAGTATCCCATGTGGGTTAGCTTATGTAGCATTGATCCAGTTCTTCTAAAAGGATTGATTTCTGCCATGTGCCCCCCCATGAGAATTGTCTCAAATCAAGGACGGATGAAAGTGATTCGACCAAATAAAGGTTGGTAGACCCCTCCTTTCACTTTGACTGCATCAATCATTAGGGACATAGCAAAGCACCAAGCTATCTTGAACTAAATAAAGCAACAGGAGTACTTTGATCCAAATATCCTTTGCTGTCCATATTCAGGTACATACGATTTGTTCCCTTCTCTATCACTCACGATTTCAACTAGAGGAGGCATTCAAATAACTACTTCAAAAATGGTTACTCCTCTAGAATAGTAGATTTCCACCCATTATACCTCCACCTGTCTATACTAATTTCTTCTTATGTTCCACTATCACTTCCTCCGTATAACCACGAAAAGTCAAATACCTTAACCAGGCACTACTTTGTTTATTTGTTTCCTTCCCCTTTCCACAGTATCATTCCTCCACTGCATCCCTTTCAGATGTTCAACATTGCACTTTTACTCATGTGCGATTGCTAGTTAAAAAACAATGTATGAGGAATACACACTACCTAATGAGTATACATCCGCTAAAAAACCTGGCATCGTTGAGAGGATAACGGTGCTAATGACTCATGATGCCCTGGCCACTAATGTACCTAATATGGTAACAGTCAAAGTTTCAATAGAATGTCCCATTAAAAAGTTAATATTTTTCTTAAGTGATGCAACCCATCTGCCTAATTTCTAACTAATATTAATATACTTTTGTCTAAGTATGCAAAAGTAGGGTACTACATGATTTAGGAATGTTTTCAATATTTCAATATTATTTAATAAACAAGGAGTGATGTCATAAGATATATTTGATCTTTTATAATATTTTAGCTTGTAATATCTATAGGCAAGGTGGAACCCTATGTCTGACTCAATAATCAAAAGGTAGAAGGATTCTGGTTTCTTAGAATATAAATTTACCTGTAAAGTTCTTATTAGATGTTGAGGCATCCAATATACATTAATTGGAAGATAATTCCTATCCTATCTTAGAGATTTTCTTGATAAACTTGAATTTCTAATTACATAGAGAATTGGCCATCAAACTGCATTTATGATACACCATAGTTGTAATTATATTTCTAATCAATCAAAACATTTCTTGAGAAGGTGGAATGTTAAGGAATTGCCATCAAGAGGATTGAATTAAAGAAAATTCTCAAATACCAACTAGAAAACTAAACACAAACATAAAGTAATTCACAGCAATATACCTCTTAAAGAACTTGTGAGAATCCCATGCACGTTGGCCTTTTTCCCAATGGGTGCTTCTCTCACCTGATCCACACGTGGTCGTTGAGGCTATCAGTCCCAAAGCTATTTTTTCAAAATATGGCTAAGTCCTAAATCACATTATTCCAAATATTTTTCCTCCCAGTGTTTTACATTTGCAGACATAGTTCCTTCCTTGGCATTAGTACCACAGTCTTTTCTAGATTAATTGCACGCTCGCCACTAGTTCTTCAGAATAAGTTAATCCTAAAACCCTGCATCTGAAAATTTGATATCATACCCCCACTTACATCCCCATTTCATCTCATCTAGGCCTTGTGTATCCATCATGCCTATACCAAATAGGTTTTGTAGTCTAATATTTAAGTGGCCCAAAATCATGTCACACGCTAAGCCTATTGTGCACCCTCAGGAATCATATTCTCATTGTGCCTTCCATAAGGGCTATCGTTGAATAGTTTGACGGCCACATATACTTGTCAATGAAGAATTTTTAGGTGATAGAATGAAATATTGGGGAATATATAATTACTTCTGTCAAAAATAGGGGGAACCAGTATTATTTATACACTAGTATGCCTAAAACTTATATAAAAGTATTAATCTCATTCTATTTCCACAAGATAAGGGAAAGTCTTATACACTAAGTTGGCACTGCACCTCTTCAAACTAATTCCTTATACTTGGGTACCTTTATTATAACAACAAGGTGATAACTTATACATTGTTTTCCAGAAATAGGACCATGACCGCCACTATACATTGTTCAGTACATTAAACTAGGGATACCAATCCTTCAGAAAAATGTTGATATGAGCTGCATAAGGTCTCAATAGCAACTGATTTAAACTAAAATCATACAATTATTGTCATATTTATACAATTCTAAATTATACATGGCTTAGAATTCCTTGAACATCTGTTCATTCAGTGGAGACCAATTACTCTCAACTCTATTTGTATTGTTTTAATTACAACATCATAGGTGGCATACAATGACTTGTATAGCAATGATTTTTAAGTTCACATCAGCAAGGAATTTCTTGTACTAAGAAAAAATTGCCACAACCTTCATCTTTTCCTCCTTATATTTGCACACTAATGCCATCTCTGCAGATTCCAAGGCCAGTGGTCACCTTTCCATTGTGAAAAAGTTTCATGTCCTCTAAAATCCATTATGGATCAATACTAATAGCACTAGTGGTGTCATATTTCATCATCTCTAATATAATGCTTGGGCTCCTCACGAACCCTTTCCTTCTCTTATTTTAACAAAGTGGCAAAACTTAGTATACACATGACTAAGATTAGTTCCTCCTAGTCTCTTGGTTCTTTCATCAAAAAATTCTATACTGAATTGAGCTCCATTTCTGTACACCCATCATGTTTTGAAACTATTTTATTCCCTAAGCTTGAGAAGATCACTTCCATCATACTTAGGCATGAAACTCATTTTCAAAAGATTATAGGCACTTGAAATCCAATTCTGCATACCCTACAAAGCATTTCACTAACCAAAGGGTTAATGTCAATGTAAAACTTTTGATCCTTCATTATCCCCACATGCCACTCGACTTACTTTTAGATATAACTAAATTCTGGCAATCATCGATGTGTATAATGCAATGTGAACGCTGAATGGTATTATGTTGTCCTAATTTGAGAGTGATGCACCTTCCTCATCAATTGATGCCATATCCAAGTTTATGTTGATATTGGGTGTGATTGATTTTGTAAGCACACAGGAATTACCTAGATTGAAGCATTAAATTTAGCCCATCCTATGAACTTGTGATGCTTCTACATTTCAAATTTCTTACAAATTCGATACATATACCATCAATCAAAGTGTTATATGTAACAATATTTGGAGAACTCCTCAACATGTTTCCATTATAGCTACTAACCTGAGAGCTTTGCCTCCTCATACCTCACTTTGCAAAGACCATTGATCAGTGTACTATATGTCCATCTATTGCTCGGGACCAGAAACCATCGATGTATCATTTAGCTTGTTAATACTCAAAGGCTTCATCTATATGTACCTTTCTTAGGCTTGGGGTCCATCAATAAGGGTGTTGTAACTGCGAAAATGTTTGGAAAACAATAAGTCCTAAGCCCCCTCCTTTTCCTTTTCATTCTCCCTCCTGCCAAATAGCTCCCATGTACTCATTTCCTTCTTACTCTAAAGCCTCCTCTGATTCATATACTTCAAATACGAGAAGGCCTTGAACTACCTCAAGTTCATCATCATCATCTCTTTCATCTCTATAGGCCTCCAAGCTCTCTATACCCTCTGAGTCATCCTCCTCTGTCACCTTCTGCTTCTTCTTGATAAGATATTCTGCTTCCTCTTCCTTCTCCTCTGGTGATTTCTCCTCAATGATTGATTCTTTGTGCCTCGGAACTTCTTCTTCTAGAGTATTTTCTTTCATCGGGGAATTCTTTCTTGGTGCATAAGTACTAGGCTTAGCACTTGTCTCCGGTGTGCTCACTGCTTGTGTAGTCTAAAGACTTGGTGTTTTCCATTCCTCATCTCTTTCCCTCTTCTTTTGTGTGGGATTCTTCCTTCCTGTGGGGTCTTCAGGGATAGATACATTGTTTTCCAAGTATGCACCCTTTTCAAATTCTGGTCTTATGTGAAGGTATATCCTAGTTACATCCCTTCTAGTGATTGATAATGTTATAGGATTAATCATTTGTATCTCGTGGGAGACATATCTCTCCACATATACATGCTTCTTGGGGTAGAATAACTTCCTTCTTAGCTCTTTGTGGTCTTTATCCACCTCACTAAGGTCGAACCTTAGTCTCTTGGCCTCTTTGAACTTGTTCAACTCCACTTGGAAGTATTGTGTAGTGAAGGAGAAGGGAAGCTTGCACCAGGGGCTCATTGTTTCATCTATCGACCTAAATCTACCAATGCAGAAGTGTTGATACACTACAAATTCTGCTTCTCCTTTTACAAGCATGGGTAACTACTCTGGAATCCTCCATTCCACCCCAAACACATCCTTCATGTTCTTGTATCACTTCTTTAAGCGTGCCTTGTGAGTGGATGTCATGGTATCACAAGTATATTTCACGAACCTCTTCATAGGTGAGGGATCCTCTTTTGGTTACTCCCAAATAAACCATTCCGGCCCATCAGGAACTCCGATCTCTGAGAAAAAAATTGTGAGGAGGACATTACCAAATAGTATCTTCTCTCCTTCTTGTATGATAGTAATGATTTCATCTGTGATGAAAGAAAAAAAGTTGTTGGTGGTCCCCTCAGATATTTTCTAGCATACATTCAGCCATGCCTTTTTCACTTGAGTCCATCTTTTTTGATCATTGAGCTTGGTTATCAAGCATGCGGCAATCTTCATCATGGGGTCTAAAATCTTTGTGATGTCAAAGTATTGTGGTACTTTCTTGTAGTCATACAAATCTACTATTTCCTTGATGGCCTTCTTGTCATTTAGGTCATCATCAATGCTATCCCCCTCACAAATAAGGCCTATGAACTTGGAAATCAACTAGGGAGTTATGCGCATCTTGTGCCTTGTGAAATAAAAATGGTTTCATGAATTCACAGCATCAGTCACTAATAGAGGCACTCAGGTTTTCCAAAATAAGTAATTCATAAATTTATTATAACCTCACCTTCTCCAATTTAAATTTTACTTCATTGATGTATATGGCCATCCCCTCCGGTGTCCTCTTGTTTGTTGGATGAACCAAATCCTAATCCATTTCTTTCTTTGTCATTCTGGTGTGATCATTATAGTCACTCACAATCATTTTCCACAAATGAGACTCCCATTATTTCCCTAGAAATACCACATCCGGGTATTGCATCTCCATGTACCACTCTTCATTTGTGCTTGTGATGGAATCCGTTTGCTTCCTCTTCTTCTTTTAGGTGAGATGGTTGATTTCTTTGGTGTCATTCTTCTGGCTAGGTTACACTTCAAACGTCTTATCCTTGCTCTACTCTACCACTTTATCCAACCCTAAGAATCAATATTACAAAGAAACCCTCCTAACACCGTGCCCTAACTGTCAAACTCTAACTAGAACAATTCTTCCACAAGACGGTGCTTCTCCACAACTTCCTCCACGCCCGTGTACTCCTTTCCTACTAGTTTGTGGATCTACTCTAGTCATGTCCTATCAGATCTCTTAAATTTTTCTTAGCACAAATCAGTTTTGGATGCCCTAGTTCATAAGATATTTTTTCACTTCATAAATGTAAGGTAAAATAATGAAGTGAAAACTTCTTATTTATAGCTTTTCCTTCTTTCTAGCATTAAATGCTATTTTACCTACCACCATACTTAACACTAAATGCAGATTTTTCCACCAAGTTGGCCTTATGCACCTTCACTTACGCGCCCAATCTTGCGTGAAATATTCTACAACCTTCTGGTGCATGAACAATCCATCCTGACATAAGACTCTTACTCATGTGTCAACAATGCCGAAGGAACTTCTTCTATCATCCTGATTTTTTCTCTCGCATACCTTGTGTTGTTCCTGCATTTCTTCCTCCTTTGTACGTGGTTTCTCTGAAGTATTCTTTTGACACTAATATTTTTCATCCACCTCTTCTTCCATGCACTTCCTTCATCCATGTGCACTTTGTATCCATCAACCGGGCCATTCACCGCAACTTCTACTTCCAGTTTAACTTGTATTATGGGCCTATACTTCGCATCAATCCACCCCACACTAAAAAATTTACGCAGTCCTCTGCGCATTCATAACCTTAAAAAATTAATGTGGTTACCAGCACCTAAGACGTAAAAAAAAGCAAAAAAATAACTAGAAAGGGAAACACACGAAGGAAATTGCATAAAGGAAAATTCTAAACTAACTAGCAATATTGCCTTATTACAAACACTAAGAAGACTTATTTATAGTAGAGCTTTAGCTTACTCAAATTGAAATGGCATGGTGATCTCGTCCCATCTAGTTCTCTCAACTGGCACATGCGTGAATTAAGGATTTTTGAGATGATATAGGGCCCCAACCAATGGAATTTCAACTTTCTGGGATGGCACAGAAACTTGAAATCATATAACAATACCATCTTCCCAACCTCAAATTATTTACTTTTGATGTGGCGATCATGCCATGCCTTTTATTTATCCTTTTCAGCATTTTGACTCCACCTGGCCAATGATTGTCTCTCATCTAATTTCATCAATTTGTTAATCCTTTCCTCCAACACTTTTTTGTTGGCCAATCCTCCTGTGTGTGCTATACGTAGAGAAGGTAACATGAATTCAATGGGTAGGAAAGCCTCCATGCCAAACACCAATTAGAATTGTGTGGATTTATTCAACCTCTTGTGGGTTGTCTTATACACCCATAGAACTACTGATACTTTGTCATCCCAATCTTTTCTACCAATGTCACAAATTTTGGTCAGGGTATGACTCATTATTTTATTAAATGCCTCGGTAGTCCTATTTTCTTGTGGATGGTAAGGGGTAGTCTTATGATGAGCCACCATGAACTTTTCTAACAGAATCTTGATAGTATCATTGAGGAAATGCATACCCCTATCACTAGTTAAGCTTAACGTGCATCCATACATTGTAATAATATTTTCCAATAGAAAACTCATTGTTGTAGTTGTTGTACAATCCTTGGTAGGCACTGCTTCTACCCATCTTGTTAAATAATCTATGAAAGTGATTATATAGCATGATCCTATCCTACATGTGGCTAGTGAAATGGGGCCTACAAAATCTATGGCCCACTTTTCAAATGGCTCTGTATTTAGATTAGGGCGCAAAGGAATTTCATCCCTCCATCTTAGTTTGCCAAGGCACTGACAATGATCACATGCCTTGCAATATTTTTTGCAATCTTGATATAGGGTCTCCCACCATAACCAAGCTTACAATATCTTGTGTGTAGTGGCATCCCCTGCATAGTGTCCACCTGCACTTCCTCCATGTCCTGTCATCACCAATCTAGCACTATGATAATTCTTTACCGGGAACTCCTCGTGCTATGATTATTTACTAATGTACAGCCTTTAATTTGGTGGATGTAATCTGGAAACAAAACAACAACATAACACAAGAATACCATTGACTATGCTAAGACAGAATGATGACAATTCTAAAATATCAAAACAAATTATAATATTAACATGAAACTGTTACAATCTCACCCATGAGGTACTTCAAGTGTTATTGACTTCACTTGCCTTTCACCAAGACTATGGGAGAAACTTTACAATTACACCTCTTAATGGCTTCTTCAACACACCTTTAAACTGATGGCTTCCTTCGCACACTTCCTACAATATTTCTCACTACTTCCTTCTATGCTAAATGAGGGGGGTGGCCTCTCTATTTATAGAACTTCTAGGCTTATCCATCTTATCTCTAAGATAGGATAAGAAATCCACTCTGACAAATCATATTCCATACCTTAACTCTTATCTGTACATGTAAGCTTATCTTTTAAGATAAGATAAACCTTATCATTTTACATGGGTTCCACATTTTTAGACTTTTTACAAATAAAATACACAAAATATTTATGACCTCACTCCTTGTCCTTATTACCAATATAATATTTCTAATTACTAATCATGTAGACCCTACTTCTCTAACTACCCAAACTTTAAAATTTTAACATTACCGGACCACTTACAACAAATATTTACTTTTTATAACATTCCTATTGCACTTTGACTGTTACCGTACTCCACATTATTGGCGGCACCGTACTGACGGCGCCGTTATCTTCTATCAGATGCTACTAATAATTATACTTAACAACATCATATTCCTAATACATACATTAATGAAATAGAAATTATGGAGGAAAATTTTAGTGTCGACAGTCCCTCCTCCATAATAGTAAGGAACTCATGTTCTAGCACACATCAGCATAAAACTTCATCGCATCCTAGATTTTACAAATCACCACTAACCAACATGTAGGGTGTGATGCGTATGGCTATCTGCTTTATTTCTAATGCTTTCATCCCTTCTGGTGCTATACCCATTCTGAGAAATAATGCAATATCCTCTAAGTCTGAGGGTGCGCACCGTAACTGAAACAATTGCATGTCTGACATGGTATCCTCAATGCTTTGCACGTCCTCTCCTGAGTTAGTTCCAAATAGGTGATTGGGTCTATAATTACTCTTCCCCAACTTTACAACTATTGTGAACTAAAATTCTTGGAATAGTAGGACCCATCGACATATGCGCCCTTACAGAACAGGCTTGTTTACCAAGTATTTTAATGCCATGTGGTCTGTGTAGGATAAAAATTGTGTTGCTAGTAGATATTTCCTGAAATTGTGTAGTACGTAGATCATGGATAGTGCTTCGCGCTCAGTAATGGTGTAATTTTGTTTTACGGATGTTAAATTTCTACTTGCAAAACATAAGGGATGGTCAATAATTCCTTCACCAGATTGTGTCAGTATTTCTTTGACAGCTGTACTAGAGGCATCCACATGAACATGGAAAGTCTTATCCCAAATGGGGAAATGGAGTTTAGGTGTGGTGACAAACCTATCCTTCAAAGTGTCGAATGCCCTCTGTTGCACCTCTCCCTAATGAAAGGCACTCTTGTGTCTAAGAAATTCCTCCAATGGTGTGGAGATCTTGGTATATCCCTTGATGAACTTCCTATAGTAACCTGTATGCCCAAGGAATCCATGCACAACGCTTTGGCTAGTAGGCTCCCCTAAACCCAAAATGACTACAACCTCAGGAATCCATGCACAATGCTCTGGCTAGTAGGCTCCCCTAAACCCACAATGACTACAACCTTAGCAAGATATACTAGTAAGCCCTCCTTGCATATGATATGTCCCAATAAGGTTCCAAATGGGGTAGCAAAGACACACTTCTTGATGTTGAGGGATATTATCAATTACTGACACCTTACAAACATTAGTCTTAAGTTATCACAATGTTCTTTGACTAGACCATACATAGTCCAATCATCCAAATAGAATTGAAGAAAGTTATGGATGAAGTCCTGAAAGGATTGTACTACAATGCACAAGAACATAATAGGTGTATTCTTCAATCTAAAAGGCATGACCGTATAGGAAAAAATTCCCTATTCAGTGGTGAAAGTTGTCTTTATCTGGTCTTCCTTTGTAATCCTCACCTAGGGGTACCTTGAGAACCCCTCCATGAAAGAGTAGACTTCCCGCCAGGCCACTCCCTCTAAGATTTCTTCAGCAAACAGGATTGGGAAGGGATCAATGACACATACTGCATTTAGGTATATATAGTAGACATAGATCCTGATCCTCCCATCCTATTTGATGTTGATGACCAGTGGGTTTATCCATTCTGACTCTTCCATAACCTCAATGATTCCTAATGCTATCATTTTTTATATCTCCTCCTTGACCCGAACAAAAAAAATGGGATTCATCTGATATAGCCTCTTTTGGATTTGGCACATACCTTCCTTTAATTTTATCCTCATCTCACCCAAGGAGTGGTCGACACCTTGAAGTTCATGATACCCCTATGGGAACAAATATTGTAACTCACGTAATAGATCAATGATCTTTGAGACCTCCTTCTCCAACCAATAGTCTCCAATGATAGATTCCTTGGGTTATGCTTCTGACCCAATGTTAACCTTATTAATTTTTAGGGGCTCATGGTTAGCATTCATTCTTTCATTATCGCTATCTATAACATCGCATGTACCTAGAAAGTGGTTAACATATAGACCTTCCATCTCCTCACCATCTATGACATAAACCATATTCCCCTTTTCCTTTTCTATGCACGTGCACTCAAGCTATATCTCCTCAGATTCATCCTCATCAAAGCGTTCCTCTAAATTGGGCTCATCTAGCAAATCTAGTAGCATGTCTTCTGCCATGGAAGTATCCCCCATCTTAAGGTGCTTGAAAATTTGTAATGCCTTATCCATTGATGGCTTTGTGCTTCTATATTCAAAACTTGGATGAGATCAGTTGTTAGGTCCTGCAAATTTCCCATCTGGTGGTGTGTTTTTGAGTGGATATACCATGCATGCGCATAACCTTGTAGTGTGGAATACAACTTATGCACCCATAATGATGGTGGAAAGGCCTGTGCTCCTCCTACCTAGGCCTTCTCAAAAGCTTATATGTGGAGCGAGGAGGGCTCCTTGCCATGATATTCTTGGATGCCAATGGGTACATTGCTCCTGGAAAATCTTACAAAAAACATGATTCTTACATCGCGCCACTCCAAAAATTTCTCCCAATGTGTAGCCCACGAGCGCAATACATTCCTGAGTAGGTTATAACTAAGCATCCCCCTTCTCTCGCCCTCATTTTTCCACTAAGCTTCCATGTCCCGTAAGAAAATTTCAGGGTATGCTCCACCATATTAACTTGGTAAGTTCTTTCCTCCAAGGAACTTGAGTGAGTGCTCCTTAGTCACTCTTATTACAGACCCCCTCAACTGTTTCCCAATCAACTCATAGGTCCCGTGCACGAAATTTTCATACGCCATGCTTTTTGTATCAATAACAGACTTAGAATATTCAAATTGGATAACTCCTTCTGTAGGGTGAATTATCTTCAGGTCTCCGATGGAGCACACATAAATTCTATCAAGGATGTCTTATCCCAAAGGTTTAGTGTAAGGCACCAACTTCCCATCTGTTAAAGGGATGATGACCCATTATTCCTTGTTCTCGAAGCTTATATATCCTTTATTGAACCTTAGGTCTGAGTTGTTCTTATAGTACCTTTGGCACCCAAGAAATGCTGGAAAATTGTCTACCTCAGTGAGTGCTAAGACTTTGAAGTCTCAAGTAAACTTGGCCCCCTGAATGGTGATCACTGCATCCTGCAATACTCCAATGGGCATTGCCTTAGTTTTTTTTCCATATATAACACATTCAAAGATGGTTGTAATGTGGGCTTTCCCATTTGATGCCAGGAATCCAATATAATAACTTTGATGTCTACTCCTGTGTCAATCAATATGTTTCTCAATAGCACACCATCCTCAACTACATTCAGTGTGATCTCTTTCTCATAGTCAAGGCTATGGGGAGTGAGGTTTTCATGCACCACCTTCCTCTTACGCTCTTCTCCGACATGTGGAATATTCTCCCGTAGCCATTCTCCTAGTAAGGGAATAATATTCTCTTGCCTTAACATTTTGCACACTTCCTTGACCTCATCTAGGTCCTTCTGCAAAGCCTCAACATTCCTCCTTTGCTCCTACTACCTAGACTGCTCCTTTAGAAATAGAATTTCTGCTTGCAAACTTCGAATGACATCCATTATCTCTTGATACACTTACTTCTGGTGGAAAGGGTCTAGATACTTCCCATGCACCACTTCTTCTCTTGATACTAGAGTCCTTTGCTTTCGTACCTCCTTGGTGGGCGTAACCTCTACTCGTGTTGTTACCAAAATAGGTTCTAACCCTGAGCCATGCACCACTTTAGGCATCCACTGTGTTTCGACCTTATTTATACTCACCATCCCAGTACCCTTGTCCTTTCAGTGATGTTGTCTCATGTGCTCAAACAACTCAGGGCACTCCACATACTTATGCTTCTTCCCACACCATGAGCAATGCAATAAATATGGACACTCATGCCTATAATGTTATGTAGATCCATAGTTATAACAGATTCCTCATGGGAACTCAATTCTCCCTCCTCTGTGGTTACTGTGACCACATGAACCTTTGCAAAAACATCTCCCATGCACCCCTCCATCCACACATCCTTCATAATGGAGATCATCTTCATTGGTAATGGAAAGGTTGGTCTAGTACACACCATGATCAATGGCCTCATGGATTTGGTCAATAAGTCTACAATCCTTAGTATCATGGGTCATAGAGGTGCAGATCTTATAGTGGAAAGAAACATTCTTCCAGATTGTGCACTGCAAAAAGGGGCATCTTCTCGCATCATGGTCCCCATGATAAATTTCACAATCTACTGTTATGGCACATACTGATTTCTGGGGGCAACTATCCTTGGCATGCCCATGTATTTCACAATCTATGTACCAAAGACCACTATGATTCTCATGTTCAAATTTTTCAGGAAACTTCTCTAACTACTTGGCCATAACAACAATTTGAGCCTCCAAAAAAGGGCTTACACCCGTATCCATTCTCCCAACTGCTTCAACGTGTAACGTAGCCTATAGAGCCTCACATGGGTAAGTAAATGTTTTATGTGACAATGCCCTCCTAAATGGAATGATCAACCCTACAAAAAACCATTGAGCATACTATGAAGGGTGAATGTCATATGACAGTTTTGATAGGATACTTTTAAACCATGCATCATACTCCCGCACACTCTCTGCCATTCCCTACTGGATCTCCTTCAAAGCACTGATTCTCTTCTTCTTGAACTCTACTAGGAAGGCATTCTTCAATGTGGTGTAGTCTACCACCGTCTGATAGGGGTTGTATTTCTTATACTAGCTATGTGCGCACTCTTACAATGTTGTTGCAAACTGACTTACTTTTTACTCCAGGGTAGTGATCCATTTTACACGCAATAATAATTCACACTTGTGCATGTGTTCTACAACATCCTCTATACCTTGGTAATCTGGCAAGTGTAAACACATCTCAAAGAACACATGAGGAGGTGGTTGAGGCCCCTTTCCTCCTGATCCAGATCCTTGGTTCCCTCCAGTGGTTCCTCCTCCACTAGATCCACTAGACCCACCAGGTCCTATGTCTCTAGATCCTCATGTAACCAGAAATGGGCTTAAAGTGGTCATGTCTAGTATCCCCAACATTTTGCTAAATTGTACACCAATGGTCTACGAGATTGCTCCACTACCAGATGTGTATCCTGCGCCACTCCTAAAAGCATTGCCCAAACCTTACGTACTTGCACTTTGTAAAGAACTTCCTCTTAACACCAAAATGGTATGTGTAGCCATGGATGTTTCAAACAAAAAATTATATCTCCTAGGTGCTAGGGGTTATCAATACTTCTCCCTTGATTTGGAAAACCAAGTGCTAGGGGTTGGTCATCAGGTGGGTTCAAATGCACGTTGATGGCTCTTCTTTCTCCATGTGAAAAACTCTCATCAGAAGCTAAAGGGGCCTCTCTCCTACGCTTGACAAGATGGGGTAGTACAAATATCTCAGGCTCCATGTCATCCACATGAACTTCAACACCCTCTCACAATTTCTGTCTCCATAGATCCATCACAATTGTAACCTCACATTGTTTAGTCATCTCCCTTTCATGAGCTTTGTTATACTTGAGTCATCTTTCCTCCCTTTCCTTTTCATCCGTAATGTCTTCCATCTTCCTCCACCCTAGCTTCCTCTCCCAACACTTAGAGTAACTTAGCCAGCCATGGGGAAAGCTTCTAAAATAAAATTAATTACCAATATCTTCATAGCCAGAGGAATAACACTCAAACATGACCCTTTAGGCTCCCTCAGAAACTCAAATTCAACAACTTCTGGGAAATAATACGTCAAAATGGCATATTCTAAAGTGTAACTGTCTAGTACTCCCTTCCACCAATGATTAATAACATGTGTTTAAGTTATATCTGCACCCTACAGCCTCTGATAGTCATCTTAGGTCCACATGTGTGATCTATAATACCAGCTTGATCTGGATGCATATGCTAAAATCCATTCATATAGCTCTACTGGGAGGCAACAAAATAATGTCTCATAAATCTCATGGTACATGTTCTCTTCTACCCATCTAAGCACATTAAACTTAGGTCCAGTGCTGAATCTTTGAGAAACTTCATGCTCCGTGCTCTTGAACTACGTTTCAACAATTGTTAAAGTGAGGTGCTTTGTCATCACACATCACAAAGAAAAATATGCATGCCTTTTAACTCAACAAATTAAAAAAAAAGAGGTCTAGGCAATGGAACCACGATGTAGTCATCTTCATGTCTTTCAAAGAACAAGGAAATCCCATCCACGTCCACCTATCACCCAGTGGGCACTGGGCACTCACTTGAGGCATGTGCGGGTGATGAGCCCCTCCTTTTTGAGAGTTGTGTGAGAAAGCATTATTTATGACAAAAACTTAAGTGAAGAGAATAGAAACGAACAATACATTCATCTTAGAGCTTAGAATGGGCTTGTACACTAATATATTTATTTAGATAAGAAAAACATTACAAATCAAAGATCTGAATCATCGCATAGGGGTTTACACCCACTCATATGAAATATATATAAAACTGATCCATACATATATAAGTAAAAGATGGAACCACATATATTCATATTGAGTCTGTTTGATAACCACATTACATTTATTGAGGTAATCACATATCCATTTAATAGTGCAGACCAATGTCATACATTAGATCTAGACTTAATCCCTTCATAGTACAAAGAAAAATATTTAGACCCATCCCCTTGATATAACTTACTCCTACAGATCTTTTAAGCCCAACCCATAGAACTCTCATAGTATTTCCACATGGTTTCACCTCTCTTCAACTCTCAGTTTCTCCTTCTCTATCAAGTGCTTGTATTTCTAGCCTCGGCAAGCACCACCATGCCTTTATGAAGTTGTAGATTAGTTTCCAAGTGTCTAAGTGGTCCTCCATGGGAGCATGCTCCTTCAGACACGAGCTCTCCATCCTTCACCATGATGACCTTCTGGAATATTCTATCATAAGGTATATTCCTTTCATTGGCTCCAAGTTGCCAGGCTGACACATTATTCACTCCGCATGCACAGTTGGGTCATGCTTTCCTCGTGTTATTCCCAATATGCCAAATATGGCTAAGTCCCAAAAACATTTCTCTACCTTGCACGTGCACCACTGGTTCTACTAAAATCCTCCTAGAACCCTGTCTTGCGCACTTTTCAGGGTTCATTTTAAGAATACCCCTCTGAAAAATTACTTTTGAATCATCGGTGAATCTCATAAAATGACTTTCGAATCGTAGATGAATTTTTGAAAATTCATTTCATGGTGAAGGTGATTTTACAAAGTATTGCTTCCTCGCATTTTTTTAATTTTTTGGCTAAGTAGGTTAGACAGGGGTTGGATGGGTTAGAGGTTAGACAGGTGGGTTGGACATGTGTGAGTTAGATAAGTTAGGGGTTGGACAAGTGGGTGGGTTGGACGAGTTGAGGTTAGATGAGGTGGTGTTGGATCCAAAATTCACCCCCAAGGGTGAAGGGGTTGATAACATGCAAGCAATTATATTGGGAAGGGCGAAAAGTCATGTTCCTAGGGTCCCCTCATATTTGTCTAACTCCCCTGTCCAAGAGGACGAAAGTAAGTTCTGAGAAAATGTGAAAAAAGGTTCAAACAGGAAAATGGAGGTCGGATCCAGGGGTTAGATCAGTGAAAATTGGCTAAGGTCCTGCTCAGACGGTCGCCTGCGTGGGACGTGTGGGACAGTTGGATGCGCGAACCGGCCGAACCGGGATTGAAATCAGCACAAACAGTCTGAAACGCAGCAGGGTGGAAATGGGACGAATATAGGTTGGACGGCGGGCGTGAAATGCCGGTTCAACAAGAGAGAAAAAATTGACTAACTGCTTGAGTCAAGTGGACAGTCTGGATGGACGTTCATTTGGTGTCAAAAATACCCGAACCGGCCGGTTAATGCTCGATTAATCAGTACCCCTGGCAGTCCATAAACAAATGTGGGCCAAGTGGAACAAAAATACCCGAACCGGCTGGTTCGGCCAAAATTCTAGTGCTCTGAGGCAGTCCAATTTTACACCCAAATTGGGCTCAAGTGGAACAAAAATCACCCGAACCGGATGGTTCGTCACGATATATTCCTTCTCCCAAATGGTCCGAATAGCAAATGGGACATGTGCTCATAAATTGTGCGAACCGGCCGAAAGCGGGCAAAAAGAGTCGAGGCAGCCCGGAAGGCAAATTGGGACGCATGGGACAAAATCAGGCATGAACCAGCCTGGTGTGAACATGCCCCAAATCAACACAAAGATTCATCTGTACTTAATGGGACAAACTCGACGCGTGGGACTTACGAACAACCCGAAGAATCCGGAGGACTAATCAAATCATGACACGTGTCATCAGAAGGATTTCGTCAACGTTATGGTCCTGTTGAAACTTCAAGGACATGCATCAGCTAACAGGTTTTGACCTTTCCGAAATAAGCCGCCAGATTACTACATGAAGGATAGTCCTATATTTACGAATAAAGGAAATGTGTTCGGCTCCAGTCAGGAAATGCTCTTTCCCATCAAAATGACATAAAACGCCTGCCATGGCCCAAAATTAGCTGTCTGCACTCAGAATGGCCATAACTTTTGCATATCTCATTACTTGAAATCACACAGGAATTGGTACCGTTGGAATTGTGTAATTCCGAACTCCTCTTAATCGCACAGCAATCAAGAGGCCTTCTTCTACAAGATATTGATCAGATAATTGATTGAGTTTTTTAAGAAAACGTGGCTTCACTTTTTCAGAACAGTGTTTTTATTTGGTAGCTGGGAGTGCATTTATAGACATTCCATATTGGGTATCATTCGGTATTTATCTGCGGCAGCACATAGTAGGTCAACAATTTGATTGGTGCAGTTATTTATGCAACCGTAATGGAAAACCAGATTCCACTCAATTTAATGCCTCTTACAGGTGGTAATGAAGGAGTGATAAATCAAGGATTTCCACTTTCCCTTCTTGCAAGTTCTCCTTCTCATTTTTTCTATAAATTGGAGTGTTGGGCTACGAATTGTACGCAGGATATGATTCCTAATGGGTAGCAAAGCAATCTGTCAAGATGATTGCTTTGTGAAGCCAGTGTGTTGCAGGCCCTTGTAGTGGACTCCTTGAACAACAGGTGAAATCCACATTTACTGTATACTTATAATAGATTTCAACTGTGCATATCATGAAGCAAATAAAATACTCAGTTTGTGGATGTATCTTCCCCTGCTGTGTTTCCTTGCATTCTTCTTAGCCCCTTTAATCTTTCTACAAGTATATTGTGTCAATTATGTTCTTGCAGGTAATTCATTATCATTATGTGTGCTTGGAATATTGATTGTGACATGCATCTCAACTGGATCATGGTGAATTGTCATCACCTCTTCTAGTGTGCACTTTGCCTCTTTATTTCACACATTTGGAGATTACTCTCCCACCCTATACACCTGGTGTATCACCGCTTTAGTGTAGGATTTCATTCTCATGTATTCTCTCTCCCTGGTCCCTTGGAAAAATTAGGTTAGAATCAGCTAGTTTCTCCTGCATTAGAGTAGACTTTCGAATGGCAGGTGAGTTTAGGAGCAAGAACCAGCTTTCATGGTGGAGGTGATATCTACAGAGTAGCAAGTCCCACAACTTATTTTTAGTACCCATGTTATGGCTAATCACACTGGACGGGTTAGAGGTTGATCAAACTAGAAATCTGGATCAACATCCAGGTTGAATGCTGTGATTTGGTGATAACAGTTCGGGCTGGACAAGGGTGGGTTGGTTGGGTTAAGGTTGGATGAAATTGGGTTTGGACGAATGGGTTCGATGGGTGAAGGGGTTGGACGGGAAGGGAGTTAGGACAGGTAGAGGTTGGATGGGTAGAGGGGTTGGAATGGGAAAGGGTTGGATGGGTGGAGGTTGGATGGGGAAGGGGTAAGACACGAAGGGGTTAGATGGGCTGGTTAGACGTGGGAAGAGGGATTGGATGGTGGTGTGTTATATGAATGGGTTGCTGAGGGATGAGGTTAGATTGTGATGTGTGGACCACTGACAGTTGTATGGGAAGGGGTTGGATGGGAAGGTGTTGGGCAGACAGTGATTAGATGGGGTGGAATTAGATGAATATAGGTTGGACGGGGTGGGGGTTGGTCGAGAAGGGATAAATGGGAAATGGTTGGTCTTGGGTGGGTTGGATGAATGAGACTTACGCGGCTAAGGTTTGGTACGGAGTGGATTGGCCATTGGTTACCAATGTATTTAATGCTCATTAATGATACCCCTGGACTCTATAAATAATGTTTCAAGGTTCATTTTTACACTTTTATCCGTAAATTTCCAGTGCTCTGAGCTCTCTAATTTTACACCCAAATTTCTCTCATCCCTAATTTCAACAATGGCTGGTACCACATATTTTCCTACACCCAAATTTCAATACAAAAACCTCATGTGCCCATAGATTTTAGCTTTAATAAAGCTAAAAGATGCTCTAACAGGATTGGATGGAAAAATTAGAATTGTTCCAGGCTTGTGAACATGCCCCAGTTCGACACTGATACATCCATGTCCTTGATTACCTACTCACCTCTTATAACGACAAAGATGGAAAATATTCCATTCTTGTCGTGCATACATCCGAAATGTTCGTCAAATTTATTTTTCTATTGAACCCTGAGGACGTGCATTGGCTAACAGGGTTAGCTTTCCAAAATAAGCTACCAGGTACTATACAAAGGCAGTCCTTATAGACGAAGACACATTTTTTTTTGGAGTCTCATTACAATGTACAGGTTGATGGTAAGTTTATTATTTTGAAATGATTTTTTTTTAACATTACTTGAGCCACATAAAGGATCTAATGTTTCCTTTCTGTAATTTTAGCTTCTCTTAATCGATCATCAAGAGGCCTTCTTCTACAAGGTATTACAAACAATTTATTTCTTGCAGTTGCTTCACTTTTTCAGGCCAGGATTGTGTTACAGGGCAGATCGTGCATAGACATTCCCTATTAGGCAGTTTGGTATTTGTTACGGACACTAATAGGTCAACAATTCGATTGGTACACTTATTTGTCCAACTGAATAAAATCAGATATCTCCCATGCCTGCAAAGGCAATCAAACTGATAAATCGAGGATTGTATTTTCTTGTTGCAATTTTATTCTTGCTTTCTATAATGAAGCATACTACGAATTGACACAACATACGATTCCTATTGCAATCAATGATAAGATGATTGGTCTTAGTCTCGAAGAACAATAGGTAAAAGTTACATTTACTGTTTACTTGTTATAAAGATTTCAATTTGAATATTTAAAATAAAATACTAATTGTAGGATTATATTTTTCAGAGAAAAATTATAGTTGCAACATCTCATAAGGAGGCAATTTCTAGAGGTAAAGCCCCTCCAGAGGTCTCTATTGATTCTGACATAGGATTCAACAGAATCAACACCAAGAAGACCTCATCAAAAGAGACCTAGGGGGTAAATATGCACAACACGTTTACCATCACATTTAACTACATGTATGAATAATGAAGTTATCTTTATATATAAATTACAAATTCAAACAATTACTATAGATTATGTATTCTAATATTTGTAATGATCTTTTCTAAATGTATTGTATTAAGAAACTACTGAGATAGATGATGAATATCAAACTCATTCTGTCTCTGGAGATCAAAATATCATGATTGTGTCTCCATCTATGTGAGGCATATTGTACGTTAGTTTGATTCACATGTTTTTTTTCCTTATTTTTTTTTAGCATTTACAAACACCAACCATTATATTCTAACAATTTGTTGTTTGCTCCATGTAGGTAATATGGCTTTAGGTCATATTCCACTTACAAGGAGGCCACCAATTCCTCCAACTCAGTCAATTACAAACACAAAGGATGAATTCAGGAAAGAATATTAGGTTTCTTGCAGAGTCACCAGGAACAGTTAATCCTGCTACAACTGAATTTCCTGGGCTGTCACTAGGTGGGGTTTTAAGTGTAATAGCCACACAAATTTCCAACAACATTTCCCTTGATGAGGATTATTTAGGCTTCGAAAGTGGGGATGTAGCCAAGAGTAACTATTTTAACACCCATGCCATGATTCAATCTACTATGCCTCCACAACCAAATGTGTAGGGAATGCAAGGCAGTGACTCTCCTCCTCCCCAAATCACTGCTCCACAAACAGATGATGAAAAAAAAACCTTTATTTTAGAAAATTTGATATCTGATAGAATGGGAGCAAAAATTCAAGAGGTTGTAATTTCTGATGTGGATTTGGTGTGGTCGTGTGAAAGGTGAGCAAAATTTTTGATAAAATAAATAAATACTAGATACCATAATCATACTCAAAGGCATTCATTGTTCATTGTCGTAGAGAGCCAACCAACATGGTAGGATTTTTTGCTAAACAAAGCTCAATCAGGGACAATTTCATATAGAAATGATTACAATGATGAAATTGTATACATAATGCTAAACAGGTTGGAAAATCTCAATGCTGAAGCACAAAATTACTACAAAAAATGGTCTAAAGACAAGACTAATGTTTTAATTGTAAATGCAGAAAAGGAGAAAGCTGTTGTAAGTGGGCATTTAATTTTACATGAAAAACTAAATATTATCTGATATAATAACCAATGCTATATATTTTTTTCATATGATTTGATAGACTAAAAATTTAATATTTCTATTTTACAGGTAAAATATGAAAATTTAAAGAAAGAGGCAGCTATTTTTGAAGCACATTTGAAGAATGCCCGCAAAAGTTTGAATTATTTTATACAATTGAAGGAAAAAATCATTGTAATTAATAAAAAAAATAATACATTGAGAAGGATAATAAAGGAGCATAATATGGATCCAAAAATATTACTGAAGGAAAAGACAGATGCAGATGCAACACTTTTGTCTGCAGGAGATGTAGCGAGGAAGGAGCTGAGTATACTAGATAATATCAACACTGCAGTAGGAGATCTTCAAGTGTTAGGAGTTATTGCTCCATTTGATATGCAGGAAAAAGAAGAACCTTCAACTGCATCATAAAATTTGATAAGTAAGTTGAGTTCACCATGTGATAGGTGTGTTGTCAATATTCCGACACTAGGGTAGGAATTAAAAGATAGTGGCCAACCCTTTTTTTAGTTTTTATTCCGTGTGGCAGACATAAGGACAACTATGATTTTGAATCATAGGCAGAAAATAGGATGACCTCGTAATGTGTCGTTATATGATAGAACTTGTTTTGAAGCTTTGAGATGTTATAACAACCCATTTTTTGAATTGTATTGGCCGACAATGCTTTATGAATTTGTAATTTTTCATAAATTAATCCGCCACATGAGAAATCAATTTCATATGAACTTTGAAAATTAGAATTGTATAATGTAACTACATATAAATACAAACTATGTTTCTTTTCTATTGTTTATGTAAATGTTGCTTAAATTTACACTATTTTGTTTCATTACGTTTTTACATTCTTGCAAATGTAAAATAAATAAATTAATAGATATAAAAGACAAATGTCACATGTGTTCTTATTTCAGTCTCAATTTTAAATGCAATCATAAAAAACAAATGGCATTATTGAAACAAATAATTTATTGATGACATTGTTGCAATGATGAGGGATTAAATAATGACAAATACAATATTGCATTTATTGAAAGTTTTAATCACTGAATGAAGTTCATAAGTAGTATCAATAATGTATAGAAGAAATGAAATCTATGTGAATTCGAACATTCCTGGAGGAACACTTTCATTTGTGTCTTGGAAAACAACTGCAGCATGATTTGTGGATGTGTCTTGATCCCCTGGATCAGACAGAATATTAATTCTCTTATGTCTACTAGTGAATTCCATAGTGCTAGGGATCTCTCATAAGGAAAAGACTCCACTGAGTAACTCGATACATACAATCTGAGACAAATTTCTAGATTCCTATCCAATCTATTTCAAACTTTTGACTTTAAAAAGGATAGTGCACTGAAAACCCTCTCATCTTCCACAAAACCTAGAATCATTTTTTAACATAGCTCATACAGATTAATATACTCACTCAAATCTTCACTTAGAATACTACTAGAAAAAATATACTCAAGTCTTTGTTTTTCTATTTTTTCTCTTTCTTCTTCTCTCTGTCTTTTTCTTTCCTTCTCTTTTCTATTTTTTCTTCTCTTAGCTTTTTTCTTTCTCCTTTTGTTAGTTTTTTTCTTTTTACTTTTGTTACTTTTTTTCCTTCTTCTTTTTTTTGTTCTTCATTATCCAATCCTTCTTTATTAACCAATCCTTCTTTATTATCCAATCCTTCTTCATTATCCAATCCAAAATCCAATTGAAAATGAACTTCATCCCATCCCTTTTTGTCACCTTGTGCTTTTTTTTCAGCATCTAGTTTAAAAGTATTTTCTTTTTTTTCTACTCGAAATTTTTCGGGATGTTTTCTTTCTTTTTTGTCTTTGTGATAAAGATTCCTAAAGTCTTGAACTAGAAAGTCTCTATATTTTAGATTCTTTCTATTTTTTTCTCTTTTAACTCGTTTAGCTCGTCGAGCAACTCATTTTTTGGCTTGTTCAGCTTTTTTTTTTTTACTCTTTTATCCTTTCTTTCCTTCATTTTGTCCCTCATTTTTTTCTTTCTCTTATCCTTATCTTATTTCCTGAATGCCTTTTTCAGTTTTTTTACTTCTTTTCGAGTAGTTTCCACCTTCAGTTTTTGCATTCTTTCTTCTTTTTTCTGTTCTCTCTCTTTCTTTTTCTGTTCTTTTTCTTGCCTAATTCTCTGTTCTTCCTCCCGTTTTTTTTGTTTTTCTTCTTCGCTCTTTCTTTCCAGTTCCATAAGATAAGCATCAACATAAAATTCCTCTGGTATTTGAAACTCTTCAAAGTCATTCATATTAAGAAGATGCGTTCTAAATATGTTTGGAGGAAAAAGGTCACCAAGTTTTCTTGCTTTTTTTGCTTTTTTTCTAATTTCTGGGAAAAGCCAAAATTGAAATTTGTAATAGGGATTCTTATGAGTTGTCAATTCATTGGAACTCTTTCTAGTTTTCTCCTTTATAGCTTTCTCCTTTATAGTTTTCTCCTTCCTAATTTTCTCCTTCCTAGTTTTAGAAGAATCGGAATCAGAGTAATCGGAATCCTCTAAGTAATCAGAATCATCGGAATCATCAGAATTCTCGGAGTAATCGGAATCCTTGGAGCAATCGGAATCCTTTTCGGTTCTTTGAAAATTAGTAATAGCTTGATTGTCCAGTTTTTGGTATATAGTGTATAGGGGATCCGTGAGTATCCTCTTTCATATAATCGAGATAACTATATGCTAAAATATCATATCTGTAACTTTTGATCTTTTTCTTGAGTTGTCCTATAAAATACGCAAATTTAATGTCTCCCAAAAAACATGAAAATTGACTCCATCCCAATCGGTTACCAATTACATTTCTCCTTTTCTGGGGTCCTATTATGTACCCAGTACACCATTTTAACCATTGTTTCAAACCTTTTATCTTTTTTTGGGGGTGCTATTCTGTACTCAGCACACCATTTTAACCATTGTTTCCAATCTTTTCCCCTTAAATCTTGAGGCCCTTTAGAATCCAATATTCCTTGCATATCTAGGGATTCTTTGAAATCCTTTTTAATTAAAGGATATGATGTTCTGTATTGTAGTAAATCCATCACATAATACCCCTTCATAGCCCGTATTTGTTGCCATATCTTTGCAACTACATATGCTTGGGAAATTTTTTTTTTAAATCTTGTTTTTTTGGGTTTAAAATTATATTTCTAGTCTTAATGACTATTCTTATAATTCTATTTCCATTCGTAATAAATATTCTGATAATTGTTGCAATATTCATCCTAAATTGCATTAAAAGCATTATAAAATGGAAATTTGAAAGGATGAGATTAAGAACACTTATTTTAAGATCAATAAATGTTCTTTCCATTATTAAAATAAAAACCTTCATAAAATATGGAAATTTCCTCGTAATGAATCGAGCTATTGTTATTCAGAAGCCAAAAAACCAAATTTTTATTTTAACCCGTGCCCTTTTAAATTTGTGGCATATGCCGGGTTGATCCCTATCCATTTTATTTTCCAATTTTCTCACATCAGCTTTTAATTTGTTTAAAATATCTAAGTTTAACAAATATTGTTCATTCATTTTTTTGATCTGAGTTGGCCACTCATTTAGATCTTGATCTTCCAAATGTACATCTGGTTCAATTTATTTGATTTCAATTAGATTTGGTTACAATGGACCATGTACTATCTCTAGAGTAAATTTCATATTAGACGTAGGCCTAGTCTGAATCAGTACAGGGACTCTGTCATTCATTTGAAGATTTTTTGTACTCCGAGTATCTGGTCGAAGTTCATATTTTTTCCAAAATACTTTTTTTATTTTTGAGAAAATCAGTAATATCGATTGGCCAATATTTTTCATCCATTGGATGATAGGTTTCATCCATTCGATAATAGGTTTTAGCCATTCGATAATGAAATTTGTATGTTGGAAAATGTAATCCCAAATCCATTCGTCAATAGGTTTCCAAAAAGAAGGTATTTTCATTGGCTTTCCGAAAGGTTTTTTAGCTTATGTTCCATACAGGGTTAAGAAACTAGTATTGTCTTTACTAGGAGTAGATTCGGTGGTAGATTCATCATACCATGGTCTCAATCGAAAAGGGTTATGAATTTTAATTTGAATCCCCTCTCTTAGGTAGTCTCTAAACCAGTGTTTAGGTACATCTACATCTGTCAGCTCATAACCGTCATAATTGCATTTTGCATAAAATTCTTTATGTAAGTTATCCCAATCCTGCTCCCATTCGGGTAACTGCAATAATAAAATCTGACCAATATTTTTAGCTATTATCAATGAAGGTAAATATACTCGTTTTCTAATAAATGTATGAGTAAATAACATAGTAGCTCTTACATAGTGAAAGATTTCCCAATCGAATGCTTGCTTTTTAGTACGGAAAAAGAATTCTTTCGTACGACGTCTTCCTCTTTGTTTTTTTTGAGTAACTTTTCGAATACTTTAAAAATCCTCCACTGTTTATCTTCCTTTGTCTCTCCAATTTGAATTTTGGCTTTAGGTACAGGTTTGGATTTGGATTTGTGATGCATTTTCATTTTAGTCATCTCCTTTAGTCTCTCAAAAAAACTCGATCATGGTTTTGCTGTCCAAATGCTAAACAATGAAAGTTTGCATCTTTTAAAACGTAGAGCTCATTTGACTAGGAACCGACGAAAATTTCCCTCATGCAAAAATTCAAATTTTTTTTTCGATAAAGCGATAAAGTATTTCAATAAATTAATAAAAAAAAAGATAGCGTCCATCGTCTAATGGATAGGACAGAGGTCTTCTAAACCTTAGGTATAGGTTCAAATCCTATTGGATGTAATTGTAATAATATTAATTCAATTGTTTAAGATTTAATATTGAAATGTAGCAAAATTATTTTCTTTATTAATTAGGACAGGATCTTCTACCCTATTTCAAACGATTTTTCAAAAATAAAGAAAGTATTATGTTTGTTCTCGAAGTAGAAAACGTTTGGTATTTTCTTGAATAGCTTCTTTTAAAAGAGTTTCTACTTGTTCTGTGAATGTCCCAGTAGAACGTATAAGTTCTCCAAATTGGGGTTTATCTTTTAATAAATATTTGCGCAAATTAAGGATAAATTTTTTCACTTGTACAATTTCTAATACATCTAGATATCCATTCATTCCAGTATAAATCATAGCTATTTGTTCTTCCACTGTCAAAGGATCTGATTGAGATTGTTTGAGTAACTCATGTAATCGTTGACCTCTTGCCAATTGATCTTGAGTGCCTTTATCAAGGTTAGAAGTGAATTGTGTAAAGGCTTCTAACTCTGCAAGTTGAGCTAACTCTAGTTTTAATTTTCCAGCTACTTGTTTCATAACTTTCATCTGAGCCGCAGATCCTACTCTAGATACGGAAAGACCCACATTAATGGCAGGTTGAATTCCTACATTGAATAGATCAGCTGATAAGAAAATTTGTCCATCGGTAATGGAAATTACGTTAGTGGGAATATAAGCTGAAACATCTCCAGCTTGAGTCTCAACAATTGGTAAAGCAGTTAAGATACCCCCACCTAACTGAGAATTTAATTTAGCTGCTCTTTCCAATAGACGGGAATGTAAATAGAAAATATCTCCTGGATAAGCTTCCCGGCCCGATGGTCTTCTTAATAGAAGAGACATTTGTCGATAAGCTTGTGCTTGTTTGGAGAGATCATCATAAATTATTGATGTATGTTGTTCTTTATACATGAAATATTCAGCTAAAGCTGCTCCTGTATAAAGAGCAAGATATTGTAATGTAGCGGGAGAATCTGCAGTTTCCAATACCACAATGGTATAATCCATTGCGCCGCTTTTTTGAAAAGTATTAACTACCTGAGCTACGGAAGAGGATTTTTGACCAATAGGAAATTTAAAGGTTATAACCCATGAGACCTTTTGGGTATGAAAAAAATCATCGGGGTAAAAATTTAAATCTGAGGTTTAAATTTATTCATTTATTGAGATCCCGACAAGATAATTCCTATTGATCATCCATACTAGTTGTTATCTAGGTGATCATGAATAGGATAAAAGATCATTCAAAAGGCGTATAGCGATGTATTCAAGAACGAGCCAACTTGAAATTTGAGCACTATAAAATTAAATTTATTTCTGATTTTTTTAGGAAATCATGGATTATTATGAATCCTATTCTTCATATTCCCAAGGAATGAAGTATGAAGCATATTTCTATTTTACAAAGGATATACCTTTGTTTGTAAAGGTATTTGGGTGTTCTTGTTTAAGCCGTATGAAAGGAAATTCTCATGTACGGTTTTCAGAGGGGGAATTTGAGTTTACCTATCTCAATAAAGTATACGATTGGTTCGAAGAGCATCTCGAAATTCAGGCGATTGCGAATGATATCACTAGTAAATATGTTCCTCATGTTAATATATTTTATTATTTAGGAGGAATCACACTTGTTTTTTGGTACAAGTAGCTACTGGTTTTGCTATGACTTTTTACTATCGTCCCACCATTATAGAAGCTTTCGCTTCTATTCAATACATAATGACTGAAGTAAACTTGGGTTGGCTAATCCGATCGGTCCATCGATGGTCGGCAAGTATGATGGTTCTTATGATGATCTTGCATGTATTTCATGTCTATCTAATAGGTGGATTCAAAAAGCCTCGCGAACTCACTTGGGTTACAGGTGTAATTCTAGCTGTACTAACCGTATCTTTCGGTGTAACTGGGTATTCTTTGCCTTGGGATCAAATTGGTTATTGAGCAGTAAAAATTGTAACTGGTGTGCCTGAGGCTATTCCCTTAATAGGATCTCCTTTGGTAGAATTATTACGTGGAAGTGTTAGTGTGAGTCAATCTACCTTGACTCATTTTTATAGTTTACACACTTTCATATTACCCCTTCTTACTGTTGTATTTATGTCAATGCACTTTCTAATGATCCGCAAGCAGGGTATTTCAGGTCCTTTATAGAAAGGACATCTACATTTTGAATTAGTATTCAAAACCTATTATTTTAGTAACAGTAACGATATATCATTACCGCGAATATTTATTCTTCCATATAATTGGGAAGATGGAAATAATAAACCATGTTTCTCGGATTTCTACTTTCTCTTAAGTATTCTTTATCTAATACAATACTTTATCTAATACAATACAAAGAATTTAAGTAGATACTCATCTCAGATGGAGAAAAGAGATTATGGGAGTGTGTGACTTGAACTATTGCTTAGGCCATGCAGATAAATTTTTCGATCTGCCATGAATCAAAAATGTGTCTCTGTCCCAATTTTCTTCCCAAAAAAGGAAGTTTAGAACTTGGGTAAAAGGGATTGGTAACTTTGTTGCGTTCCAAGAGAGTTATTTCTATGATCGAATCCAAATTAGGCTCCGTGAAATCCAGATAATGGTAATGACAGTAATAAGTTTTACTTATTGCTTATCCTTTTCTTTTCATAGTATGAAAATGCATGCATTCCCCTTGCATTTAAATAGGGTAAACTATCAGAGTAAAAGAAGGGGTCTAAGGAAGGAGAAAGGCTGAATCAGTAACAAGCCAATACCTTGTATTGCAAAAAAAATTATGTAGGTTGGGATAAACACGGATTAAAAGGAATAAGATGGTTAAAAAGGCATATTAACCATGATTTAATTTGTGAACTTACTTGGATACTGAGCACTTATTTAATACGAAATAACAAAATCATAAAGAATGGCATAGATCTTTCTTATTCTGATGATACGCCCTTCATCATTTTTAATTAAGTTATTGCTCGAGCTGGATGATCAAAATTGACATGTCTGGTTCTTTCGGGGGATAGATTCATAAAAATCTACTTATCTAAATAACAAAGAAACCTGACTTGAATGACCCTGTATTAAGGGCTAAATTAGCTAAAGGCATGGGACATAATTATTATGGAGAGATAGCTTGGCCCAATGATCTTTTATATATTTTTCCAGTAGTAATTTTAGGTACTATTGCATGTACCGTAGGTTTAGTGGTTCTAGAACCATCAATGATCGGTGAACCAGAAAATCCATTTGCAACTCCTTTGGAAATATTACCAGAATGGTATTTTTTCCCCATATTTCAAATACTTCGTACAGTACCTAATAAATTATTAGGTGTCCTTTTAATGGCTTCAGTACCTGCAGGACTATTGACAGTCCCTTTCTTGGAGAATGTGAATCAATTTCAAAATCCATTTCGTCGTCCAGTAGCTACAACAGTAGTCTTAATCGGTACTGTAGTAGCTCTTTGGTTAGGTATTGGGGCAACGTTACCTATCAATGAATCTTTAACTCTAGGTCTTTTCTAATTTGATCTAATTTATAATAAATATATTAATCTGCAAAGAAATCTTTTGTTCCTATATCTAGGGAGTAGTTGCTTCAAGACAAATGATCTCTCCCTAGATAAATTATTTTAGATATATTTAAATTTTTTGTAATAAATATGTAAAAGATTGATTGCAAATGGATTTATTTCAATTACTTTCAAAACAAACTTAGAAAAAAGGGAATGAATAGATAAATAAAATGGAACTATTTCATGAACCTAAACCCGATTTACGGGTGAATCAATTCCAATATTTCGTAGAAATTCCAATATCTCTTTGACAGATTGTTCCCCAAGGTTTTTAATTTTCATTAAATCTTCTCGACTATAATTTGATAGGTCCGATAATGTATTTATATTAGCCTTTTTGAGGCAGTTATATATCCGAGTCGAGAAGTTTAATTGGTCAATATACATTTGGTCGAAAATGATTCTCTTAGTATCAGTCGATATATGCGATAAAGGTAAGGAAGGAGTCATATTATCACTTAGACTTTTTGTTTTAGTGATGTTCTCTTCCTTTGCATGCATAAAAGGAAGGAAAAAGTCAATCAAATTACGAGAAGCTTCGTAAAGTGCCTCTTTAGGAGCTAATCCTCCATTTGTCCATATTTCAAGAAAAATAATTTCTTGTATCTCATTTCCACTCCAATAGGAATGAATACTATAATTTACATTTTGAACAGGGATAAAGGAAACATCTATAGGAAAAATTCCATCTTGAGAATTATAATTATTTGGATTTTGGATAATATACCCGTGGCCTTTTTCAATTTTTAATAATATATCTAAGGTAATAGATTTGTTTAGACTAGCTATATGTTGTGTAGTATCAATTACTCTGACAGAAGGTGGTAATATGATATCTTGAGCGGTTACTTTTTTTGGTCCAACGATATGGATAGAACCTTCACGAATTCTGTAGGCATCACTTCTAAGTACAATTTCTTTCAAATTCATCAAAATCTCATGTACCGATTCTTCGATACCTCTCATCACAGAATATTCATGTGTTATGTTTTCAAATTTGGCACATGTGATGCACGTTCCTTCCAGCTCTCCAAGTAAAACTCTTCTTATTGTACTACCTATTGTATTAGCTTGACCTTTGCGAAGCAGAGATAGAGTGAAACGGCCATAATGGAGACGCTTACTGTCTGCTCTGGATTTGACACACACCAATTGTGGTCTCTTAATAGAGACTAATATTTCATCCTGAATCATAATTATTATATTGAATAGATAATTTCATCATTTCTTTCTCTTAAAATTAATTAAATTCTTACACACGTCTCTTTTTGGGAGGTCTACATCCATTATGTGGTATAGGAGTTATGTCACGTACATAAATCAGTAGTAAACTAATTTGAACAATGGCTCGTAATGTTGTATCTCTCCCCGGACCAGGTCCACTTATCAAAACTTCTGCCTGTTTCAGAAGACCTTGATCCGTTAATGTAAAAAGAACATTTTCTGCTGCAGTTTGAGCAGCAAATGGTGAACGTCTTTTTGTGCCTTTGAATCCACAAGCACCGGCAGAAGACCAAGAAACCGCTTGTCCTTGTGTATCTGTAACAACAATAATGGTATTTCAAAAACTTTCTCGAACGTAAATAACTCCTTTAATTATTCTATGTTTAGTTCTACGTGGAACAAATATTCTTGTAGTTCTATGTGACACAAATCTTTTTGTATTTTTTGAAACAAATATTTTTATAGTTTTTGGTCAAATATCTAACTAAACTCTTAGGGGATTTATAAATTATTTCTTTAGAGTTCCCAGCTCCTGGATAATAAATTTAGATACTTTATTAAAAAGGTAATGGCACTGTAATCTTGGATAATGGCATTGTAATCTTGTGGGTTTTGTAGAATATGAACTTTATGTATCATTGTATTAGCAAAATCTGTTGACTGTGAACTAAGTAGTTTTCTTTCCAAAATTCCTTCTACTGAAACTCCATTTACCTCTACAATCTTATAGAAATGATCAGTAAGATCACCCATGTTTTTGAAAAATAAAGGACTAATAGATGTATATTGCAAATAACAACATAATATCAACTTGGTTTTCTGCCAGACAAATTCCAGAACTGCGGATTTAAAAAAAAAAACAACTCCCATTGCTTCAAGTATTTTATCATTTTTGAATCTTTCCCGAATCTCTTTAGCTAAGGATTCAGAGATCTTTCTCAACTTATTCCTAGTTTTGATTAATACTGAATCATATAAATTTCATGTCACTTTTACTTCTTCTATTTCTGAGTAAGCCAAATCAATTATGTTTTGGTAAGTATGAAGTGGAATCTATTTTCCATGTGCTGTTATACATAGATGATCATTTATATTGTACTTTAAGAAGTGCTTAGAATTTTTCAAATCTGTCAATGCATTCTAGTTTTCAAAAGCAGCACCCTATAAACTCCCATCAGAAATATATAAACTTTCTAGAATCTAGCAAACACGTCTTCCAAGTCTTATAAAGTATGTAATGTAGAAAGACCAATCTTGAGCATGCTTCATTAAAATATTTATCTACCTCAACATGGCTAAAATACCACAAAGTGTTAGTAAATTTTCTATGTCAGTTAGATGGCACAATAGATATTTAGTTTTATCTAAATCCCTGCGGTATTTAAACATAAATCCTGTAAGTGAAGGATATTCATCATATATTCTATAGGCAGGTTTGTACATAGATATCCATCTCGTATCTACATCTCTGAGAAGTTTTTTTCCCTCTGTCAGTCCAATAGAAAATTTTTGAAATTCTAAATATCTCTTAGGACTACAAGAATAATAGGCATGGAGATCACATATCAATTCCTCCACTTTAGCTACATTTTCAAATGTGCTCACAATTTTTATGCGAGATTCATTCTGTGAGCCATGCAGTGGACAACAACCATATACGGAGCAATAGTTGTCTTAAGTCTAACACAAAGACCATTTCTGGATCCATGTATTATAGCTGCACCATCGGTTCTGACACAAACTAATTTTGTTGCAATGACATAGTCATCCATTCCGGTGATATCCTTGAGATTTGATACCACCAATTTATAAATATTCTCAGAATTACAATTCTCTGTCATTTTATGAATTGCCAAGAGCTGTGGAGTCCTTGTTTCATTAGTAAATGTGTAAACATGAATACATATCTAGGATGTATTATTTATCACGGTAACCTCATCTAAAGAAATGGAAATATACTTTGTCTTTTGAACACACATTTTTAGATCCTCCTTCTCTAGCAGAGCTAAACATTTTGCAATCTCCTAGCCACTGGTATCTAACCAATGAGATTGTGGAACATTCTTTAAACCAATAACTTGATACATCATTTTATTTTCTCCAAAATCTGACATTGGTCTTCCCCTTTTCATTATATGAAATATGGTTTCAAATTGAATACCCTTTGCTTACATTTCTACCTCCATAGCTTTGTTCAATTTTCCTACTATGGTCCCACCTTTCTCATTTACATATTTTATACATTTTTGTTCCCTTTCGTACTCTTCTGCGTATTTGACATGTAGACAATCTTTTGGATCTTTCCATTTATGAGTTCTTACTATGCTTCCATCCTTTTTCTTTTGGGAAATGTATATTTTCCCACAGTGTTTTTCAATTGTGTCTAGTTTTAGCTGCATCGTGTAATCTTTCCCCTATTTCCAACCACATATTTTGCATTGACCATGTGTTGGAACATCATTACAATTTTCAGTGTGCACATGTTCAATAAAAGGATATTTTGTAGCCCATTCAAACTAGAATTTCCTTCCAATTGTCCAATTTGCCATCTTTCTTCTAACATATTTTAATTTTTTCCCTTGGGATTCAACTTCTGCATCTAGGTTGTTAGTAGAAATATTTTGAATCTCATGTCTCCTCTTTCTAGAAATAGACCTTCGAGTAGAAGCTTCCTCTGTTGGTTTTTCCTAGGAGTTTGATGCATTTTCCTATACTTCTATTTCATCAAGGGATGGTATGTTTGCCTCAACATATATCAGATCATCAATATCTATAAATTGATTAATCTGTGAAGGAATTTCTAAAAATTATGCAAATAATTTTATAAAATTGTTACTTATATTGTATTAATCTTATCTATAGTTCAATTTTTACAGAGTACAAATGTCAAAGAGTTCCGAGAACAGTATTATAAACATAATTATTAAATTATGTTAGATAAAATAATTAGTAAATAACACTTGCCACATGCCGATATTTTCAGCCGAAGCAAAAATCAAATTCATCTTTTGTGATTTTCCAAAATAGCCAAGGAGAGTATTGGAACCCTTTTTTGAACTGACTGAATTTGTAATCTTTTTGCCCTTATTTCTAGTATCCATGACTGCTTACTGCTTAGGGTCTTACGAGAGGATTTTATGTTCTAAATCTCTAAGAATGGATGGTAAAGGGTTGGATGGCTAAGGGTTAGATGGCTATTGGTTGGATGGCTAGGGGTTGGACAGTTAAGATTTGGATGGTTGTGCCCCTGGGGCTGTACGGATAGGGGTTGGATAGATAGGGGTTAGACGAAAAGGGGTTGGATGGCTAGGGGTTGGATGACTAGGGGTTGGATGGCTAGGGGTTGGATGACTTAGATTGGATGGAATACAATTGGACATTTAAGATTATAGAGTATTTCAGATCAAGGCTAGGCGACTTAGACTCTCAGAGTTGGATGCCTTATGGTTGGACGACTCAGATTTTAGACTTTAGTGTTGGCGTCTGATGTGCTTACTTCGGTGAATATGACAATGTGCGCACCATATGATTCAAAATGGTGGCGAATTACATTCATAACCTATTATATATGTGTAAAATCTAGGTGAAAGGAATAGTATAAAAGACATGTCAACTGAATTTTTTAGCGAATAAGTCGTCTCTGAACAGCAAAATATTAACCTTTACGAATTTCCATAATCCTCAATTTTCGTGAGTTTACAAAAAATCGCCACTAAAATTTTCCCTGGCGCTTTTTCCTTGCGCTCCCTTCTTCAAATAGGCCTTGCATGCCCACATGCCTTCTTGCACTTAGCCAATATTTTAGGGGCCCAACAAAACACTTGGAATAATTTATGGGTGAGATTGTAACGATTTCGTGTTAATAATAAGTTTTACAATTGTATTTCAGATTTTTCATCATTCTTTTATGTCATAGTCTATGGTATTCTTATGTTATGTCTGCTATTATATTTCCAGATTACTACCACCAAACCAAAAATTATGCATTGGTAAAAAATCACAGCATGAGGAGTTCTTGGTAAAATATTATCAATGTGGTGGATTGGTGTTGATAGTATCTCAGATTACTATCAATTTTAATTCAATTAAATTCTTTGATAATTAAACTAGTGAAGGTCCTAGGTCAGGTTGCAGGCTGGGTAGGTGGTCTAGATGTCACAGGAAGGGTTTGGGGAAGACTTGGTGGAGTTTGCATTTATTTTGGGATGAGTGGGGATCTTGTTGGTCTAAGGAAATTTACCAAACATAGAGACCAATGTCAGTCAGGGTGTGACCGAAGACAATTTATCTTTGACTAATATCAGTTTATGGTGGAATGACCGAATGTCAGAAATAGGGGTCTAGGTTTACTCAGTGTTTGCACAGAGCGATGGGAAATTTTTTGGTGAGGTTACAGGTAGGGTATTAAGATTAGGTTAGGTTTTGTGAGGTTTTTGGGGTGCTAAGGTCAATTTAGTGAAAGTTTGACAATAGATACAATAACCGATGTCAGTTTGGCGACTGATGCCAGTGAAGGGGAAACTGACAATGGTTAAGGCAACCAATGTTAGTAGGGAAAATTTGGTGACTGTTGATTAAAGGTGATTTTTGGGCTTCTATATGATTTCATAGAGAGTGAAGGAGGATTGGTTGGGTTCGTAATAAGGTGAGAAAAACTAAGGAAAGTAGAAAGGTTAGGTATGGAGAGTTGGAAGGTTATGGGTGGATGGATAGGTAGATGGGCTGGAAAGTGGGGATGGAGGAATGAAGGGAATAAAAAGATTTAATAAAAAAGGGATAAAGAACCTAATAAGTACATAAATGATGAAAAATTAAATGCACTTACTTGTACTTGCAAGCATGGTGGGTGAAGGAAGGTGATGGTTGATCTATGAAGAACCTGGTGGCCAGTGTCATGATAGTGCTTCTCAGAGTGCTACTGTGAATGCCAATGCCTTCATATCAGTCTCAGGTACATGTTTGGGCCTCTGGCTAGACGTATTCTGTCATCTTGATGCTTGAGAAAAATTTGGTTTGTGCTTGAATGCAGATAGCTCTCTCTAAAAATCGAAGTGACTAACCTAGGAAAAATGTTTCTAAATTGTATATATGGTGACTGATGATGGTCAAGGTGACCGGCGTCGGTTGCGGGTTAACTGGCATTGGTTAAGGAGAGATATTATAGGTTTACAAATATAGTAGATGTTGGTTATTTTTTACGTGCTTCGCTTGTTAGTCTGGGTCTCAAGTGATGGTTAGTGCTTAGATAAGCAAGAATATTTTTAGGGAAGTAATATGAATTTAATGTTAGGGTTAGACTAAGTCATAGTTGGTTAAGATAAGTAGAGACTAAGTCTTAGTTAATTAATGGGTTAAGAATAAGTCCATGGTGAGGTTTCTAGGTGATGTGGCTAGGTGAGTTGTAATTTAATTTAATTAAAGTAATTAAATTAATAAATAATGTGAGGATGGGTATTAATTCAATTGTAAGTAATTAAATTAATATGAATGTGGGGTAAAGGGGTCATGGTTAGGTTCACACGTTAGGCTAACTATTCAAAAGGGGACCAAGGGGTGTGTGACTTAAATTTGGTGTTTATATTTTCCCCTTTTTGTCACGTATCTTGTATTGATAAGCAACGCTGACAAAACCAGGAAGTGGTTGCCCTAAATATAAGTGAGATTGGGGTTTCCCCAAGTGTGGGTGGAGGTGATCCCCCTTAAACCAAGAACTGATGAGGTGTTTTATGGAGTCAGTGAGTGGTTTTATAAATGGGTAAGTGATGAAATTAAAGGTAGGTGGGTTGTGGGTAAGGGTATGTGCATGTTTGGGTAATGGGTAATGGGTAATAGTAAAATTAGGTAATGGGTAATGGGAAATCGAATGCATGAACACATACAAATTATGATATGGTACTATTGGAACATAATGATTAAGTGGTCCGACCAACCCTTAATGTATATGGGTCCATCACTAATACATAGGTTAATAGTTAATAATATGACATTTATATTTCTATTGTTAAATAAGCTAACCTAGGTATATACTTTAGGTTAAATATTTAATATCATGAAATGATTATATTTCTAATATTAAATATTATAAACCTAGGTGTATGTGTCAACCATTTTAGGTTGAAAAGGTGGGTCGAGAGACATACCCAATCACCTTATATAAAAAGGACTTCAGGTCCTCATTTGATATATTCAAGAAATATATCAAAGGTGTGCAAATCAAGTGATTTAGTTTTACCCTTGGTAAATAGGGTTTCAAAGGAGGAGGTGATCTTACTAGATATAAAATAAGTTCTCTGAAGTAAAAGGTTATTTTCAAAGACATTTTTACCCTATTGGGGTTTTCCAATATAACTGCTGTGTGACCTGTGTTATTTATTTCATGCAAGTATTTCTTTATTTACTTATGTTAAGATGTAATCTTTATTCAAATATTTATTGTAACATTATATAATATGTAAGTTGATTAAATATGTATTTATTAGAATCCTCAAATTCTAACATGGTAACAGAGTGAGGTAAATTAAATAAATTAAGATCAAATGTTTTGTATTTTATTTATTTAATTTGTACGGGTTTTTTCAACCAACCCGAAAGGGTATTTTAATATATCCAGTCCCCTTCTTTTTTTTCTCAATTTATTTTGTCGTTACATTTGTGTAATTAAATTTTTTTTTTTTGGGGGGGGGGGGGATGTAATATGATATGATTCTTACTTTCATTTACATTTTGTAAATTATATGGAATTAATATTTGTTTGGAGATTGATGTGTGCACAGGTGAAAGGGGCTTCAAATATTTACCTGCGTGTAATTTCAAATGTTTGCAGGTTAAATATTTCAGAAGGTAAATTCATACCCTTGTTCTTTGATCCCCTCTAAAAGGATTTGATTTGAAAAAATATAGTTTATATTTAATCTATAACTATATCCTATATAATTTCAAAACTATATTATTATTTTTAAATAAAAATATATGCAATATAGAATATGGTTTATATAATAATTTATATAAACATTATATTATTATTTATATAGTTTTGGGGGAAAAAACTATATATATTAAAAGCCTTAAACCATATTAAAATTACATGGGATTGAGGGAAGAGTTAATAGAACATATTTTAAGCCTAAGTTTAAATCATATTTAAACTTAACTTATAAATCCAGGCATATATAGTTTAACAGAGAAAAAAACAAACCTAAGTTTGAATCATATTTTAAATAAATGGTTATTTTAAACCGTTTAAAATACAAATTTTATTAGATTTCGTTTATATATGTTTAAAAATAAAAAATAAAAATTCTCATTTTTTAAGTAAGGGGGCCCATGTTTATTGCTTGGCCATGAAGGGATTAATTTTTAAATCTTAATACTTATTAAATAAAGCCTAACATGTGTCCCTAACCATTTATATTATCCATGTAAGGGAGTGGCCCTATTCATTTATATCTTATAGTTTATAAAAACTATATAAATAAACCTATTTAAAGGTTTTATTTTATATATGAGTGGGAGTGGAAAATAAAATGAGATAATTTCTAAAGTATAAATGTAGAATTATTAAGTATAAATAGAGAATTAAAAAAAAGGGGGCTAGTTTATTGGTGGCCCACGTGAAGTGTGGTAAATATTTATCAAAATATTGGTAGTTATAGCCACATACAAGTAAGTTTTAAATTTTTATCTTGTAAGAACTATATAATTTTTTTTTCAATATTTCCATAGTTTTAAATGTGTGCATGGTAAAGTTAAGAGTAAATGAAGGGAGGAGACAAGGTTCATGAAAATAGGGATTTCAATTTATTTTATTGGTCAGGTGAAATTACTTGTCCTCCTTTGTAAAATATGCAATTTAATCTATACTCTCATAAATCTACTTGCACCTGTTAAAATTCTTTTAACCTAGTCTATGTCCGTTAAACCCCTTTAATAAGGGTTGAATTTTTTAATATAAAAACAATATACTATAGTTTATAAATTTTATGAACTATATGTTGTTTTTTATTTTCATTCTATAAATTATATATATATTTTTATGAAAAAGTGTATATATTTTATACATTATAAATTATGATAGGTTATTATAATGTGTTAAAATATAACCTCCCTAATATTATACAGAAGAAGAAATTCTAGAAATTTCACATTCTAGAAATACACAAGTTTTGGCTTCATTAAATTTGACGGTTAAATGACCGTCATCAGTAGACCAAACATAAGACAATATAATGGTCATTTAGATGTCAAATTTAAGCTTGTAGGTTTCTGGGAAACTTTAACTATGTTAAAATTGATGGTCAAATGACCGTCACGATAGACCAAAAAATAAGTAATTATGACGGTCATTTAGACGTCAAATTTAATCTAGCCAAATTTTTGTCTACATTAATTTTTTTCATAAATTCAAAGTTGTTATGCATTCTTAGGGGTCTTTTCTTCACTTCTATATGGTCAGAAATATTTTTTATATAAATCTGGGGTATAATGCAAAGTCCTTTATAATGCAGGTTATTATTTCGATCATGGGAGGTTAATTAGTATGCATTCTAATGACAGAATTAGTTGTGATCAAATAGTTTGTTTAGATCTGTAAAACTTAGATCTCATTCTATTAAAAGTGTTATTTTTATCGATAAATATGTATCTAACTCTGTGGTAAATTGTATATTATAATGGGGTGTGTTTTAGAGGTTTAGGAAAACAATGACGTTCTAACTATTTCTGTCTTAACAAAACCCAGATCCTGAATGAAACCAACTACAACATTTGGGTAAAAATATAATTTATGGTGAGGAAACTTTAGACGATTGTTTCTAGATCTGAGGTTGCTCCCACTGGTCAGTCAAGTAACTGTAGATAACATGAATGCATTCTTGCAATGAATGTAAGATGCTCTTTCTATATAATGGGAACGATGAGTACCCTCTACATATTGGTAATATCGAACATCCAAAAGAGGTAGGGACACAACTAGAATCCATGTATGAAGGATACTTGGTATATCAAGGATAGTAATGAGAGTATAATAGTTGAAGGAATTCAAAGAAATGATCTATATATTTTTGATGATTTCTCTTCTGCATCTTGTTTTATATCTCAGAGTTTTAATAATTAAAAACTATGGCATAAAAGGTTGGGACATGTTAATTATCGAAGCTTATATAAAATGTATAGATATAATTTAGTGAAAGGTTTACATGTATTGTCTTTCTTCTCTTGAAGTTACTTCATTAAATGCTTCTAAATGATAGTTTTGATTCTGATTTAGTAAATGGTCATGATGAGGTTTTGATGTCATATATGTTTATGAAACTCTTATCTTCCTAGATAAGAAATTAAATTAGGCTCAGTCTATGTTAGAAAACTCAAATCCTATTAACCTCAGGAAAATGACCTAGAAGTCGTCATATGTACCATGCATTAATTACCTTGTATGAACTTGAGCCGTGAAGTATTATGGGGTCTAGGTGGATATACAAAGTAAAATATAATTTGTTGATGGTAGTAGTTAACAAATATAAAGCTAGACTTATTGCTAGAGGTTTCACTCAAAAACTTGGTATTGATTATATTGAGACATTTTCTTGTAGCTAAAATGAGTATTGTTAGGGCCTTATTTGCAACTGTCATGCTCAATTTGGATGGGAAATCCACCAGATGGATATGAAAAATAATTTTTTTGAATTGTGATTTTAAAGAAGAACTTTACATGTTTCAACTTAAAGGATTTGAAGAAACTAGTAAAGAAAACTATGTTTGTAAGTTGAGAAATCCTTGTATGGTTTAAAACAAGCTCTTAGAACTTGGTATGTGAACATTATTTCCTTATTTAAATTGTTAGGTTTTGTTAATTTTTCTTCTAACAATGATATATTCATCAAGCAATAAGGTTCGCATATTATCATTATATGTATATATGTTAATGATTTGCTTATGTCTGGTGACAATTCTGATTTAATTCATAGGATTAAAGAGAAATTGATGTAGTACTTTGAAATGAATGAGTTAGGTCTCTCACATCATGTTATTTTTATTATTGTATTTCATTCTGATTGTTATTTTTAAAAACACAATATGCAATCATTGTATTGAAAAACTTTCTTATGATTGATTGTAAACCATTTTCTACTTCAATGGAAGTCGGAATAAATATTGATCCTAAATCTGCATATGAAAAAGTTTAATCCTATTTTATATATGTTGTTAGTTAATGGTTTGATTTATATAACTATAACTAGATCAAATATTTTCTATACAGTAAGGAATTTCTTCAAGGTTTATGCAGGAACCTTTTTTTAGAGATCATTAAAATCTTGTAAAAAGAGTTTTTAGATATTTGAAAGGAACAATCAATTATGGGTTGCATTATACTAAGAATGAAAATGCTATCTTATATGGATTTTATGATTCTAACCATACTGATGTTGTGTTATAAAATATACTAGATATGTGTTAAATTTTTTTGGTGTAGGAACCATTACTTAGAACAACAAATACAATCAACAATCTCTATTTTTTCTACTAAGGTAAAGAAGTACAATGGAAGAAGTAAACAAGTCATGTGGCTACAATGAGTTGTTCGTAGAGATACACATAGAAGCTAAAAGCAAGTATTTATCTTCTATGTGGTGGTCAGAGTCGTATTACTCTTGATTAAGAATCTAGTTCAACATCAGAGGACAAATAATATTGAGATACATATATGTTTCACCCGCGAGAAGGTGTAAAGTGATGAGATAAATCTCAAGTTCATGTTGACTAAAGAGTATGTTGCTGACATCTTCATAAAGTCCTTGAGTGCTGTAAAGTTTTGTCACTTTCGTGAAAAACTTGGATTGTTAGAGTTACCACTGAGGGGGAGTGTGCATGACAATGTCACCTCCATAATGGAACTTGGTTTTTGTAAAAATACCTTCGGGAATTTGTAAAAATAACTTTCGGGCATGTATACCTCCTCGACTTCTTTTTTAGAAAAGAAGCGTAGAACGATCTTAAAGGCAGATCTTTAGTAAACTCTTTAGTACTATTGAGTTTACTAGTAAACATCCAGTACAAGGATATTATTAAGGAGGTCCATAATTGTAAAAGGCTCCTATATGCTTTGGGTTCAATAACCTTTTATGAGAACCTGTGAGAACATGTAACACTTGTAAATCATACTTAGCCACTGATCATGGGATGATCTTTGGGATTCCAAATCCTTTTATACCAAAAGGTAAATTGAGTATGATGAAGGTATTATAATTCCTTCAACCAATATACTAGCCTAAAACCTTTATGGTTTAAGGATTGTAAATCTTGTAGTGTACCACGGGTAGGTAATCTATTGGCATATTTTATTTTATCCCACTTAACATTAAGGGGGAGTGTTGGAACATAATGATTAAGTGGTCTAGACAACCCTTAATGTATATGGGTCCATCACTAATATATAGGTTAATATTTAATAATATAAAATATTTCTATTTCTATTATTAAATATGCTAACCTAGGTATATACTTTAGGTTAAATATTTAATATCATGAAATGATTATATTTCTAATATTAAATATTATAAACCTAGGTGTATGTGTCAACCATTTTAGGTTGAAAAGTTGGGTCAGGAAGACATACTCAATCACCTTATATAAAAAGTATTTTAGGTCCTCATTTGATATATTCGGGAAATATATCAAAGGTGTGCAAATCAAGTGATTTGGTTTTACCCTTGGTAAATAGGGTTTCGAAGGAGGAGGTGATCTTAGTAGATGTAAAATAAGTTCTCTAAAGTAAAAGGTTATTTTCAAAGTGGTTTCTACCCTATTAGGGTTTTCCACTATAAATATTGTATCATCTATGTTATTTATTTCCTATAAGTATTTCTTTATTTTACTTATGTTATGATGTAATCTTTATTTAAATACTCATTGCAACATTATATAATATGTAAGTTGATTAAATCCGTATTCATTAGAATCCTCACATTCTAACAAACATGTTATGTTAACAGATTGAAAGGGGACAGTGTGACCTAAATTTGGTGTCTACATTTGCCCCTTTTGTCACGTAGCTTGTATTTGGTAAGCGATGTTGAAAAAAATAGGAATTGGTTTCCCCAAGTATAGGTAAGAGTGGGGTTGCCCCAAGTAGGGCTAAAGGTGAGGTTGCTCCAAGTGTGAGTGGAGGTGATCCCCCTCAAACCAAGAGCTGATGAGGTGTTAGACAAAGTCAGTGAGTGGTTTTATAAATGGGTAAGTGATAAAAATGAGGGTAGGTGGGTTGTAGGTAATGTTATGGTCACTATGGGTAATGGGTAATGGCAATCGAACACACACACACACATAGATTGCGACACAGTACCAGGAGGAAGAGTTTGCAACAATCTATGTCGGAAAGGTTCGATAGGTTCATCCAAACAAGTTTGAAGTGTTTCAGGTATCTAAGGTACAGAAAATGGGTCCAAAAACACAACTTAGGCTAGGTGCAGGAACGTTTAGGTATGATTTGGTACATGTAAGGTTTGGTCAAGATAAAGAATATAACAATAGGCAAGGTAAGGTCATTGCCTAAACAACACGGGTAATTGAATTGTAAGGTATATCAAGTACACAAATTCAAATGTCACAAAAGGTGGTTCAAGTCAGGGTCTATAGGCCATGGCACAGGTAAGGGCCGAGGTATATGTAAATAACATGTCCCTTAAACGTAATTAAGGAAATGTATATGTAATGTGAGGCTTTTGGGTAGGCTATAATAGGTGTTGGTAGGGTCAAAAGGTATTGGGTAAGTAATGTTTTTAGGACAAAATGGGTATTAGGTGGGTCAAAAGGTAAGGGGAGGTGACTAATTTCGATTATGGATATAACCAACATCGGTTTCGCTAGGGCACGACATGACTGACGTTGGTTATGTTGATTTGGGGATCTAAAAAAGAAAAATCTATGTTTTATGGATTCATTTTTACTTTTTCCAATTTGTAGAAAATGACGGATAGGAGAAAGTGAGGAGTTGGAGAAGTGATAGTACAAGGCATTGAGCTAAGTTGTTGATCCACATAGCGGGTGATTGGCATTCGATTGGCCGGTCCACGAGATTGATTCGATCATTTCGATTCGTTTTGAGGTGATTCGTTGATTTGGTCGTGACAGACACGGGAGAAGGTGTTGGAGCTCCACCAGCATAGAGACCAAAGGTGTCATCGTATAGACACCATCAAGACAAGGTAGGAGTAATTCCTGTACTCGTTGTGTGATTAAAGTTTGGTTTTAAATGAATAAATTAGGGTGGGGGGTTTGTATTTTGAAATGTAGGTGAAAAGTGGGTGAAATTGATATGGGGGAGGGAAAATGTACGTGAAATAGAGTAGAAAGTGAATCTGAGGTAATTTGGGGTGGGTTGGGATAGGTTTTAGGTACTATTTAGGTGAATTTTAGGTGGAACAAGATATGGGGGGATGGGATTTAATTTTTGGTTTAGGAGACAAAGATCGACGTCGGTAAAGGTTTGACTGACGTCAATTGGCCTTGCCGACAGCGACTAGGGCTGAAGTGACTGACACCAGTTAAATAGAACTGATGATGGTTAAGGTGACCAGTGATGGTTAAGGTTAAGAAATGATAGGGGTAAGAAGGATTAGGAAGGAAAAGGAAATAGGTAAAAAAGGATAGGTGAAGTTTTTATGGAGAGGGATGAGTGTAATATGTGTTTGTAGCAACATGGGATAGGTAAGTAGGTAAAATGAACTAACATAGCAGGTAAGGATGACAAGGGTTAATAGGTTTGTAGGTGACAACAGGAAAAGGGGTGGGCATTATTGATGTTATTGGGTTTGGTTTTGGGGTAATAGGTAATTAGAGGTAGTTAGATCTTAACAATGTTTTGTTTTGGTAGATACATGCTAGAGACTAGTTGAGGATGTTAGACAGAGTAACACCTCTTTTGGTATGGATGTGGTCTAGCGTGACCACAGAGGAGTGGTCACATATGACTGAGGTTGGACTTATTGGGATCTGATGTTATAGGTGTATAGCTCGAGATCATAGTTTGATGGTCGTCCTCATTGATAGATGAGATCCAACGACCAACACTTTTCATCTACTGATGGGAGAGATGACTGTTACCCTAGAGGAGGTGTACCATATCCTGTCGCTTCTTATTATTAGGGAGCCAGTTTATTCTATTACTTCTGATGCCTTGGTGCAGCTGATAGTGGCTTTTTTTCATGAGGTGATGGGTGAGCTGAGGTATCACAGCATGAGTCTCACTTATGGAGACATGTATGTAACCTACCCACAGGAGACGAGGATGTCCGTATTGATGATGGAGGCGGTAGGTTATTTTTCCCTTCCCAATTCTGAGGGTGGGATATTTCCATGAGCACTGATGGGATTACAATAGGATATGATTGAGGAGTAGATACACTTCGCTTGGGCACTGGCTTTCCTAGTTCAGCTATATAGGGAGATATGGGCTTATGGGAGATTGTGGTGATTCGGTATGTGTTGCACTATTTTACTACACTATTGTGCATATGAACACATCGTATGTGTATAGCCAGTTGATTTACCATGACATGATTGGTTCAAGGGTGGCTTGCTTAGAGTTGGATGCAAATGTTGGGTACCAATTGGTGTACAACATAGGGTGGCTAGGGCCACATATGATGTTGTTTACTACAGGTGGTTGTTGATGGGGATTTTAGGAGTTGATATTCTTTGGATACCTTATGTTGGCTTTCCATCTTATAGAGGCATGGTGGAGGAGTTAGAGGAGCTCCAACTAGTGAGGTGGATATAGGGGCGTCGTGTCGGCGAGTATGAGATGATACATGTAGACAAATTTAGATGACATTTTGGGCTACCACAATATATACCCCCACCTTTTCCATTGTATCATTGTGATGACATGGATAGACCCATCTCTCCACCATGTCCAAGTGTGTCGAAAGGGCAGGAGGAGCAGGAAATGGATAGGTGGATTGATGATGTCAAAATCACTAATGGATATAGGAAGTGGTGGGAGGCACAACAATGGGCGGCACCATCAAGGCCATGGCAGATAGATCTTTCCATGGTCAGTGTAGAGAGATGTATTACAGGGTCTGGTGGTTGCCCTTCAGGCACATATTATAGTTTTACAGGGGTAGCTCATAGGATCACAGACATAGGTTGCCATTATACACACTCAGGTGGTGGTCCTATAGGCCCAGGTAGCGCAAGAATAGGCACCCGTGCAAGGTGGAGATGGTGTTGGGGGATAGGTATATGCCTTACATGCACAAATAGTAGGTTTACATGGCCAACTGACCACTACATAAGTACACATTTTGGATTTATAGGCCTAGGTTGTAGCACAGGGTTAGGTACTCCCACAGGCCCAGGGACAGGGTCTCATATTACAGGAACTTACACAAGTAGGAGGATAGGCATCTGGGCAGGGGCCAAGGCTAGTATTAGTAGGATAGAGCTCATAGGTTGCAGTGAGACCTATGGAACTACCTTAGATGGTGATGATGGAGAGGTTAAGGGATGCCCTAAACAAGGCTCATTATTATCAGGATCATTTGACAACTGTCGGTATAGATTTACCTTCATATGTTGAATACAGAGCTCAGCACACAGTGCGTGAGAGGAATAGATACCACACTCATAGATTAGAGAGCACAAGGGAATGATGAGTCTAGAGATAAGGTAAAGGCAGGGCTACTAGCTCACAGAGACCAGGCCTAGGTGAGGGCTAGGGGGAGATTAGAATGAGACCCATAAAGGGTGGAGAGATGGAGGCAGGGAGGATGCTAGGGATGGAGGAGGAGACAGGGGGCATGGGACATGAGGATATCAGGTAGGGTGATGATTAGTCACTTGGTATGATCATTGTATTGATTTTTTAATATATATTGGCCTATGTACCGAAGATAGTGAGTCTATATATGAGAGTTTACTGATTTTGATTTTTATTCTGACCTGTGTGCCGAAGAGAGTGAGGCTATATCTGAGTGATTTGAGACACTGTTATTTATTTTAATATGTGTACATATGTATTGATACAAATACTATCTCATTTATATAGATGATGATATTTATTGTATGGATGATGTACATGTTTTAATTTCCATTTTTGTTTGTGTACTGATGGAAACTAGGTGAATTAAGCATGATTGAGTTAAGGTCATGTAGGCATGATGGATTTATGGTGAGTTAGGTAGTCAAGGTAATGTAGGCATGATGGAGTCAGGTATAGGCATGGTGGATTTAGGTATAGGCATGGTGGATTTTAGGTGAGTTAGGCATGGTGGAGTTAGGTATAGGTATGCTTTGGTCATGTTTGTGAGTTTGATTTAATTTCCAATTTATTGGTAGCATAGGAAAATAAATTATGAGGAATATGTATGTTATGGTGTAAATTTCTGAAATATTTGATATCATGGAAATGTGAAATGAGTAATGTATGATATGATGATGTGAGAAAAAGGTAGGTATGCATGTTTGTATGTTTGTCTAATTTCCAAGTGTTGTGTAAAATGGAAACTAAGTAAGGTATAATGTTAATAGAGAAATGAAGAAAAATTGGTTAAGGGAAAGAGTGGATGAGCTAACCTCCAAGGGCCCCATGCCCTTAGATTGTTGTGTACATAGCCCCTACAAAAAGGGGCCTAAGGCCAATGTAGTTCTCCCGTAAGCTAGGGAAGAATATGATAAGGTAGAAGGATGGATTAGTAGGTTTTAGGAATATTTGAGTCTAGGTCATTTAGGCATGGTTAAGTTTAGATCATTTCAGCATGGGTGATTTTAGATCAGTTAAGGTATGATTGAATTGAGGTCAATTAGGTGTGGTTGAATTGAGGTCATTTAGGTATGGTGAATTTAGGTGTCAAAGGTCTGGTCCTATATAGGATAATCAACAAGTAATGAAGAAGATGATTAGTAAGAGGCTACAAAAAAACAACCTAATTGATAAGAACAATAACAATTCTACCCTACCAAAGATGGGATTATGAACGTAAGACCTTAAAGGTGTTGTTGCATGATTGAATATTCAAGAGTGAAGAAAGTCACATGACTAGGAAATGTTACATTTATGGCACATCGCTTTGAGCAGGTGGAAAATTAGGGTGAAAAGGTGATGAGATGAAAATATTTTGGTTTTGGCATAACTTGGTGTGAGACAGTATGCCTATTTGACAAGAGACCCAATATCAAAATAGGCAAGTCCATGATGAAAAAGTTATCTTTTTATTTTTTATTTTTATTTTATAGACTGATCAATGCGGGAATTCTATATGGGATGAGTAGATTATATCTTTGAGTTCTTCATGAAGTTGATCAATGCGGGAAGCTTCTGAATATTTTATTTTATTTTATACAAGAATAGTCTTCTTTTATGATAGACTATGTACATTATGGCTATCTTTGTATAGCTTTCCTTCGAGGGAGCAATCTATTTATAGCAGCAAGATAAAAAGAGTAGATGTCCTTTTTGAGGGAGTCATATTTTTGCTGGAAGTTTGACTCGAGGAGTTGAATCCCATGTTACTTTTGAAATTGTTTCACTGTTGGACTTTTAGGTCATGGAAATGACTAGATAGAGAAAGATAGGCTCTCGTGTTGAAGACAAAACCATAGCACAAAGAGGTTAACTATGGATGAGAGGGTTTAAGGAATGAACAACCATGGGATTTCATCATGAAAAAGATGAAAATTATCCATGAGAATCATGCCATGAGTAGATCTGTGGTACTCATATTGAAGGTAAGGCTGAAAGGTGACGAGTAATCACATGATTATTGTTTAGTCTTTGATCCTTAAAATAGGTAAATGATGCTCAATGAATGAGAGTTAAATAGACAAAAGGTGATATAGGACTTGATTCAACAATAAATGGTCAAAGATGAAAGGAATTAAGGGGATTAGGTTTAGGTTTACCTTTGAGTGAAGAAAAATGATAAGCACCTGATCTATAGGTATGAGTAACGATATAGGGTCCAAGCCAATTAGGAGAAAAATTTTCCCGTTTACTTTTCTCCTCTTTTATTACATGTTGATTTTCTTTCAGGATGAGGTCATTGACTTGGAAGGTTCGTTCGTGGACTCATTTTTCATAGGAATGTTTGATATGTTTTTGGTATATTTGGAGATGGTCAAGAGAATTGAGACGAAATTCATCTAAAAACTCAAGTTGTGCCAAATGGTCTTGGAGAAATTCATCATCCTTGAGCATCTCTTTGAGTGAGATACAAAGAGATGGAAACTAGACTTCAAGAGGCAGGAAAACCTTTTTACCGTAGACCAAAGAGAAAGGTGTGGTCACAGTTGAAGTACGAATACTAGTACGATAAGCCCATAAGGCAAAAGGAATGTGCATATGCCAATCCTTTGCTATATCGCCAACCACTTTTATAAGAATTTTATTTAAGGATTTTTTGGTTTATTTTGCTTGGCCATTTCTTTTAGGGTAATAGGGTGAATAAAAATAGAGTTGAATGTTGAAGGCATCACAAAGTTTCCATAGGGTTTTGTTTTTGAACTATTTTGGTTGTCAGTGATGAGATGGTAAAGAACGCCCAAGCAATAAATGATTTGATGGTTAATGAATTCACATATTTTCTCATCTTTTTCAGAAATAAGAGGTATGGATTCCACCCATTTAGTGTAGTATTGAGTAGCAATGATAATCCATTGATGGGATTGTGGCGAATGAGAATTGATCTCTCTGAAAAGATTCAAATCCCATTGAGAGAAAAGACAAAGGTCTCGTGTGACTTGTAAGGCGTGAATAGGTGTGTGATGAAGATTAGCATGTTTTTGGCACTTCACACAACGTTTGACATAATCACAACAATCAATATTTAAGGTTGGCCAGTAATAGCCTAGGTGAAGGATGTGTTTAGTGACATATAAGCCACTAAAGTGACCTCCAAAAATTCCATCATGAACTTCCTTGATGGTGTAGGGAATTTCATAATTTGTTAGGCCTCATAAGAGGATACCATCAAATCCACATTTATAAAGAAGACCACCCATGATGACATAGAGAGAGACACTTTTGAGAATGGCTTGTTGTCCATTGCAAGTAAGGTTTGGAGGTAGAATTGAAAGGGAAAAGTATTCCGTAAACTACTTATACCAAAGGTCACGTGGGTCAGGTTAAATGGTTACGATGAGGTCGACATCTCAAAATAGATAAGAAGGTTAGTGCAACCTTTGTATGGTGACAAATATTTTTGAGTTGGAGGGCGAAGCAAGTATTTGAGATGTAAGATAGGCCATGGTGTCGAAAAATTTGTTAGTGGAATGCGGGGTGGTTTGAAGTTAAAAATAGTTAAAGGTATTTAAAAGTATGTCTACATGATGTCTATAATTTTGAAGTATTTTGTTATGACATTGGTATATGCCATTGAATTGGCTTACAACTAGTTGAGATTTACCAAAAATATTAATCGATTTAACATCTAAGGAGATGATAACTTGAAGAGCTAATACGAGTGCTTCATATTCAGTGATTTTGTTAGTACAATCAAAATATAGTTTGAAAGATAATAGGTTCATCGTCAAGAGGAATGATGGTAACACCTGCACCACCACCACACTGACATTTGGAAATATTTAAGAATAAGGCCCTTTTGTAAATGGTATCATCCAAAGAGAGGGTAGCGATGGATTCGTCTGGGAAATTGAAGTTAGAGGATTGATTTCCAGAAAGGGGTGCATATGTAAGTTGGTCAACGATTGCTTGTCCTTTGAAAAGGTTTTTATGAGTGAATTCAAGTTCTAGGTCTACAAGAAGCATGAGCCAACGCACAACACATTGATTCTGGTAATGCTTGATGTACATGTAATATAAGGGGTCAATATTGGTGACAAAAAGGTTTTGTGGTTGAGTAGGTAATGTCAAAGTTTAGTGGTGATAAAAATTAAGGCTAAACAAAGTTTTTTGGAATGGGTGTATTTTGTTTCGTAGTCCAAAAGTGTATGAATTATATAATAAACCACTTGCTCCCTGTATTGCTTGTCGTGATGAGTGAGCATGACACCCAAGGAATTATTAGTAGTAGAAATGTAAAGGTAAAAAGGTTAGTCATCCTTAGGAGGAATGACTATAGGTGGCTAGAGGAGGTATGGTTTTAAGGCCTCAAATGATCAGGGGATCATTTTTGAAAGTTCCCAAAACATCCCTAAATGGTGTCAGTGCAGAAGATCATCTCGAGATATTTCCAATGACTATGAGAACACAGAAAATGGACATTAGGAGCTCTAGTTATGTCTGGTCAAAGCTCGGTCAACGAGAAAGTCAACTCTGGTCAACTGGTCAATATTGGACCAACGGGACTGCGACACGTGGTGGAAAGGAAAAAGGGAGTTGTTTGTTATTTTTCGATCACCGGTCTTCGATGAGCGTAAAAATGGTGCACGGGAACAAGAGGCTCAACTTTTATTACGGAGGGGAGCCTGGCTGCCGTGTGGACTATGGTATTATCGCCAACGTGGTGGGTCCACAAGGCACCACGTGGCTTGCCACCAAAAGTTTGATTTGCCTATCGAGGGTCGACAAGTGGTATTTATTGCCATATTTCATTTAGAATGTCATTATATTACTTGGGTCGAATATCATATATTACCTTTGTAATTATTTGGCATTTTAACGTTCATGTCATTTTTTATGTGTTTGGGATTTTGCAATAGTCAACATTGCCACATTATCTCCCAACATATCCGCATATTTCCTAGCAACTCGGAGTGTCAACAACAACTCACCACAACCAACGCAAACCATTTTGGGCCAACCAACAATGCATCGGTTTCCACTTAACTCGGCGGTCAAACCTTACTATATTGCCACCCACGTGGATAAACAACCAATACTACATAGCTCGGCCCATATCACGGGCATTTCAAACAACACAAATCCAAATTCAAATACAGCCAGCTCGCCACTATTATGTGGCCAAACAAAAGGGTGGTAGGTGTGGCCTAAGCCACGTTTAAAATGGCGGGTCATTTGGTATTTAAACCTCCAACCATGACTACCTCCGCTCAATGTGGGATATCTCACCCACATGCAAAATAGACTCCGCCTTAATACATGCCACCGGGTTTTGAACCCATAACCTCTGCTGCCCAAGACCAATCCACTGACCAACTCACCTAGAGGCTTGGGCAGATTATAAAATGGGGCGCTTCAACTTATACAAGGGAGACAGGTCTGTGCAAAGAGGAGAAGGAGGTAGTTTTTAGAAAATGTCATTTTTGAAGGCCTTGTACTCAAAATAGGAACTCGGAGTAAAAAGATGAAATGAAGGAAATTCTGAGATGATTCCAACAATGTAATATTTGATATTTTTTGTTGAGTTTTAACTTGTTTTTGGAAGCTTTGAATGCAGTTTTTAACAGGGATCTACAAGACAGCTAGTTGGAAAACATGAATTTCAATGCACTTCTGGTCCGAATTGTGACTTGGTGTAAACATGAAAAGTGTTCAGAATTCAGAGATGATCTCAGATATATGATTTTTTTTCATAGAATTTTTTTAAATCTCAATTTGTAGGTGTTTTTCTAACACATTTGCAGGGAGATCACATTGTGAAAACATTGTAGGAGCCACAGATCGTTCTTGGGACAATTTCTGCTATTTTTCAGAGTTCTTGGGAAATTGATCAGCTCATTTACAGGTTGTGATTCATTATTGGTTTTTTGTAAGAGTTATTGTACTTACATTTCAATATTATTAATGGATCGGTTCAATCTGAACCCGGGGACGTAGGAATTTCCGAACCCCATAAACAATCTTGTTTGTTATCTGAATGTTTTCAGTTTTCTGATTATTTATTTGCTACACAAGTTTTCCACACTTCTATGGATGCATAATAATCATAATTTAATCAATTTGTGGAGTTTAGAATACTTAAAATTGGTTAAGAAAATCACGATCTTTGGAAACTTTTAAAAGTGATAAAAATACAACACACGTTTTCAGATCAAGTTTTGGTATCAGAGCTGTTAGATTGTTGGATTAACTTCTAATTGTGTTTGGAAATTTGGATTCAATTTCAATATTGATTTCATTCTTTAGTGTGCAGACATTTTGGGGCTTGTTAATCTTCTTTTGCAGTGTGTAGTTTTGGAAGTACAAGTTGTGTTTGCAGGAACCGGGAATCATGGGCAAGTCATCCAAACAGGAGCAACTGGATGAGCTTGAAGCCATAAACCGCCAACTCCAAGAAGAAAATTCTTTCTTAAGAGATAAATTATATTCCTTGGAAGAGGAAATAGTGTGGTTAAAATCTGAGCCACAATCCTCTATAACCAAGAAAGAGGAGTATGTCAACAAGATGCTTGAAGAGATCAAGAAGTTGATGGGCTTTGTTAAAGAGTTTCAGGAATAAATACGCACCAAGGATGCCCTCTTGGAAAAGCTGCAACAAGGTGAACATAAGAAGGAAATGCCTTCCAAATCAGATGCAGGTACTATGACAGAATGCACTGTAAGTTGTTCACATTTTAATTCTTCCTCTCATTCAGTTTCAGATGTTCCTTTGGGTCAGTTTGAAAAACACACTAAGGGAATTGGGTCTAAGCTAATGGTTAAGATGGGATTTAATGGAAAGGGCCTTGGTAAAAATGGACAAGGTGATGCTAACCCAATACAGGTAGAGGATCAGCCTCGGTTTGCAGGTTTGGGTTATTCTAGTGGGAAAATGGAAATTGGAGAAAGTTCCAAAGCAGCTGAAGGAAGACAAGCTTCCAACAGCCAAGGATCTATGCCACTAGAATTACAGGATTCCGCCATCAGGAGGAACAATGAAAGGTGTAAGAAAATAGGTAAAAGAGGTAATCAGATTCCACCTCCTTCCACTTACACTAAAAATAGCACTAAGAGAAAATCAAATCCTAAAACTTCTAATACACTCTTTCAGTTGGAACAATATAGCTTTGGTAAGCAGAAATATGCTTTCCCTTGCACATTTTGTGAAGGTACTAATCATTCTGTTGCATATTGTTGGAAGAGGAAAAATTTGATTAAGAAGTTAATGCCTTTTGTAAATGATAAGGCAGGTTCTAAAGACCAATCTCACCAAGGAAAGGCGAGAAATGGCAAGAATGTTACCTCTCCTAAATAGGGGAATCATTCTCGTAGACAGAGTTCTGAGAATGGTAAAATGGGTAAGACTCCTAAAAACAGGGAAGTTAAATTTTGTTCCCATTGTAATAGGAATGGTCATGATGTTAAGGTTTGTTGGTTTGTTTCTAAACAACAAAATTGGAAAGTTGTTAAAAATAACAGTATTGTAAAACCAACAGTGCTAAACCTAACTAAAACTCATTGTGGTACTGAGAAGGTAAAACAACCAAAACAGAAAAACCCAAGTGATTGGTTGGGAAAAACACTCCTCAACTTTATATTTGCACTACAGTAAATTGTTGATAGTAGGCAAGCAAAAAAATTTCAGAGCTATATTTTAGGGATTCCTGTTGATTGATAGGGATTTGTTCCTAAGTTGATATTTAAGCTTTGAAAATGAATGGAAACATCTGAAGAGAAGATTTGAGTGATAGGTTCATCATACTCATGTTTTGTTTTCTCATTTTGGTTGGTAGTTCCATTGTTGAAAACACTATGCAGGGATAGGCATCAGTAGCATGTCTAAATTTGAAACTTGCAGTTGTTATCAGCATAATCACAAAGTGTCAGTTGAACACTAGCTTCCATTATAGATGGGTGTTATTATCTGACTTATTATTTGTGATGGCGATACAGTGTTTTGGCATATTCATGTTGATTCAGTTGTTGACTATAGCTATTTTTGGGCATTGATAGTCTATTATATTCTGATAGTGAATACTTGCAGTTGTTACAGTTTCAGATGGGCAGTGGGCACTAGCCTAATTGTGGGCAGTTTAGATGTCTTGTATACTGATCTGTGTTATGAAATTGTAATTTTTGGTAATCGGCCGTATCACAAAGTGACAGTTGAACACTAGCTTTCTGTAATAGAATGGGTGTTATTATCTGGTCAGTTAATTGTGATGGCATTACAGTGGGGTATGACAGATTCACAGTTGTGTGTAGAGTTGACAGGGTTGTAGCATTTCAGTTGAACACTAGCTTAATTGGGTGTTATTATCTGATCAGTTATGTAATTAGCTAATCAACTATTTGCATTTTTATTAACCTATAATGTTATTTTAGGTTCTTGTATGTGTTTGTGCAATGCAGGAAGAGATAGCATTATTTGTGGGTTGATACACAACTTTTTGTGGACAAAAAGCCTTCTCAGTAGGGAGGTGTGATCAGGGGATCATTTTTGAAAGTTCCCAAAACATCCCTAAATGGTGTCAATGTTGAAGATCATCTTGAGAGCTTTCCAACGACTGTGAGAACGTAGAAAATGGACATCAGGAGCTCTAGTTATGTCTGGTCAAAGCTCGGTCAACGAGAAAGTCAACTCTGGTCAACTGGTCAATATTGGACCAATGGCACTATGACACGTGGCGGAAAGGCAAAAGGGAGTTGTTTGTTGGTTTTCGATCACTGGTCTTCGACGAGCGTAAAAATGGTGCACGGGAACAAGAGGCTCAACTTTTATTACGGAGGGGAGCCCGGCCGCCGTGTGGACTATGGTATTATCGCCAACGTGGTGGGTCCACAAGGCACCACGTGGCTTGCCACCACAAGTTCAATTTGCCTTTCGAGGGTTGACAAGTGGTATTTATTGACATATTTCATTTGGAATGTCATTATATTACTTGGGTCGAATATCATATATTACCTTTGTAATTATTTGGCATTTTAACGTCCATGTCATTTTTTATGTGTTTGGGATTTTGGGATAGTCAACATTGCCACATTATATCCCAACATATCCGCATATTTCCTAGCAACTTGGAGTGTCAACAACAAATCACCACAACCAACGCAAACCTTTTGGGGCCAACCAACAATGCATCGGTTTCCACTTAACTCGGTGGTCAAACCTTACTATATTGCCACCCACGTGGATAAACAACCAATACTACATAGCTCGGCCCATATCACGGGCATTTCAAACAACAAAAATCCAAATTCAAATACAGCCAGCTCACCACTATTATGTGGCCAAACAAAAGGGTGGTAGGTGTGGCCTAAGCCACGTTTAAAATGGCGGGTCATTTGGTATTTAAACCTCCAACCATGACTACCTCCACTCAATGTGGGATATCTCACCCACATGCAAAATAGACTCCGCCTTAATACATGCCATCGGATTTTGAATCCATAACCTCTGCTTCCCAAGACCAATCCTCTGACCAACTCGCCTAGAGGCTTGGGCGGATTATAAAATGGGGCGCTTCAACTTATATAAGGGAGACAGGTCTGTGCAAAGAGGAGGAGGCAGTTTTTAGAAAATGTCATTTTTGAAGGCCTTGTACTCATAATGGGAACTCGGAGTAAAACGATGAAATGAAGGAAATTATGAGACAATTCCAATTATGTAAGATTTGATATATTTTTGTTTATTTTTAACCTATTTTTGGAAGCTTTGAATGCAGTTTTTAAAAGGGATCTACAAGACAGCTAGTTAGAAAACATGAATTTCAATGCACTTTTGGTCCGAATTGTGACTTGGTGTAAACATGAAAAGTGTTCAGAATTCAGAGATGATCTCAGATATATGATTTTTTTTCATATAATATTTTTAAATCTCCATTTGTAGGTGTTTTTCTAACACAGTTGCAGGGAGATCACATTGTGAAAACACTGTAGGAGCCACAGATCGTTCTTGGGACAGTTTTTGCTATTTTTCAGAGTTCTTGGGACATTGATCAGCTCATTTGTAGGTTGTGATTCATTATTGGTTGTTTGTAAGAGTTATTGTACTTACATTTCAATATTATTAATGGATCGGTTCAATCTGAACCCGGGGACGTAGGAATTTCCAAACCCCGTAAAAAATCTTGTTTGTTATCTGAGTGTTTTCAGTTTTCTGATTATTTATTTGCTACACAAGTTTTCTACAATTCTATGGATGCATAATAATCAGAATTTAATCAATTTGTGGAGTTTATAATACTTAAAATTGGTTAACAAAATCACAATCTTTGGAAACTTTTAAAAGTGATAAAATTACAACACACATTTTCAAATCATCAAAGGCTTTGTGGAATTCATCATCTCATTTGAAGGAGACATCCTTTTTTAGGAGATGATGAAATGGGTGACAACGGTTGGAAATCTGTGAAATGAAACAACAAATAGATTGCAACTTGCCTTGCAAACTACAAAGTTGACAAATTTTAGTAGGTGGATGCATTTCAAGAATAGACTTGATTCTAGGGGGGTCGAATTCTATGCCATGCAAAGAAACAACAAAACAAAGGATATTTCTAGAGAGAACATCGAAGACACACTTTTTAGGTTGAAGGTGAACACAATACTTGATGAGGTGGTCAAATATGACCTTGAGGATTGTAAGGTGTTCAACCCAATTTTTGGACTTGGCAAGAAGATTTTTAACGTAATATTCTAATAAGTGATGCATGATGTTATGAAAGATATAAGTCATAGCCTATTGATATCTAGCACCCAAATTTTTAAGGCCAAAGGGAATGAATCGATAGCAGAAGGTCCGTCAAGGAATGATGAAGGTGGTTTTGTGTTTATCTTCTGGAACAAGTAATATTTACTTATATCTTGAGAAACTATCCATGAGTGATAGCATCTCATTGTTGGCGGTGAGATCAACTAGTTGGTCAATACTTGGTAGAGGAAATTCGTCTTTAGGGAAAGAAAAGTTAAGGTTGCTAAAATCCATGTAAATGTGGAGTCCACGTGTCACTTTTGTGAAAAGATAAATGTTAGAGATCCATTGAGGATAATCAATGGGTAGGATGAAGGAAACTGAGAGAAGGTGGTGAAGTTCTTCTTTGACAAGAAGGGAAATGAGAGGATGCATTTTCCACAGATTTAGTTTTATGGGTTTGGCTTCAGGAATAGTGACAATATTATGGACCACAATGTTTGGGTCAATACTGGGCATGTCAGTGTAGGACAAAAAAAAAGCATTGCTATGATCCTGGAGGAAAGAAGTAAAATCTTTCTGTTCAGTAGCATCTAAAGATTTGCCCTTCTTTAGAATGTGCGGGTCATCCTGAGTGTTAATATGTATTTTGATGGTCGATTCATTTAACATGGTTTGTGTCTCAGAATGAAATGACTGATGAATATAAGAATCTTCCACACCAAGGTAAGTGAGAATAGAATCATCTTCCTGACATTGAATGATGTTAATAGAATGTGTATCATCATTGATCATATAAAGATACATAAAGGGAAGAGAAAACGGAGCCTCACCATCTCATTGATAAGTTACAGGTACCAAGGAAATAATGGTCATGAAAACAAAAAGTTAGGATGAATGGGTTCTGGATCCATAGACTCCTTAGGTGACGGTGGTGAAGTTGGTAAATGGGGTGAAAGAGGGTTGTCATCCTTAATGATTTCGATGTGGGATTTCTTAGAAGATGGTTCAGCAAAGACAATACCACTGTGGTCTTTGTGTCTATTATTGGTACATGGGATGACAATATGTCGTCTCTACTCATCAAAACCAAAGCCAAAGCCTTTCCATCCAAAATAATGGAGGAAAGTGTGGGAAAAGTGGTGGTTGGCAAGAGATTGAAGGTTAGAGGAAAATGGTCACGTTTGGGAAGGTGGCTCAGGTGAGTAGTTAGAAGTATCAAGTCCCTTATACATTAAGTTGGTGTGAAGGTGGGGTTGACCATAAGGGAAGACCTCACCTATGTGGTGATCACAACAAGGAAGTTGACAAAGGTTACCATACTCTTGAGGAGTAAGGAACGTGTCGATGTTGTACAGGTTGTACTCCCCTAGAGTGAGGCATTGAAAAAAACCTTCTAAGGGATCTGTGCTGGATATGTGGGTAGTAGGAATAGATGAATCACTAAGAGATTGGGAAGAAGAAGCATTGGTTAGTTGAGAAATAGGTGGTTTAGTAGATGGGTCAGCTGCGGAGGCTACTAAAGTAGTGGGAATTGAGAAGTTAGGTTTAGAATAGGTAGCGGCATCATTGGTGGATGAGGTTGTGGGTGAAGGAGAAGTGGCAATGGTGGTAGATGCCTTAACTAGTACAACGAGATCATTAGGTCGGTAAAACATGTTACAGGTTTTAAATGGTGAAGCATCAGCTGGAATGATATAGTTATGTTCTTCATGTTCAAATTTTACACAAAGATGTAAGGTTAAAGGAACATAACCCATGATGTGGATCCAAGGTTGGCCAAACAACAAGTTGTACTAGAATTCCCCCTCTAAGACTGAACAATTCCGGGATGGTACAGGGGCCCACATGAATGTGAAGAATGATGGTGCTGAGGGTGGAAGTGATGGCATCATTGAATGAATGCATCATAACTGGGTTATTATGTATGCAATTGGAAGCAATGCACATTTGGTTGTATGGATGGGAGGATATTATGTTGATGCTAGAACTACCATCAATCATAATGTGCCAAACGTGTATATTATCAATAAAGATGGCAATGAAAAGGGTGGGATCAAGATCAAGTGATTGGAGAGGTATAATATCATCGTCACATAAACTGAGAGTGACTAATTGATGAGTTTTTGCAGGTGTAGAGGACGGGGATGAATTGGTGAGAGAGGCCACATGGTGAGGGGTGATAATGGAGGCCACGGGCATAGGGTGATTTGGTAAAACCTTGATGGATTACAAAACCTCCATAAGGGTGTGTCGATGAGATTCAAAAGTTTGGACAAGGTCGTATAAATATATTTTGAGAGGGAATTGGTCAAATTGTTTTATCATTGTATGATGGGTGATTCCACCAGAAATAGGGTATGTGGGTCCCTGAATGGTATTTTTGGTGTGGGTGCAGATGGTATATTGGGCACATGATTAACAGGTGGGATGGTTGCTTTCTCCTTTCCTCTATCTTTCAAGGCACGAGTAACGATGCTAACCATATTAATGTGGGGTGAGGGATAAAATGAGCCATGATAGGTGTAGTGACAGATCATGAAATAGAATGAGGGACAATGTTTTTGTGAAAGAAGTTGGGTGCACTAAAATTTAGGCAGAGGTTTGGATAACTCTCTTATGTGGACCATGTTGATCTTGAATGTTGGGGGAGGATAAAAGGGTTTTGGAGGTGGAGATGAAGGTTTTTGAATAGGTATGGGGCAAGGGCGTGTGGTTATAGGTAAAGGTGGAATATGTTACTCTTTTAGAAGATCATTGTTGTCAAAATTTTCTTCAGGAGGACATAGTTGGAGGAAAATGGTTTTAAGAGTGTTACAATTTCCTACATCATTCCCTAGCACATGATGGTAGGCGTAAATTTTCGTATCGTCAATCCCTTTTGGTTTGGGTTTGAGTGGGTCGTAAGATCTAAGTGGTGGACATGTGATGACAGAGGTCTCCAAAAGTTTGGCTAAAATGTTGGCATAAGACCCTACCAATGGATCAAAATGTGAGGCAAGTGTGGGTTTAGATGGAAGTGTGGGTCATTTTTGTGGGAGAGGCATCATGGGAGGTGGAATTTGAGGTGGGATAGGTTTTACCACTGGTTTGGTAGGTGGTACTATTTTAGGTTTTGTTTATACCTTCTTGGGTAAAGGCATAGTATATGAACTAGCAATAAAAGGTGTTGTAGGCTTAACTACCTCTTTGGAGAGTAGTGGGTATTTCAATTTTGGTTTCCCCTTCCTGGGTAAATATGAAGGAGGAGTGCGTGACATAGAAGGGAAGGCAGATGGTGGAAGATGATGGGTTATCCAAGGTGATAATGGAGGTGTGGTGAAAGTTGCTGGAAGAGGTAAGGTGGAAGGTATTGGTTGGAGAGAAGGAAATATCAGAGGTAGTGATGATGCTACTGGAGGTGGTGTGGGTATAGGTGGTAAGAAAGATGTTGGTGATGATGAAGGTATATGCTATGTAGGTAAGTTGGGTGCAACAGAGGGTTGTGATGAGGTAATGGGTTGTTGTCCTTTTGGTCTACCTTGGATAGGAGGTTGCTGGGCCAAAGTTGATAGGTGAGGTCCTAGGATGGATGGAAGTGGTGAAGGTGAAATAGGGGTAGTAGGAGAAACCAGTATACGCGTTGTAGAAGGGTGGGTCTTCCTTTTAGGTGGAGGAATGGTTTTTGTGAGGGCTTGTGAGGATGTAGATAAATCCAATTTGATAGGAGGATGGATTAGGATCGATGTCATCATGAATTCCAGTGTGTTGATGGTTTTGGACATGGGTGAAGGTGTAGGTGCAGGTAGGTTCTTAGGCATAGGAACAAGTCTGATTATTGGTAAAGGTTTAGGTGTAGGTGAGGGTGATGAAGAAGAGGTTGTTACAACATGCTTGGGCATGGTTGGTTCAGTTGTCTTAAATACATTTGGATAAATTGTAGAGGTATCAACATACAACATTTTCATTTGGGTTGAAGAAGGTAGCTGAAGGTGCTCCAAAAGCATGGAATTATCAACATAATATTAGTGGCCATCCAGGCATGAAAATGACATTTTTTTAGGAGGAAATAATTTTTATTTAGTAGTGATACCTATAAATTATGTCTGTGAGACATGGAGATGTTTGGGTTCAGACTTTGTGGGTAAGATAGTCGAGAGTAAATTAACATGATCCTTGAAGTTTAATGGGGAATGGTCACCAATAGGTAGTGGCACTTCTAAAGGATCACCTATGGGTAAGTGAGATGATGAGTGGGATGAGGTAGGTTCTTCTTTTGGTGAAGAGGAAGGTGAACATGACTCTCCTGTGGGTAGGAGAGTTAACACAATAGGTTGTTCGTAAGGTTGCAAGGTGAGTGGTGAAACAACATCGGAAGATGTTGTGGACTCCTCCATGGGTGAAGGGGGAGATGAATGGGACTCCTCTATGGGTGAAGGAGTAGAATAAATAGGTTCTTCCATGGGTAAAGGATCTCATGCAAGAATCTTCTTGATAGAGGGGATAGGAGGAAATTAAGGAAGGGTTGCTATGATGTTGAAAATAACATGGACTTCCTGAACATTATTGTCATTAGTTCAAGGTTCATCAGTTTGATTAGATGAAGGGGTATGATTAGGGAATGAATTCTTGAAGATATGTAGGTTATGATTAGTTGGTGCATTTGGGTTTTCCAAGATGAGATCTCCATTACCTAACATTTCCTAGATGATGGTTTTAAAGGTGATACAATCACCATCACTATGGCCTTTAACAAAACGATAGTTGCAATAGTCATGTTCCTTGTACCATGTAGGCATAGGATGAGCTTGGTAAAAAAAAGTATGTGGTTTGATGGGTGGAAGAGAAATTTCTCCAGCTTTAAGAAGTTTTTCTAAGACTAAATAATAGGGCTCTCTTATAGGAGTGTATTTTCATTGCTCTCGCTTGAACTGAAAAGATTGAATAGGAGAAAGGTTGGAGGAAGGTTTTTATTGATTAGATGGGTGAGATGGGATGGCTTTTAAAACTACTGTGTTGGCAGATCCTTTGGATTTTGAATATTTTTTTTGGGGTTTTGAAGATTAAGAGGCATAATTTGATTTAAATGCAATGTTTTTGTTACGAAATTGAATTTTCTTCTCTTCAATGGCATGAATTTTTTATTTTTCATGCCATAGTGAATGCCTCGTTGAATGAATGGAAGTTTTGGACTTGGAGAGTTGGTGAGATGTGCCTTGCACAAACCCTGGTGAACAACTCTATAATCTTAGTTTGAGGTAGCTGGAATATGAGTTGGTTGATGAGGCTTCACCAATGAGTGACAAAATATGTGATAGATTCATCGTTGTATTGTCGTGTTGAGTACAAGTCGGTCATGGTGACCTTCTTGATGATATTGATCAAAAAATTATCTAGAAAGGATTGAGCCACTTGGTTAAATGAATAAATGGAATGTCTAGGTAAGCCACTATACCAATCCAACACAATTTCTGTTAACGACATTGGGAATATCCGCAAGAGTAGAGCATCATCATGGGCATTTAGATAACACCCATGTTTGAAAGACCACAAGTGTTTCTACGGGTCTTTTTTGTTGCTGAATCAGTTGAATTTTGGAATTTACCAATGCATAGGGTATGGAAGAATGAAAATAGATGGATGAATGGAATCATTGCATATTTCATCGCATGTTAAAGAGTTGCGAGAGCCAGAAACCAATGCTTCCAATGTTTGCATCTTTTCCATCATCATTTTAATAAGGTCGTTGGTAGGTTGTGATGACTGGGCACCCCTTGTAGTATAAGGGGGTAGATGATGAGGAAAACATCCCAATATATGGTGGTTCCAAGTATGAGAACTACGAGGAATCCCCTGAATAGGTGATAGATGAGATTGGGGGTTGTTGGTGATATGTGTAAGTAGGTGGGGCAGATGTAAGGACTCTTGTAGTGATTGGAGGTAGAGACTGCAATATGGAGAGGAAAATGTTTTTGAATGGAGTATGAGTTTCGAACACCATGGGTGGATGCAATGCAATAGGCATATATGAGGTAGCAGGTGCAGAAAAGGCTATGCTCAAGGTGGCTTACAAAGGAATGGTTGACACCATGGGAGAAACTGACATCAAATGTGTGACAGATGCCATAGATGTAATAGATATAGATGTTGTAGGGTCAACTTATGACACCACAGGTGGTAAGGTTGAAGAAGGTAATGCCGAGCTAGTGGTAGCTATCGTGGAAGTAGGGGCCAGGGAAGGAAGAATGCACACAGGCATGCCATATACCAACTTTCCTGATGAGTCTCAAGTAGATGAATGTATGAGATAATATTGTAAGGTAGCGTGGTTTTGGGAAAGGAGTATTAAAAACTCCTTGTCATTATTACTGATGATAATGGGTTAAGTGGGATCCATATGTGACAGGATGGAAGGTGACATTGGGCTAGGCGGGAGAAGCTAAAGGCTATCTTGAAACACAAGGGCGTTGGCTTGGCTACGAGTCAAAACCATGTGAGTTAGTGTAAAACTTGGTAATATGCTATTTGTAAATGACATAGATAAACATAAGGAAGGGAGACAAAAATGTTTCGGGAGGTAAAATTGGTCGTTGTTTTAATTAAAAATTAAAACACAGGAACCGACGGCGGTTGGGTTAACTGATGACAGTGAGAGGGTAACCGATGATGGTTAGGGTGACCAATACTAGTTACTGTGGAATAATCAAAATTTTTGCAAATGGGGCAATAACTGATGAAAATGAAGTAAAACTGGATTTGATAGTGATTTTAAAGATTTGTGGGTATGATGATGTATTTAAAGAACCTCAAAAATAACAAAAATGTGATTTGTTTTTGGTAACATGACCAAAAATGTAGCAAACAGAAAATGGTTAGGTAAACTTATGACGATAAGATAAGTAAACCAATGATTGTCATTGGACTAACGTCGATCACTTTGAAATCTAAAAAGACGAAAAACTTTGATTTTTGTGACTTAGATCAGATAAAAAATCAACCCATAAACCTGAGTATGATAATGATGGACCCTAACACACCCATAAAAATTTGCAATACACCAAATACAATTTTGGGGTGTGAAAGGAAGAAAGAAAATGGAGAACGTAAACTTATAGCTCAAAACACAACTCAAGAAAAAGCTAAGAAAACATGAAATCCTATGGGTGAATTTTATGTTTTAGCTTATGTTATTTTATACTGACATGTGAAGAGAACAAATTGTTTGGTTTGATAGAAGGTGTCCTATGAAAATCCAAGATCTAAGGATGGTATCAGGTAAAGTTTTGATGGGGGGCAGTCCTTTTCTGAGATAATGAATGGAATGAGAAACCAGCTAGGCACCCAATGTCAATCCTTTGATCATGTGATCGTTGAAAGCTTCTTCTAGGTAGGATGATGTTTAAGAAGATGTGTAAATTATTTAAGTGGTTTTGTATAGAGAGAGAGTGTGCAAGTGAACTATGATTAAATTAGTCAACCATTAGCTAGTGACTTCCAACGTATAGGTTGCCCTCAAATTAATGTGAGCTATAATGCAACAAATCAACATGAAATGGAAGTGTTTTAAGCCCAAATCCACAATTACGTTCAATGTAGAAAATGGAGAAGAGGAAGAAGAATTCTCTTTCACTGATGAAATGTAGTAGAAAGAAAGACACGTTCTTTTTAAAGCACCAAAATTATAATTTCTTTACGACAATAGAAAGAAGGAGAATATTCCAGAGAAGAAAATTAATTTGAATACTTTTCAAAGGGAAATAAACACAAAATTTAATTTTCCTAGAAATGATCAAATTCAAAAAACCCCTGATGGGTCCCACCGGGCATGCCAAAATATTTCACCGGATTCTTAGTAGATTAATGAAATAGATAAGGGTAGAATTCTAAGGAGGAATACCTATTGTAATGTTGGTTAAAGGTTGTGCAAATGTTCTGATTTCCTGATCCAAGTTGATTGCATGAGCTTCCTTTTCTAGGAATAAATACCTAAAATGCAAAGCAAGACCACAAAACATAGTTAATAGAAAAAGGTTATTGGATTGCCTAGCGTGAGCTAGATCGAGAAAGTGTGATACTTCCTCGATTGTTTTCAATCCATTGATATATATATATATATAATTCAATATAAAATAAATGGACATGAAAATAAACAAATATAATGATAGTAGTCCGATTTAGGTATCTCAAATTACTATCAATTCTAATTCAATTAAATTATTTGATAATTAATCTAGTGAAGGTCATGAGTCAGGTTCCAAGCTAGGTAGGTGGTTTGGAGGTCATAGGTAGGGTCTGGGTAAGACTTGGTGGAGTTTGGGTTGGTTTTGGGATGAGTGGGGATCTTGTTGGTTTGAGGAATTTTACCAGACACATATACTGATGTCGGTTAGGGTGTGACCAATGACGGTTTATCTATGAATGATATTGATTTAAGATGACCAATATCGATTTCTGTGGAGTGGCCGAATGTTAGAAATAGAGGTCCAAGTTCTCTATGTGTCTGCAAAAAGAGATGGGAAAGAATGTGGTGAGGCTACAAGTAGGGTATCATGCTTAGGTTAGGTTTTGTGAGGTTTCTAGGGTGTTAAGGTCAATTTAGTGAAATTATGATAGGAGATATAGTAAATGACGTCAGTCTGGTGACCTATTCCGATGAAGGGGAAACCGATGCCGATTAAGGAAACCAACATCAGTAGGGGAAATTTAGTGAAAGTTGATTAGAGGTGATTTTTTTGATTCTCTTTGATTGCACAGAGAGTGAAGGAGGACTGGTTGGGTTCATAATAAGGTGAGAAAAACTCAAGAAAGTATAAAGGTTAGGTATGGAGAGTTGGAAGGTTATGGGTGGCTAGATAGGTAGATGGGTTGGAAATTGAGGATGGAGGAATGCATGAAATAACAATATTTAATAACAAAGGGATAAAAAACCTAATAAGTAAGTTAAAAAATGACACAAAATCAAATGCACTTGTACTTGCAAGCCTTGTGGGTGAAAGAAGATGATGGTCAATGTATGAAGAACCTTGTGGTCACTTCCACGGAAGTTCTTCCTGAAGTGCTACTATGAATGCCAATGCCTTCAGATTAGTCTCAGGTAATTTCTTGGGCCTCTGAAACTATGGTTCGTGCTTGAATGCTGATAGGTCTCTCTAAAAATCGAAGTGACCAACCTAGGAAAATGGTTTTCAAACTATATTTATGGTGACCGATGATGGTCAAGGTGAACGACGATGATTGTGGGTTAACCGATGTCGGTTAAGGTGGGATATCCTAGGTTTACCAAAATAGCAGATCTTGGCTATTTTTGACATGCTCCACTTGTTAGTTCGGGTCTCAAGTGATGGTTAGCGCTTATATAAGTGAGAATGTTGTTAGATAAGGAATAAGAATTTAATTTTAGGGTTAGAATAAGTCCTAGTTGGTTAAGATAAGTAGATACCGAATCTTAGTTAATTAATAGGCTAAGAATAAGACCATGGTTAGGTGTCTAGGTGATGTGGCTGGGTGAGGTGTAATTTAATTTAATTAAAGTAATTAAATTAATATGAATGCTGGGTAAAGGATTCATAGTTACGTTAACATGTCAGGTTATCTGTTTGAAAGGGGACCAAGGGGAGTGTGGCCCAAATTTGGTGTCTACATAAAGTTTTCCCTCCCTTGATGGTAAATCAGAAGTGGAACCTCTTAATGCATTGCACTTGCAACCATTCTACTGTTAACGTATCTTCTAATGAGATCTTAGTCATATCCTTATTTTGGTAGAGTAAATTAGGACACAGAAAATAATCTTGGTATTCAATAATCTAGCTTTATAATACAAACCATATTTATAGGAATGGTCTCCTCCTATTTTTTAGGATACCTGTAACAACTACAACCTTTACACGAGAGTTTTTAAAACAAATCTCCTAATAATATCATATTTTCATGAGTTTGGTAAAAAACCCCAACAATCAAAGATTAATATCTGACACATTAGAAAATTAACGCAAGAATTAATTAATTAATTCCTAACATTAAACCCCTTAGTTTGAACATGGGGAAAACCTCAAACCTAAATCTGCTTTTGAGATAATGTGATTTTCCTTTGGATTATCTTAAACCAAAAGTTGGTTTTACATTGCTTAACCAAAAATTGAGAGTAAGGTGGTTTTCCAGTGGTTGACCACAAACCACGAAGGGGTGAAGGTTTTCAAATGGTTTACCTACAACCATATCACGATGTGCCAAGTACATCCATCATCTCTCATCACATTTCACCGCAAGGAATAACATAGGAAATTATTCTGAATTATGTTGCTCATACACACATACAAAATACTAAAATAGTGGAAATGGAACACTGAATCATGTTCCCCCCTCAATGTGAAATTTGCACGAGTTCGTTGATAATAAAAATGCTATAAAAAAGCACACAAAGGTAAGCACACTTCCCAAACTGAAAGCAAACACACACACCAAAAAAATGCCACCATAACTAATATATGGCCCTGTTGTTGGCAACTGATGAGAGGTAGTTGCTCAACCTCCAACCTCTGTTGCCTCCAGCCTCCGGTATCATGCTCCTAGCTCAGATGAATTTGATCATGAAGTAAAAGTTTACATACCTCAACTGGATGTCGGATACCACCGAAAAATGTGTCCATAAGACAATATTTTCTTTTATATACTAATATTTGACTTCAATTCTTGACAAAATGACTTGACGAATTTTAACTCTTTTAACAACAAATGATAATTTCGACATGATAAATGATGATGAATAACAAATTTAACAAACATATGATGTGCACATACTTACTCTTGGCTTTATATGTCTTTGACGACTCTAATAACATTTAACCAAATTTAACACTAAAGAAAATAAATATTACTAATGGAATATTTACTCTAAAAAGTAACATTGACTAAAAAAATGTTGACCCCTAAAAATAATGACCTAATGTATAGACTATATATTCAAATTATGGAAGAGTCATATTTTTAAATCTATGTTATGGACTAAATGAAATGAAATTGAATTTCTAACCTAAATACCCTTATGATTTCAATTAATGAGGACTTCACATCATTAACAAAAGTAATGTTTGTCACATAACTACAAAATTTAATGGAATGAATGTTGATGCCAATGCTAGATGTGTAAGGGGAAGTTGGATTGATCAAAACTATTGAATCACAACAACAAATATCTTGCACAATCACCTCCTAGGAGTGTCTTCCAAATGTAGATGAAAAAAATTGATGCATGAATATAAATCTATTTGAGAATACAATAAACGATCGTGGAAAACAAAAAACAAAACCTCAAATCTATCAGATACAATTCCAGAGTAATTGTATCAGCATTTGATGAAAATTATTGTATGCATCTGCATTGATTTATATTTATATGAAAAAAATGGAGGAACCGATCAACTATTAATGTCATTTTCTAGATTATTCAGCTAGAGATGAAGTTTCATCCAAATAGACAATACATAATTGTCAAATCATTTTTATTATCATTACAGTGGCATACCTTTAACAGTCCATTGCTATGCCTCAAAAGTATTTACGTTATTAACAATGGATAGTGATTGACCATTTCTATTCAAACTGAAATATCTCCTTGTTGGATTTTTTGATGGAAGTTTACATGATCATCAAATATTGATAAGCATAGGTGTCCTCATATCAACCCTTTCACATGCTCAAAATTTCTTTTCATGCACAAATCTAGTATGGAGAGTTTACGCAAAAATTGGCGACAAGGATATGAAGTCAATGATTCTATCCACACATATACTAGATCATAGATAATAATATTTTCTCATCCTCATAAGTGAAAAAAAATGCAACATCCCCTATACTTTCTTTCACAGATCTAGATCTATACTCGCTCTGATACCAAATATTTTGGTAGAGTAAATTAACACACAGAAAATAATCTTGGTATTCAATAATCCAAATTTACAGTAAAAACCATATTTATAGGAATGGTATCCTCCTATTTTTTATGAGGCCTATAACAACTACAACCTTTACAAGAGAGTTGTTAATAAAAATCTCCTAATATAATAACAACTAACAAATATCATATTTTCATGAGTTTGGTAAAACAACCCAACATTCACGTATTAATATCTCACACATTATATTATTAACGTGAGCATTAATTAATTTCTAGAAATCCTTAGATCATCACTCCATCATTAGCCTCTTCCATTTTTCATCATAGTGATTTTTAATTATGTAGTCGTCTATCATTTTCCTAGATGTGACCTTAAATATGAGCACCACAGCTCTTCTCGTAGCATATTCCTTATGGATAAGTTATTCCATCTTGGTGAGAACTTTGTGATCATTACATCCATCACCCTCTAATTTTCCTATTGGAACCATGCAAAGGGTCCACGGGTGTCTCTTATACATAATTTTCCCCCTCCTAAGTGGTATACTTAGCTATTCCCAGGTTTTTCCCATGTCAAAATATAAATGAATACAATGATCCAATCAAAATTCAAAGCACTCAAAAATAGACTATTCCCTCAAAGGACGACTCTCATGTATATTATCTTTTGCCATCTATATTACATATGTATAAAGTAGACCATACCCACGAAGGATGGATACTCTTTTTATCATGGAATTAAATAATTCCCGCATTGATCAAACTTCCATTGTATAAACATCCTAAGAAATCTTCCCACATTGATAACCTTTCTTCTAGCATTACTCTTCCCCCTTTCCCAGAGCTAGGGTATAGATTTAGTGAAAACCACTAACGGAGAACCCTCTTCTCATGTACAAGTTACTAACTTTGTAGTCTAACTCAGCACGAAGCCATACTAACTTTGTAGTCTCCCCATATCCTCCATATCCACCTCCTGAAGCTTCATCTCCCCCAATCTCCATCTCATTTACCTCCTCCTCTCCTTCCTCTACATCCACCCTAGCTGCCCATATGTCGTTCATCTAATAACTAAATCTTGTTCTGAATCCTATAACGTCATTTTCATGCCACGGTGTGACATCCTCATCTAATGGATCTTGTATAATAGGGATCAACATTTCCCTATTTGTCTCCTCTTACCTATAAAAAATAAGATCATGAGGTATAGTCTGGATGACCCCGAAATTTCATCGCACTCAATCAAACTGAATGAAATCAATCATCTTTGGCTATATCCCCTGAACCCACTGTGTCTACCTCATCCTAGAAAAATATGCATCTTCCCCAAGCCCTACAGGAAATTCCCTATATGACCACCATCTAATCTAATTTGTTTCTAAATCTACAAACTGATCAACATACCAATATACTCCTCTGACCCCCATGTATCCATGATCTTGGTTGAGCCTCCATCTCAAAAATAATACTGTCATATCTATATGGTATCTTGTGACCCATCGAAGCCTTGGTGGTTGAATGACAATGATGTTCTTGTAGGCCCAACAATGAAGCAAGAAGCCTACATCTAATCCTAATCTCTCGCCTTAAATGTAAGGTGATAGCAAAACATGGTAACAAATGACATAGGATAATTAGTCTACTACAAAATATATAACACTAAGTGGTGCTCAACTATATATACCACCACACCAGCTTATTGCTAAAGAGAGGAGATAAAGATGACACATTATTTCAAATACAAGGCTTCAGAAGACATTGCCATCATCAATATAGAAGGATCACTTAACAAATGAGGTACACTAACCATGTACCTCAAATCACACTTAAAATTACCCTAAGTGGATAAGCCTCCCCAAAATGGTGAACAACGGATGCCAATAGCCATTTTCCAAATTTTTCTAGCCTACTGCTCCAGATGTGATGGGAACTATCTCCTCCCTTTGTATAGGCACATCCATATGAATTATATTCACATGCACCAGGAGAAAAGGGCATCTCCCTGGTTTCCTCCCAACCAAAAGGTGCCCATCATTCCATGTCCCATCTCTCCACCAAATAGATCATCAATCCCACATCTCATGGGATCCTTTGATAATTCCTAAATCCACGTAACCTCAATGCAACCAAGAGATCCCACTCAACATCTGTAATATCTCATCTAATATTATTATATAGGGAAGGCACTTGGTCTCTCAATTATAGGGTCTCGCTATCCTCCAACAACAAATAGAACATGTAAATATCAGATAAAAAATCCATAGTGTAATCAAAATCCATTAAATTTCATTAAAAATCCAATTTAATCCAAAACATAGCCAATCTAACCCTAGTCAATGCTGACCAAGGTCAAGTTAATGTGTTTTAGAGTTGATCGCCATGCCTTAGAGCCCAGTTGACATTGACCCACCTGGGTCGCCACTAACCACCCCTAACATCATCAATTTTTTCTAAAAAATGCAAAAATAATAATAAAATACAAGATAAAACTTAAAACAAGCTTGAGTTTTGTTACTCACCATCCTTTGCACCCTCTGGCGTTTCCTTGCACTCATGTGGTCTCCATTTCTCAAATTTATCTTTAATCACTCGGGTCTCTCTCATTAATTTTACATGTGAAAATGATTATCGTCAATTGACCTCAGGCTTATATAGCCATTGAAATCTTGTCATTATCAACCCCCTTGGGTCGTCGTTGATTGGCCTTAGTCGTTATTGATTGGCCTTAACACCCTTAATTTTGGTTTCCATCTTCCATACTTATTCTCTCTTTGGGAATTTTATTTTTTATAATCCTATCTATTTTGCACACAAATTCCACCTCATGGCTATACTTATCTACCCCTTGGGGCATGCTTTTTAACTACTCGCCTTTTCAGCCTTCTCTCATTTCCTATGCTGGGACATCATTATTATCATCCTCGTATTTTATGGATGCATAGTTTTTCACTCAATTTTTTGTGTACAAAGGATTTTGCATAATTTTCACATTTAGTTGCACATACTTTGATGTTTTCCTATGACCCCATGATCATTCTAGAGTGCATCCATTTGAGAGATTTCACATTGGATTCTCTCTCTTTTTGTAGTGATTTTTTCCCACTCACTAGCCTATAGAGCATTGTCTCCCATCTCCATTGAGACCATAATCTTTCCTCTACTCATGTGATAATAGAATTACCACCTGATTTTTTATTTTTAATCTTTTCCAATCTGCTTAGGGAATCTTGCCTTACGCTATGATTTTACCCATATTTCTTCACCCACCCTCACTTTATCATCTACCTTTTTTAAACACATCATCGATTTCCTCTGGCGTCATCGATCCCCCGTTTAAGGGGGATATCATTATCAACCTTTTTTCAATCCTCATAATACTCCTCTTCTTTCACTATTTTTGTCTCATGGCTTGCTAGCATAAACCACTTAACAAAAAGGGACAAATGTAGAAACCTAAATTTAGTATCTCTACCATTGTCTACCTATGTATGCATTATTTTTCTATTGTCCTATTTAGGCCCCCCTTTAAATAAATCCATCCTTATCAATATTTAATAAACTACCCACCTATTATCCTATCATCATTAATCCTTATTAATTCACATTAATTCCTATTAATTAATTAATATCCATACCCCTTAACTTGCCCTAATGGACTTATTATTTAGAATGGTTTTATCCTAAATATAAATCCCTATGATTTTTTTACCCATTCCTATCTTTTAACTATCCATTATACATCCCTAAACAGCCTAATCTTGCACACAAGATTTAAAGTGCTTTTCCCCTCCCTAAAATCATAAAAATCCAATCCATTGGGGAAACTTTTCCCATGGTTAGAGACAACCCAATGCAATCATTGTCAACCTTATAAAAATGATTTGTTTCTTTCCATAATCATCAGATGCATGTGAAATTTGGAGCTTTCTTATGGCTTGTGAATTAACTCTCATGCCTGAGCATTCCTGGAATAGTTACAAACCTCCTGAACCTTCCTTAGAGGTGCTTACATAGCTCACGATAATCCTTCGTGAGATTTATCATCATCTTTCTATTGTTTATGTGATATTTATCATATTATCTTTGTATTCCTTGCAACTAGCATTTTGTAGGTTCATATTAGCTTCTGCAACACTCAGAGTTATACTATCAACCTTCTTTTCCATCCTATTCACTTGCAGGTTTCCCATTTCATACTTTTTTACCTTAGCCTTATTTAACTATCATTTAGTCACAATAGACCCTCTCCGATTATTGTCGACTCGTCCTTCTGCAACTATGATTCCATCCTCTAGATCCATTTTCAATGTCTACCTTAATTTTTTTCATGACTTATCTTACTAGGACCATCATTTTGTTCCTTTGTGATTCAAATTTTTCCTACCTCCACCCTATCCATTGTCAACTAAATCCTAGTTTTCCAATCCAACCTCCCTTACTATTATTTTATGCTACATTTTAGAACTTTCTACCTCATTTCCTCTTCTTGATGTGACTCACATCATCTACAGGCTCCTGTGTTGCATACAAACCCTTACACATCTACATATTCATCTTACAATATAAATCCACCCTCCCATGTCCCCATCAACCTACCTCTGCACATTTTGGGTCATCGTAATCCCAGACCAGGTAACATTTAATTTACATCTGTTTCGGCCAAATCATCTTTTAGATCAATTTTAGTTATTTCTTAGATTCAGTAGTATCTATGTACAATGAAATTTTTTTTAAAGCTATGAACATGGGGTAAGAATCTCTAAAGAAACCCCAAAAACGTTGAAACAAACAACTCCAATAACCATCAGATTAGAGTTATCTATTTGCATCCATATATAAAGCTTGAAACAAATAATCAACCTCTAAACATGAATATATCAGCTCTCTACTCCATGAAAGTTATCTATAAAATGAACCTATTAAAGCACTAACAATTAGTTATGTGTTTATTGATGTCTAAAAATCTTAAGAATGAGAGCTCGTTATTAATGGCTTCTCCTATTTACTTCAAGCTTTGAAATATTTAGAAAATACAAGTAAATAGCTCAAATATGAAATGAAATGACTCTAAATAGACTAAAGCATAACCTAAATCAGAAATCAGATGAGAGAGAGTTCTTAGGAAAAGGTGGGAGGGGTACCCTTCTATTTATAGTTTTTGGTTTGGAGAAAAAGGTGTTTTGGAAGTATGTGGGACTAAAAAGGAGAAAAAAAGGTGCTTTTTAGAAAATCACATTGGGAGGTGTGAATTGGATTTGGAAAGCCAAGTGGCTATTTAGAAGGTGAGATATTTACATAGAAAGTCAAACTCTCATCAGAAAGTCAATAAGAGGGTTAATTAACCTAAACAAGGTTAATTAAGGGAAAATAAGCTTATAGAAGTTGATTAGAGAGGGATGAGTAGATTTAGGGGGTTTAGAAGAAGCTAGAAAGGGTGTTTTACTAGTGTAGTGTAGTAAATGAACACGAGACTAGGATAGTTAGTATGATCTTAGTGATAAGATCTTGTAGACCAAATTACAAGTGTCTACATTTTCCCCTCTTTGAGGTGATGTGTGCGACGTTACTTCAAAGAAAGTAAACAAGCATAAACAAGCAAAAAAATTGAAGGGGTAGAAGAAAAATTAGTAGGATGAAGGATGCCCCCTCGAGTGTTGATGGGGTGATGGAAGAATGTGATTGACCATTGAAAAGAGGATGGAAGAATGAAAAGTGTGAAGAAAGAGGATAAAACAACAAGAAAAAGGGATTTTGAGCTATCCACAAGAAATTGTTATATAAATAATTTCTCATTCATCATATTGCTAATAATATTCATCATCGGTCTTTATTAAAAAGGATGAAAAAACGTGTAGTATGAAATGGAAAGACAAATACAAAAAAATGTCCATTGCTAAAAACACCAACTCCATGCAACATACATAATGCAAAGCAATTCGAGAAATTAAAAGATTCCTAACACCATGCAACTTACATAATGCAATGCAATATGAGAAAGTAAACAAGCTAATATAACAACAAAAAAAGTACCATGTTTTTGTTATCAAGATTCAGTTCCAACCTATTCGAATTAATGACAAGGATTGAAAATAGTTCCCCAAGAAAGGATACATGTAAGGGGAAAAATGGAGGACACTTTGGTCTGATGAAAAAATAATGTGTACAATGAAACAATACTAGGCAACTTGTTGAGCCCCAGAGTACAAACGAAGTAAGCAACCTAGCTTTTATTGATGGAGGTAGATAAAGATGATTTGCGAGTCGTGCACATGAACACGTGAGAACCAAAGAGTGACATTTTGTAGGATGATTTATATTATTTTTGATGTTCCTTGAAACATATTTGAATGTTTTTATTTTTCTAAAATATTTGAATGTTTTTGTGATTTTTTTAACGTATTTGATGATTGTTCTAACATATTTGAATGTTTTTGTGATTTTTCTAACATATTTGAATGTTTTTCTGATTTTTCTAACATATTTGAATGTTTTTTATGATTCTTCTAACATATTTGAATGTTTTTGTGATTTTTTTAACATATTTGAATGCTTTTTATGATTTTGAAAGTTTTCTAAAACTATGTATAGGAAGACGAGGAAACATGGATGCCCCTAGTGATAGATGGGATGTATAGGGGCAAAAGGCCACGTGCATGCTCAAAGAAGTGAAGATGTGAAAACGCTCCAACATTAGGTGGGAGTATTCAAAGGCAAACACTTCATGTGTAGAAGTTAGATCATGGCCAATATGTATAGGTTTAACATGATGATGAATTTAAACCCATTGACATGCTAGGAAGGAGCAAGGATGCCCCCAATGTATGTTGACCAAGAGACACATGATAGAAATGAAGTAGAAGATTGTTTTTGTGAAAGGGACAAAGGTGTCTGTAAACATGGAAAAAAAGTAATATTATACACATGGATGTTCTGAACGAAGGAGAAGAATGACTTGAATGATATGAATATAGAATAGAAGCCTCACAATGAAGAAGTGATTAGCCAAAGACACAAATCATGAGACAAGATACAAACTAGAGTATGAATCTGAACAAGGTCCAAAAAAGGGCGCTTGGTAACATACTAATCATTTTTTTCATAGAGATCCAGTGTGTGCATATGGAAATGAATTACATATTGAAGGAAAGCTTTAATAGACAACAAGTGAAGATACTAGCCAATGTGTATGAATGATTGATTTTGAAAGGTGATTTTTTGAATGGATGGTGGAAGGATAGCCATACATTGCTCTCTTGCCAGCCAAGCATCCATATCCTTGAGGGAGATGTATTTGATTGTAATCACAACATTTCTCTACTGCCAGTTAGGCATCCATAGCCCCAATAGAGATTATTGGAAATACCCCAAGAGAGAGTAATATATCAATTTGTGTATTCTTTTATCTTTTAGCTTTTTGATTGATTTTGATTCTTTTGCTTTCTGAAAAATTATTTCAGCTCTCTTTTTTGACAAGGGGTTAATAACCATTAATGGTTTGATGAGAGGATATGGAAGTGATTACGATGATGAAATCTAGTTAGTGTCAACAAATATGTCCAAAATTTCTTCACAACAAGTTTATTATATGTTGAATGTGATAGGATCTCTAAGAGGTTAGTCGTTCTTTAATTTACCAAGGTGATGAAAGACCAAGGTAAAACAGATACCATAGAGAAAATTTTCATAAAATGCGTGTGAAAAGGATAACCATAATAACATCAAAGGGATGAAAATGGTAGGAGGACTTACATAATTAATAACAAGGAATGGAAGAAAGAACATCCATGTGTATGTCATACCTGATTGCAATGTTTGATCTTTGTACCTTTGATTTTGTTTTATGTTTTCTCATGATTTTTGTATTTTTGAATTGTTTTTTATTTTTAGATTTTTGATATTTTTTGGAAATTTGGGACCAACAAAGTCACTCAGTGTGATAAGATCCAATAATAATGTTTGTGACTTCCTTGATAAGGGGAATTAAGCATGTTTGTTTATCAAGAGCCATGTTTTCCTCGATCTCGATGATCATGGTGAGCTTATACTCAACAAATGATTGTGATTTATCCCGAAACATGGATTTCATATGTGGGAGATTGAATTCAACATCCATAGGTTTATGCACTTTGCGCCATACTTTATGGTTACGTTGGTGTGCGTTCTTTAATCGTGTATGATTTTTAACCCTAAGATCCTTGGAAGTGTTGGGAACTTTGGATCTCTTTGGAGTTTTGACCTGAGCTTGATTAAGAAATTGTTTGGGTTTCTTATAAGATGATGTGTGACTTGTCTAATCCTGAGAAGTGGGAGAAGAAATTGGACATTTATGATTGATGATAGGAATGAGAGAAATGATGGTGGGATTTCCCTAGTCATTAGTGAAAGGATGAAAAAGATATGGTCTAAGAATTGAAGAGGATGGGATACCAAGAGGTGATCCACTAATAGAAGATGATGAAGGGTTGCTATGATATGAACCTAAGATGGAAGAAGTTTGTCTACAAGGACATGGCCCAAAAATTGAAGATGATGGGATACCCGGAGGTTTCCCATATATTGAAGAAGATGAAGGGATAATAGGACACGGCCCAAGAATAGAAGGTAATGGGTTACCCCAAGGTGACTCATATATGAAATATAATGGAGGGATACTAGAACGTGGCCCTATAATGGAAGAAGATAATGAGGGAATAATAGGGGTGACCCAAGTATAGATGAGGAGAGACTACTCGGAGGTGTCCCATAGATAAAAAAGGATGAAGGGATACTAGGACATGGCCAAGGAATAGAAGGTAATGGGCTACTAGGAGGTGACCCAGAAGAATAAAATGGAGGACTACTTGGGTGTGGATCCAACATTGAAGAAGAAGATGGGCTACTAGAGTGTGGCCCAAAGAGAGATTTTGATTGAGAAAACGTGATAGATAAGGAAGGATTCTAAAATGAGAAGATAGGCCAAGGATCAATGCTAGACCCCAGTATTTCATCATGCTAAGAGGAAGGTGAATATGGAATAACGAAATAAGAATCGAATTCCATGATTTTAGGCTCTTCCTCTATTTTCTAAAAAAATATATCAATTTCTTCACTGCAATATGCGAGCATTTCAAGTTCAAGAAAGTACCTTTGTAGAGGGCTATCATTGTGTAGTTTGACTGCTCCATCATCCTGAGAGAAATCAGTTAGTAGAGGTTGTTGTTCTTCGACCATAGGAGGTTGACTAGAAGAAAAAATTTCAACAAGCATGGAAGTTTTAGAAGATGGTTGATGATGTAGATAAGGGGAAGGTTTACCATTATCACTCCCATGAAGAGTTTTGATAGTGTTTCAAAAAGATATCTTAACACATGGCTTATTGTTTTTAATGGTTCAACATGGTTGCAAACATTTATATTTAGAAGATGGATGAGGAAATGGTATGATATGATTGAAATGGCTCAAGGGCCGAAGAGTGATTGAGGTTGGATTGATAGAAGAAGATGAATCAAGAGAGGAAATAGGCTTGGAGATAGGCATCTCATGAATGGATGATTTGGATTTGGACCTAGGTTGTTTTTATAGAAGATGATGTAATGTAGGTTGGAAAGTAGAATCACATAGCCATCCATTAATTTGTAATGTAGGAGTCAAATTGGATGATTGAATAGAGGGAATCTGAGTCGTGGAACTCTTTAATGAAGGGGTCATCGAGGCAACTGATGAAGGCATCTTGTGAAGAAAGGGAGGACTATGAATCTAGAACTGAATCGACAAAACATGGAGTGACACAAGTCTTCAAAGGAGGAGGACGTCATTGAGGTGATTTGGAATAAAGCTCCTACGAAGGAAGGGAGGACCATGATTCAAGATTTGATGTAGGGGTATCTGATCAATAGTTGGGATCCGAATCTTCAGAAGAAGAGTGAAAATCCGAATGGTAGTTTGGATCTGAATCAGAAGAAGAGTGGGGGGAACCTGAATAATAATTTGGATCAGAAGAATCCAAACCATACCACCGAGTATGAGTTGAAGGTGGGGAAAAGGGTTATCGAATGGGCCCTTTAGTATAAAGAACCAAACGAGGTTTAGTCATAATGGGAATATTTTGATTTGAATTCCTAAACTGAGGTTTAGTATTTCTGTAAGTGTGAGGAACCATGTGATAATTCGTCATTGTTGGCATCATTGTAGATGTGAATTCCTATACCTAGATAGTGTGATCAAGTTCCTTCAAAGTGAAGAAAGTTCCATGTCAATTTGAGCAGCATACTGGAAGCTAACTAGACATTCATCTTGAGTATGGAAATGCTTGCGTGATTTTCCAAAGGAAACCTAAGTAAAATGTACATCGCGATAACACCATTTCAATGATCCAACAAGATTTTCCTATAGTAATTTATGAGATTGTTAACACTCAAGGAACAATTATGCAAGTATAGATAACCAAATAAACTGACCAAAGTTTTTACCTTTCACTTTCAACAATAGTTTTTACGCAAGATATCCAACTCTAAGAAAATAATTATGTCAAGTTCAAAAAAAATGAACAAGGCATAAGTATTAATAACGTGTAAGTGTGAATCCTAATCAAAGGATACCACGACAAGTTCAAGAACCAACAAGGCCTAAATGTTAAAGGGCAATTTTACAAATGTAGTCCATGTAACAACACCATTTGGACATGTCTATCAAGCTTCATGGAGAAACGAGATATTAGTGTCAAAGTGGTTTTGAAACAACGCAAACAAAGTAAGTGACACTTTTCAATATTTAAGACAATGTTTGAAATTAAACTAAGTAAAAATATACTAAGGATGTACTAAAATGTGGGTAGCGTAACGCCATAATGTGGACACTTAGATCACATTTACGAGAAACATGACATAAGTATCTTAATTGTGTTGAGGAAATGTGAAAAAGGTAACAGATCTAAGGGATAAAATGATGAATCAATCCTAACTATCATGATGATATAAAATTGAAGCTTAAGTGGTTGTTAATATATAAAAACATACCCACACACGTTAGACGTTTAACAACTCAGATGTAAACATGGATGAGCCTAAACGAACATAGAAGTGGTGAGCACTATCTATGAAAACACTCCTCAAAGATGCCTTCTCTTGTCCCAAATGGGAAAAAATAATGCAAAGGTATAGATCAAAATATGTGAAAATAAACTAAGTATTACTTGAGAAAAGTTTCACATCATCTGAAGGCAAGAAAGAAACTAAGCTGAGTGATACGTCATTTAATTTTGTGATGAGAGACACTTAGATCTAACTCAAGTGGAATATTTTCCTTGTTCGAAAAAATAAGGTTCAGACTCCAAGTAAGTTGTCACTTCGTGATGGCTCGACAAGACGTGAAAATGGACTTGCACAGTGGGTTTCAAGACAAAATGGATTTCCTAATAAGTTCACTCACCAGATTGTCTAAATGCGAGCGTGATTTACCCAAAGAGTTGTAAATTTTGTAGTATCTTGGCTATACTTTACTCCCTTCTGATACAATGAGAAACTAGTGTGTTTATTTTTATCGTCACTAGGGTTGCGATATAGATAACTTTGACTCTAACTTGCAGTGTGAAATCTAGTTAAATGGGTAAACAGAGTGCTTCCTATTTCATCCACGCAGTTACTCATTAGTGGATTACTTTAGGGTTCCTAGAACCACCCCCATTGTTTTAGCTTAAGGTGTTATACCAAATGGGTTATGTTCTAGTTGAGCTTGATAAGCATATACCCTTTTCCGGAACCTGTAATACAGTGTGAAGTGAAGTGGTGTGATTTTTTATCTTGCTTAACTTAATGCAGTTTTAAGTTGCACACCATTTTGGAAACCTGTATGAAAACATATAAATTAGAAAATTTTGTTTTATCTCGAATCCTTTCTTTGGAAAGATTTTAGGCCCTATACGCACAAATTTAGTAATTTTCCATCAAATACTGATATCAGGAAAGAGACTCTACGCATAGTTTTTGATTCCTAAGATCACGAAAAGGCATGAAGGAAGAGCATACACAACGTGAAAACTTCACTAAAAAATATTATGGAAAGTAATTTTAAAAATGCTTGAAAAAGATAGGATTTATTTTAACCAACTTTTGAAAGGCTAATCTAATTTAAGAATCTTAAAATAAGCATCTTTTAAACATGACAAAAGGTTTTTTAGAAGTGTTTTTGATCTCTAAGATCACCTAGGTGGTGCGAGGAGAGAGCATACACACTTCGAAAAAACTCCTTTCTAACTAAAAAACTCAAAGATTTAAACTACACCAATCAAATAACAAAACAGTAACCTGCAATCACTTGTTAGACCCTACACACACCCAGTAAAATCCAAAGAAATGATCTTATAGCTCAGAGGGAAAAATTCAATTTTTAGTACAGATACCTATACATCTAGAATGATGCTTGCATGCCCCAACCAATGAATAAGCGCCCAAGAGAATTTGGATGCATTGCAAAAAAAATTGACAGTGGGGTCTAACACCTATGTGAGCTTACTAGATAGGCACACTAGGTTTTCGGCGGAGATGCCTACAGTTCAATGGATATGCCTCTAAGGCAAAAATTTAAATCAACACAGTATGTTTAAAATACATCAATGCATCTAGAGGAACATGTACACATGAGAGTCAACAGATATGCCTATGGTATGATAGATACACATGTAATCTAGGATAAAAATCCATAGAGTATGCCAAAAAAAATCAGTGAATTCAGAGGCATGGGTATGCCTAAAATTCAATGGAGATGCCTATTATTCAATAGGTACATGGCCCATTGTAAATGAAATGTCAACAAAAAAATATGACTATACGAGTGCGTGACAGGTTTAATGGGTGTGCTAGGGTTTTGACAGAGACACTCCCCTCCAGGAAACCTATGCGTATCCCCTAAAAACCTACAAAATTCACGAAAAATGAAAATTTTCAACAGTCAAACAGGTTAAATGTTAGTTAAAGAAGCTTATTTCCAACTTAAACCCATAAAATATGTATGAACAAGGATGGTTTAGCTCACTTAAAAATTGAAATCTAGTAAATAACAATTTTTTTCTCCTAGAAAACATGAAAGTGGACTTAAAAATATTGAAAAAGGCTCCTAGAGGACAATAGTGAGTGTCCCACTGGGTGTGGCAAATGTGTACAATGAAAAGTATGTTAAAGCTATGACCATGGGGTAAGAATCTCTAAAGAAACCCCAAAAGATTTGAAACAAACAACTTGAATGACCATCAGATTAGAGCTAAGCAATAGCTATCTATTTGCATGCATATATAAATCTTGTAAAAAATAATCAACCTCTAAACATGACTATATCAGTTCTCAACTCCATGAAAACTATCTATAAAATGAACCTATTAAAGCTCTAGGAATCAATTATGTCTTTATTGATGTCTCAAAATTTTAAGAATGAGATCTCACCATTAATGGCTTCTCCCATTTACTTCAAGCTTTGAAAGATTTAGGAAATACAAGTAAATAACTCAAATATGAAATAAAATGACTCTAAAAAGACTAAAACATAACCTAAATTAGAAATGAGATGAGAGAGAGAATTTTTAGGAAAAGGTGGGAGGAGTACCCTTCTATTTATATTTTTTGGTTTAGAGGAAAAGGTGTTTTGGAAGCATGTGGGACTAAAAAGGAACCAAAAAGGTGATTTTTAGAAAAGCACATTGGGAGGTGTGAATTGGATTCAGAAAGCCAAGTGGCTATTTGGAAGGTGAAATATTTGCTTAGAAAGTCAAACTCTCATTAGAAAGTCAATAAGAGGGTTAATTAACCTAAACAAGGTTAATTAAAGGAAAAAAATGATTCTAGAAGCTGGTTAGAGAGGGATTAGAAGAGGCGAGAAAGGGTGTTTTACTAGCGTAGTGTAGTAAATAAAAATGGGACTAGGATAGTTAGTATGATCTTAGTGATAAGATCATGTAGACCAAATTATAGGTGTCTACAGTATCTTTATTTCTTTATTTATTCATATTTTACTTCGATTTTTGTTCAAAATGGGGGTTAGCATATGTGAAAGGAAGGTAAAACTTCTTGGAGTCAGCTTTGTCAAGAAATCCCCGCATATCTTATCTAATCATTCATCTATTTAGAAACTCTTATTTATAGGTTCATCAACTGCATCAAGGATTAGTTACTTGGTGCCCATCCATCCACGTCTATCACACTTATGAGGTACTATAAACCCTCCATGTTACGAGTTACTAGTTTCTTTAAGTAGCTATCTTATAAACTTGAGTATAAATGAAGAAACTTTGTCAACAGACCTTTGGGCATTTTACTTTATTTTTCTATCATCACTGTCAACCTCCCACATGTATTCGCCTAGTCAATTGTTCCATTTGGCATGGTTTTATCTCTGAATGGGGCACCCAACCCAGTACTAGGGTGCCTTAATCCTTTTTACACTTTTCTGCCACTTTTTGGGCATTTGAGATTTCTATCTTTTTAGTGGTTGGCCTCTACAGGGTTAATTATGAAATTAAAACAAGATAACTGTATAAATATAAAGTTATGAGACTATAATGAGGGACTAAGCACTAGACACTACTATCATCCCCTAAGGTTGCATCCATCAAAGGATCAATTTGTATCCATCTAGCTCCATCACAAGGGACAAGGCTGGTTCATATGTATCACACTTTATAGGAGGGAGTTTTATTCTATTCCATCCACCATTTATTACATTTCTAAATCTAGTTATAGCTCGCTACTTCACAAAGTGTGAATGGCACAAATTTCAAACACTCATATAGAACTACGTCATTTATGAGATGTAGTGCAATAGTTAGTTAGTAAGTCCACTATTGTGGCCATTGACGATATTCTGACCCATTTATATGCATCTTTCTTTTTTAGGGGTTTCATGATTGTCTTGGGGTTTTACAGGTTTTATCTTCATTTGTGATTCACAGTGACATCAACACGATAGGAGGTGAGCACAAGTGAACATTCAATGATACCTAAGAGGAGGCTTGCAAATATTTTTCATAGACCAAGGTACCAAGACCTTAGACTAGAGCACCTTATTCACCCAAGTCCTTCTCCAGGCACCCCAATACAACCTATTGTTCCATATCTATTATTTATAGAGCTTCTCTGTGGTCATTCTTACATTTTATTGTGTTGTTATGTGTGACATAGTCCCAACATATCTGGGAATCAACTAAGCTCTTTCTAACCCTCTTTTCTTATTAGGATTTCACATTTCTACTTGATTTATGTCTTGGGTTACTTTCTTTATTTAGTTGGTTATTATTTATTATTGTTCTTAATATTATATTAACTTAGAATATCCACATTTTCGTTAATAACTAATGGGTTCTTCATGTCTAGCATTTTCTTTGCAAGACTATATACTATCATAGTTGTTTGATACATTGTTCTTACTAATTCTTACCATTGTATGTTATTATTTGTGGGCTATGCCTTGTGTGTTGTGTGATCATTATATACTTCTGGATATTTGGCCCTGATTGTCTTGTGACATTACAAGTGATGTCCCATGTATGAAACCCACTTTTATCAATCTATCTTGTATGCACAATTGATTGTTACATTGTTATCTTATTAATTTTGCATGCTTGTTAATGTTTACTACTAACACATGTTACTAGCCCAAATTTTTTACATGTACCTTGGTTTATACCATGCACATTCCCTATCCCATGAAGGTATAAACTTCAAATTAGCATCAGATCCTCTCCTTTGGGATACATTCTCATACCATCACCTCATTGAATTCAAACAATGGGGCATATATTCAGTGAAAAAATTACCCCTACAATAGTACATATCTCTAGAACAACACAATACAATACAAAAAACAATAGAAACATAGCTACATATTTTCTTTGAATCAGACTTGGGTCATAATCACGAAGAAGACGTCAGAACCCTAAATCAAAAGGAACTCCTGGGGGATTCTGTACTCCAATGGGCACTAATGTTCGGGGGTATATACTGTTAGTTTCTCATCACAAAACAATTTATAGCAGGTTATAGAATATTTATACAATTACAGGCATAGACCTTCAGTTACAAAATGAATTCTATCTCCTACAACTAGTTACAATAAGAAAAATTCAGAATGAATCAGGAACTAATCAGGGATAACAAGAATAAATCATAGATGTACCATCTACTCTAGTGCTTATTAGGTAGATTTATGGAAGGAGAGTAAAACTAGACCTCTCTCCCCAACACTTTCTCTTTGGCATGACATTTCCCAAAATACTCACACTTATCATGAGATTGCCCAAAAAACTCATACTTGGCATGAGATCCCCCAAAAAACTAGCTCTTGGCATGAGATCACCCAAAAAAATCGCTCTTCACAACATTTCGTGTCATTTTTCTATCCTATACACTCTTTTACATTAGGTGAAAAATTTCCTTTACTACTACTTTTACACACTTTTACATACTCATGCATTCTTTACTTATATTTTCTCATACATAGAACTTTGATTACTCTTTCACTCTTATTTTGCAGATCCATCCTTAATATGTAACAAGAAGTAACCTACATCGGTAAATAAATGCATAAAAATACCCACAAGCAATACATAGGCCTCATGCCTAGGGTCACACTTCCCTTCTCCTAGTCTCCTCACATAACTTTTCCACTCAAAACACTATTTACCACATGCTCTACATAGATCATAAGGTACATGTATTCTATCTAATTTATGTTATTGGGTATTCACTCAAAAACATAAAGTAGGGGAAAAATTAGACAAAAAATCACACACTTGGGTACATTTCTAAGTCCTAAAAGCATGCTATCAATTACATGGCTCATAAGAAAGAAAACTAGTAATTGACAACCCCCTTAGCCTATTTCTTTGTCATTTTTAATTTTATTGGATTCATACATTTTTTACTCTTTCCAGCACTTGAATGTTTTATCTTTCTATGGCTTAATACACTAGTGCCCAATTCAGATAGTAGTGTCAGGTGCTTCTGTCTTTCTGGGTGCTCCTATCCTCCTGGGTGCTCATGTCCCTCTTTATCTTTTTTCCTACCCCTTTTTCTTTTTAACTACATTTTATTACCTTGGTTTCGCCATTTAATTGTCAATTACAAAAACTCAAATAAGGGAGTATAAATACATAGTTATGTTTTCAAAATGAGGGACCCAGCAGTAAGCATTACTTTTAAAACATAATCTTACATTCAAAAGGCACCAAAATTACTTCAAAGCTTCCATTTAGCATACATTCAAGGTAAAAAGGCTACATACTGTACATACATAACATAGGAAGGAAAAGTTTATTCTATTTCTTCCACACATTTTGCATCATTCAACAATTCTATCTCATAATCGAGTGCATCTTACACAAGGGAATCCTAGGGCACAATTTCTACACACACTCACAAGAACTACATGGATTCTAATATGTAGTGTAGTGCTTGGTCATAAATTCACTCTTTGGGTGACCATCAAGGTCAGTTTTGACTTCCCATTTTAGATTTTTCTTTTAAGTTTGATGTGTTTTTTGGTCTTGTGAATTTCTCTTTTTCATGCTACAAGCACCTTCCATGATGAAGGAACAATTGTTACATGATCAACATAGAAAAATAAAAAACCCTAATGGAGCAATAGAAATTATATTCTAAGCTCCTGTATAGTCAGGGGTGCCTAGTTCCAGTCTCCAGTACTTAGGCACCATTTTCCTCCCATGGGCACCCATGTTTGATATTGTTTGTAGACTCCATATGTTACAGTGACAAATGAAAACCCTTTTTGTAGTGTGTTCAATTGTTACACTTTCCTAGATCACTTCATGTGCACTCAAAAAACAGCTAAGTCCTCTTACCTTTTCATTTAGCTTAGGATTTCATATTTTACATGTCTTTTTATTGTGTCTTTACTTTATATTAGCATTTAGATATCATACATTACAATAGTTACTATATAATAGGACATAATTAAATTTTTATTATATCAATGTTGTAATGTTCCACCTTAACACTTTCTCGTGGTCTAGATGGTTTTATTTTTAGGATAGCCAAAAACCTCTGAGATGATTTTGCAAGTGGTTGAACAAAAATTCACAAAAGATGATTTTTTTAGGATAACCAACGAATCGTCGTGATGGATTTCAAAATGGATTACCAAAAACCATATTATTATGATGCTGAAGTATTATCATCATCTCTCATTAGAGTTTTCCATCAGGGGATTACACAAGAATTTTTCTCACACATTTGAAGCTTAAAAAGAAGCTATAAATTGAACATTGATGTCATTCTACCCCCACAATGCAAATTTTTAACTTATTCCACATAATAAACAATATAACCAAGAATACTATATTATGAACCACATTGAAATACTAAAAGCCAACACATTGTTATAATTTGAGGATTCTAATAAGTATGGATTTAATTAACTTACATAATATATAATGTTACAATAAATATTTAAATAAATATTACATCATAACATAAGTAAATAAATAAATACTTATAGTAAATAAATAACACAGGTGACACAATATTTATAGTGGAAACCTCCAATACGGTAAAAACCACTTTGAAAATAACTTTTTACTTCAAAGAACTTATTTCACATCGAGTAAGATCACCTTCTCCTTTGAAACCCTATTTACTAAGAGTAAAACTAAATCACTTGATTTGTACACCTTTGATATATTTCTCGAATATATCAAATGAGGACCTAAAGTCTTTTTTATATAAAGTGATCGGGTATGCTTCCTGACCCACCTTTTCAACCTAAAATGGTTGACACATACACCTAGGTTTATGATATTTAATATTAGAAATATAATCATTTCATGATATTAAATATTTAACCTAAAGTATATACCTAGGTTAGCATTTTTAATAATAGAAATATAAATATTAACCTATATATTAGTGATGGACCCATATACATCAAGGGTTCACCAGACCACTTAAACATTATGTTCCAACACTCCCCCTTAATGTTAAGTGGCATAACATAACATTTACTAATAAATTACCTACCCATGGTACACTGCAAGATTTACCATCCTTAAACCATAAAGGTTTTAGGCTAACATATCAATTGAAGGAATTATAACACCTTCATCATACTCAATTTACCTTTTGGTACAAAATAATTTGGAATCCCAAAGATCATCCCATGATTAGTGGCTAAGTATGATTTATGAGTTTTACATGTTCTCACAGGTTCTCATAAAAGGTTATCAAACTAGAGCATATAGGAGACTTTTACAACCAAGGACCTCTTTAAAAATATGATTATATTAGATGTTTACTAGTAAACTCAATAGCACTAAAGAGTTCAATAAATACCATCTTTAAGATCTTTCTACACTTCTTTCTAAAAAATAAGTTGAGGAGGTATACATGCCCTAAGTTCTTTTTACACTTGCTCGAAGGTCTTTTACCACACTTTCCCAAAGGTCTTTTATAAATTCCTGAAGTTAATTTTACAAAAACTAAGTTCCATTAGGAGATAAAATTGTCATGCACACTCCCCCTCAATGGAAAATCTGAAAATCTAATATTTTCATGAAAGTGATAAAACTTTGCAGCACTCCAGGACTTTGTGAAGATGTTAGCAACCTGCTCTTAAGTCAACACGAACTTGAGATTTATGTCATCACTTAGCACCTTCTCATAGGTGAAGCATATATGTATCTCAATGTGCTTCATTCTCTGATGTTGTACCACATTATTAATCAACAGTAATATAACTCTAGTCACCACATAGAAGAGGAATAATTCCTTTAACTTCCATATGTATCTCTACCAATATCTGTTGTAGCCACATAGCTTATTTAATTCTTCCATTGTACTTATCTACCTCAGTAGAAGAAATGAAAACTGTTGAATGCATTTGTTGTTCCAAGTAATGGTTCCTACACTAAAAAAACTTGAACACATATCCAATGTATTTTATAACACAACATTAGTATTGTTAGAATCACAAAATCCATATAAGATAGCATTTTCATTCGTAGTATAATACAACCCATAATTGATTGCTCCTTTAATATATCTAAAATTTCTTTTTGCAATATTTCAATGATCTCTAAAAAAGGTTCCTACATAAACCTTGAAGTAATTCCTACTGTATAGGAAATATCCAATCTAGTTATAGTTAGATAAATCAAACTATCAACTAACAACGTATATAAAATAGGATCAACCTTTTTCATATGGAGATTTAGTATCAATATTTATTCCAAATTACATTGAAGTAGAAAATGGTTTGCAATCAATCATAAGAAACTTTTTCAATAAAATGATTACATATTGTGTTTTGAAAAATAACAATAGAATGAAATATAGTCATACAAAGAACACGATGTGAGAGACCTAACTCATTAATTTTAAATTACTGCTTCAATTTCTCTTTAATCCTATGAATTAAATCAGAATTATCACCAGTGATAAGAAAATCATCAACATATATACATATAATGATAATATGTGATCCTTATTGCTTAATGAATATATCATTGTTATAAGAACAATTAACAAAACTTAATAGTTTAAATAATGAAACAATTTTCGCATACCAAGATCTAAGAGCTTGTTTTAAACCATACAAGGATTTATAAACTTACAAACATAGTTTTCTTTACCAATTTCTTGAAATCCTTTAGGTTGAAACATGTAAAGTTCTTCTTTTAAATCGTAATTCAAAATAGAATTTTTCTTATCCATTTAGTGGATTTCCCACCAAAATTGAGCAAAAATTGCAAATAAGGCCCTAACAGTACTCATTTTAGCTATAAGAGAAAATGCCTCAACATAATCAATACCAAGTTTTTGATTGAAACCTCTAGCAACAAGTCTAGCTTTATGTTTGTTAATACTACCATCAACATTATACTTTACTTTGTATATCCACCTAGACCTTATAATACTTCGCGGCTCAGGTTCATACAAGGTAATTAATGCATGGTACATATGATGGCTTCTGGTCATTTTTCTAAGGTTAATAGGATTTGAAATTTCTAACATAGATTGAGCCCAATTTAATTTTTTATCTTGGAAGATAAGAGTTTCATAAAAATCTATAACATCAAAATATCATCGTGACCATTTACTAAATCAGAATCAAAACCATCATTTAGAAGTATTTAATGAAGTAACTTCAAGAGGAAAAGACAAAATAAGTAAACCTTTCACTATATTATATCTATACATTTCATATAAGCTTCGATAACTAACATGCCCTAACATTTCATGCCATAGTTTTGAATTATTCAAATTCTGAGATATAAAACAAGATGTAGAAGAGAAATCATAAAAAATATACAAACCATTTTTTTGAATTCCTTTGGCTATTATACTATTATTACTATCCTTGATATATAAAGTATCCTTAATGCATGGATTCTAGTTGTGTCCATACATGTTTCGAATGTTTGATATTACCAATGTGTAGAAGGTACTCATCGTTCACATTGTGCAAAATCATAGAAAGATCATCCTACATTCGTTGCAAGAATGCATTCATGTTATCTATAGTTGCTTGATGACTGATGGGAGAAACCTCAGATCTAGAAACAATCGTCTAGAGTTTCCTCGCTATAAATTTTGTTTTGACCCAAATGTTGTAGTTGGTTTCATTCAGGATCTGGGTTTTGTCAAGACAAAAATAACTGGACGCCATTGTTTTCCTAAACCTATAAAACAAACCCCATTATAATATATAAACGTACCATAGAGTTAGATATATATTTATCGATAATAAAAACAACACTTTTAATAGAATCATATCTAATTTTTATAGATCTAAATAAACTATTTCGCCATAACTAATTTTTTCATTGCAATGCATTATTATTAATCTCCCATGATCAAAATAATAATCCACAATATAAATGGCTCTACCTTATACCCCAGATTTAAATAAAAAAATATTTTTGACCATATAGAAGTGAAGAAGAAACCCCTAAGAATGCAAAACTTCAAATTTCTGAAAAAAAAAATAATATAGACAAAGATCCGCCCATCTTAAATTTGACGTCTAAATGATCGTCATAATGGCTTATTTTTTGGTCTTCCGTGACGATCATTTCACCATCACTTTTAACACAATGAAAGTTTCCTGCAACCTACGAGCTTAAATTTGACGTCTAAATGACCGTCATATTGTCTTGTGTTTGGTCTACCATGATGGTCATTTGATCGTCAAATTTAATGAAGCCAAAACTTGTTGTGTATTTTTAGAATGTAAAATTATAGAATTTCTTCTTCTGTATAATATTAAGGAGGTTATATTTTAATACATTATAATTGCCTATTATAATTTATAATATAAAAATATATACACTTTTAAAAAAAAAAAGGTATATAGTTTATAGAATGTAAATAAAAAATAACATATAGTTCATAAAAATCATAAACTATAGTATATTTGTTTTCTAAAAAAACACAATGACCAAATAAAAAACATCGACCACTTGGTATGTAATTATCATTTTAGGTTTTTATAAACATAAACTATGCCAAGGCGGCCCACATTAATATGACATGATAATTTGGAAACATAAGTTAAGATATTAGTGTTTTTAATTAAACATGTTATACTTACCAATGCCACGTGAAAACCATAAGAAAATGCCATATAATTTATAAAACTACTTAGGTTTTAAGTTTAATTTTTTTATATCTTACTTAGAAAAAACTATCGGGCCACTTTAGAGTTAAGTAGGTTTTACGGTTTAGGTGTCCATTTTTTGTTTTTTTTAATAAACACGTATATGATTAAACTTAGTAATAATGATTACTAAGGCCATCAACCTTCAACTACCCACCATTCACCACGTTGGACATTAAGATTAAAACAACGTTTTATAGTTTAGGTATGTTCAAAACATTTTTTTACAGAGCCCATACGAATGAGGTAGTTATGAACTATAGTATAAGAACTATATAAAATATATAGTTTTCAAATTATATAAATTTTAATATGATGTTTATATAAGTTATTATATAAACCTTATTCTATATATTTTTTAATTTTAAAAAATATAGTTATAGATTAACTATAAACTATAGTTTTTCAAATCAAATTCTTTTAGAGGGGTCCAAAGAACACGGGTATGAATTCACCTTCCAAAATATTGAACCTGCAAATATTTGAAATTATAGAAAACATAAAAATTATTTCATATAGTAATAAATCCTTTCCTTTTCTATATGTAATTTTCACGCAGGTAAATATTTGAAGCCCCTATCCCCTGTGCACACATCAATCTCCAAATAAAAATTAATTCCATATAATTTACAAAATGTAAATGAAAGAAAGAATTATATCATATTACATCTCCTAAAAAAATTAGGGATTTAAAATTGAAAAACCCTAAAAATTTTACCGAGAGTTTAATTGCACATATGTAGTGCCAAAATAAATTGGGAAAAAAAGAAGTGCACTAGATACTTTTAAATCCCTTTCAGGTTGGTTGAAAAACCCATACGAATTAAATAAATTAAATAAAAAACATTTGATATTAATTTATTTAATTTACCTCACTCAGTTACCATGTTAAAATTTGAGGATTCTAATAAATACGGATTTAATCAAAGTACATATTATATAATGTTACAATAAATATTACATCATAACATAAGTAAATAAAGAAATACTTATAGGAAATAAATAACTCAAGTGACACAATATTTATAGTGGAAAACCTCAATAGGGTAAAAACTACTTTGAAAATAACCTTTTACTTCAGAGAACTTATTTTACATCCAGTAAGATCACCTCCTCCTTTGAAACCCTCTTTACCAAGGGTAAAAACAAATCACTTCATGTGCACACCTTTGATATATTTCATGAATATATCAAATGAGGACCTAAAGTCCTTTTTATATAAGGTGATTGGGTATGTCTCCCAACCCACCTTTTCAACCTAAAATGGTTGACACATACACCTAAGTTTATAATATTTAATATTAGAAATATAATCATTTCATGATATTAAATATTTAACCTAAAATATATACCTAGGTTAGCATTTTTAATAATAGAAATTAAACATTTCATATTATTAAATATTAACCTATATATTAGTGATGGACCCATATACATTAAGGGTTGGCCAGACCACTTAATCATTATGTTCCAACAAACTCTAAAAATATGTCACCAAAACTTCATGTGGCCATGTCATTGGCGATTGATGAGAGGTTTTCGAAAGATGAACTTCCTCTGTTTCCTCGTACCTCCAGTGTTGTTTACGTAGCAAAGAAAATATTCTGAATTATCACCACTTTCTTCATCTATTTGTTATTCCTCATAACCGATTCTTCTTATGTGCCCATATTTGCTTCATCCATTTTGATTTTTACTTTTACAATATCATTGGCTTGGATCTATAAGCACCAAATAAAATCGATCGATCGATGTATTTCATCACAGATAGAGGAAAACACGTCACTCTGATAAGAAATGCAAGGTATGAGAAGAGTATCATAGAAAATAAACACAAAAATAATAAATTCAATGTATATTACTTTAGATGGGAATGTATAAATAAATAAGAGAGGCTTCTCCTATAATCAAGGAATTGGTTCTAACTACACTCCAATCTACATGAATTTAGTGTAACAACCAAATATCACTAGAATAAAAAATTACGAGTTATTATTACAACTTATTACAACCATAAATAATATTTCACCCACTAATAAAACATGAACAATAGTAGTTATTTCATAACAATATCAAACATTTAGATGATTTTGATAAGAAACGAGATCCTAATTTGTTCAAGGTTGTAGATTTGACACTGAGAGAATATGACGACAATCAAAGGTAAACATATATTACGAAAAATGCAATAAATGGCTTTATTTAGTGTAATCTAGTGGTAATATAATTAGTTCTTCATTTAAACACATGAAATAAAAGGTTTTAGTTAGTTTCATCTAGTGGTATGTCTAAATTTTATATGTCAAAAAATGGCACAAAGGATATCTCAAATTGATGAAAAATAAGTTATCTCAATTACTACTATTATGAGTTAGGTGAACACATGTCATTTTTATTGAAAACCATTTAAATTTAGAAATACTTTAAGATATGTTCTACATTATGCACTTGTGTATAATACTATAAAGAAGATCCTTTACTATATTCCTACATGTTATTGTATTATGTCTCTATTAACATTGTGAATTTGGTAGAATGTGTGCATCAACAAGACAACCACATTATAGTAACATGATCCTCTTTACTTTCTCCCCTTCATGTCACATAAACAAAAAATAATTTCTTTGCAATAAGTAACTTTGTGTATAAACCTCCATACTTTTTCTACAGACATACACATTTGTTTAATCTCCTAAAATATACTATCAGCTCAAGAAGAAATCATCAAACTTCCCCAATTATTTACATGATTTAAAATAATTATATTTAAACTATTAACTATTACATGCAACTTATATGCATGTGCATAGTTGTGTGAGCCTATTACAAACATATAAATATTACAAAGATACAAAAAATAAAAAACAAACAATCACACATTGAAAAATGAATTAGAACCACTCAATGTTTTTTTACGAAAATAATATGCACAAGCCATAACCTTCAAAAACTAGAACAACATAGACTTGGAGAAAAGACTTACAGAATGAAACACTTAACTGCATTTCCTAACTAAAATGATTTTCAAAGATGCAATATTATAAGTGAACTTGATTGCTTCTACATAATTTTCTAATTTTTTCAAATTTTCATTTATAGATTCATGGCCCCCAATTCATTATATGTACCAAATATTCTAAAAAAAAAAAAATTAAGAGAGAGAGAGAAATCAAAAGTTTCTAAATAATGGGACGTGCATATTTCCAATAAATAAAAAAAACTTTGTTCGTAGAAGTAAGATGTCGTTATAAAGTTCGAATACCTAGAAGAAACAATGTATAACTTGAATATATACATATCCTTACTCCATAAATGAAGGAAGAGAGAGATATTGAAGGTTGAAGTTGAACAATAAGAATATACTATAAACTAAAGTGCGAGGAACCTTATGTAAGCTATAGAGCTATTTAGGTTTATGTGGTTGAGTATCGATATCTTCATCTATTTTTTTTTTTATCATGGTATTGCTATACATGACCTATATATGATGTATATCAATCATGTGTGATGTGTTAACATGAAAAATTCCTACCCTTAAATACTCCAAAATATTCATCTCTATGTAGAATGGAAGGTGAAAACATTTAGAAGTCCAAACATTAGATATGATATTATATTTATTTAACATAATTTTCCACTTTAAAGCAAAAATAAGAAAGGTGATGTTTTTATAAAATTAATAACACTAGGAAATGAATAGTAATATTCTAAAAGCAAGATGGGAAAGCAATGAAATGCTCATTAATAGTAATAAGAATATAAAGTGTGATTTTCCTTTAATTGGTAACGAAATTTTCTTTATAAAAGAAATTAAATGTTATGATGATATTTAAGGTTTATTAGTAGGATAAAATTCTTTTGGATTTTGTTTCCTATCATGTTATTTACCACTTTCTTTTATCAACAATTAATATCATTAATTCAATTATCTTATTTAATCAATAATTACTGATATAACAAAACAAATATTTTTAAGAAGTGCTTGGAAGCATGAGAACTTACAACCATTGGGCAACATTCCATAACATTTATATGATTATGGTAGCTATTGTGTTATAATTTAAATATAAATTAGATTACTATTTCTCTCATTAGGGTTTTTTAGATGTAAATAAATAAAAAGAAACGAAACATATTGATCGTAAAAAATATATAAAATCATTATTTTATTAACTATTAAAAATTAAAAAAGGTTAGGGTAGTTTTCATTATCCATGTTATGATGTTGAATAAAATTTATATCTTGTACCACTCTTTATTATAAAAACCTTGAAATAAGCATACAAAATATTTTATATGCACTTGGAAGAGATTTTAATCAATTACAACTACATTGCAACTGTTACACATTATATCCAACTCATTATAAAAAATATTACAAAAACTTACAATGGAAGATATCTTGAGTCACTTTTTTCTCACACTTGCAAGTGTCAAAATTTAAAATACCAAATGATATAAATTCTTGATACTAAAATATCTATTTAGAGATACCAACTAATGTTATAATTACATGGAATATAACCTTTGTTCTAATAAAAAATTGTTTAGTTATTGTTTGGGGTTTCAATTAAACTATCATTGTACCATGTAACCCTCAAATTACCCAAAAAAAATATTTTTGATCTTAAAAATATAACCCCAACCTTCTAATCCATAACCCCCTCACAACATTGAACGTCATACCTTTCAATCTCCTCCAAATTTCATGCCCACATTGAATTCTCTACATTCTAACCCCCTAAAAAACCCCACATTTCAACCATTTCAACCCCTTCCCAACCTCCAACCCCCTTACAAATTCCAACACCCACCTTCAACTCCCAACCTTCCAATCCCCAATTATCCAAACTCCCAACATCCAACCTTTCAAAAACCTCCAAATACCAATCAAATCTTTAATTCCCATTTTTCTAACCTCTCACCTTCCTTTGAATTCAAATCCCACATTTAACTCCTAAAATTGTAACCCCTACCATCAACACTTGCGACCCTTTCCTAACCTCCACCACCCTTACAAATTCCAAGATCCATTCCCATCCATCCAACTTTTATAAATCTTCCAAATTCCATGACCACCTTTAACTCACACCTTTACAACCCTTTAACCAACCTTGAAAACCCCTCAAAATTGATACTTCCAACATTCCTTCTTCTAACCTTCCATCACCCACCTTCTAAGTCCAAATATTCCATTCCATTCCCAACATCCAACCTTCCAATCCCAAACTCCTTCCCAACTAATAACATCCATCATTTCATTCTCTAAATTCAAGGCTCACCTTCAACTACCAAAATCCAACCCATTTGCAAATTATATCCCCCACCTTTAACTCCTAACCTTCTTATCTGAAAACTCCAACCCTCTAATCTGTAACCCCCGAACATCAAGCCTTCCAACCATTTCTTAACCTTCAACCACCTTGAAAATTCCAACATCCACCTTCTGACTCCCAATATTCCAACCCTTTTCCAACCTCTAACCCACTTAGAGATTCCTATATCCACCTTCCGACTTAAATTATTCCAAACCTATCCTAACCTGTAACCCCATTCACAATTATAACACACACCTTTGAATCCTTAACTCCAACCCCATTACAAATTCCTACACCAAACTTTAACTCCCAACAATCGAACCCCCACCTTTTTACTGCCAATATCCTATCCTTCCAACCCCTAGCCTCCAATATTCTAATCCCCAACATCCAACCTTCTAATCCACATTCCTCTCAAGACCTAATATAAAAAGTTCTACCCTAACTTTAAACTACCAGACTCCAACCCCTTTGAAAATTCCATCGCCCACCTCCAAATCCAAACCTCCCTATCCCCAACCTCCAACCACCCAATTCCCCACCTTTAAACCACTACCCGATATCCCTATTCCAATTCCCAACTCTCTCTAAACTCCTAAACTCCAACCTTAAAACCCAATCCAAATTCCACACCACCTTCAACTCTCAAAGTTTAATACCCTTCCCAACTTATAACCTTATAATAGGATCCAACCTACTAACCTTGTAACTCACTCCCAACTCAAAATTTCAACCCTCAAAATTCCAACCTCCCAATTTCCAACCTTACAATCTCAACCTATAAACCTTATAACCCCCCAACATTTAACCCCCTTCAAAATTTTAAACTCCACCTTCGAGTCCCTACCTTCCATCCCATCCCAACTTCTAACCTTCCAAATCCCAATATTCCAACCTTCCAACCCACAAAAATCCTAACCCCTTCCGAATTCTAACACACACGTTCAACTCAAAAATATCCAAGACCCTCCCAAATTCCAACCTTCTAACTCACAATATCCCAACCCCTAACCTCCAACCTCATTTAGATTCCACCACTTTTAGCTCCCAACCTATGAACACCCTCTTAAATTCCAAAATTATAACTCATAATCTCCCAACACCTTTCTAACTCCCTTCCAAATACCATCACATTCAACTAACAACCTTCAATTGTAACAATTTTTCAACCTCAAACCTTAGAAATTCCTCCACCCACATTCAATTTCAATCTCTATCCTTCCAATCAAAAATCCCCCAATGTTCAATCCCCTTCTGAATTATATCTCCCACCTTTAACTCCCAACCTTCCACCCCTCCTGAATTCCAATCTTACAAATCCCAATATTTCAATCTTCCAACCCACTAACCTTTAACCCCCTTCTGAATTCCAACACCCATATTAAACTTCCAACACCATCCAAAATTTTGATCTTCTGACTCATAATCTCCTAACCTTCCAACCCCCATTATATTTTAAAACCCACATTCAACTCCCAACCTTCCAAAACCCTCTCATTTTCCTACCTTATAACTTATAGTCTCTCAAAACCTTGTTAAGTCCCTTCTGAATTCCATCACCTTCAACTTCCCACCTTCAATTCCAACAATTTTCCAACCATCCAAATTCTACCACCCACCTTCAATTTTAATTTGTGAGCTTCCAATCCCAAACCCAATCCTAACTCCCAACCTCCAACCTTCCAACCCCAAAACTTCCAATTCCCAACCCAATCCCAACTTAAAATATTAAAACTTCCTTTCAATCGATAACCCACTCCTAACTTCCAACCTTCCAATCCAAACTCCCAACCTCAAACCTTCCTTCGAATCACAAACCTACTCCCAACTACCAACCTCCAACATTCTAACCCCTTCACAAACTTCAACATCGAACCTTGCAATACCCTAACCATTCCCAACTTCCAACATTGAACCTTCCTTCCAATCTGCAACCTACTACCAACTGCCAATCTTCAACCCCAACCTTCCAATCCCCAATCCTCAACCCACACCTAACTTCCTAAAATTCAACTTCCAAATTTCCAATCCCAACTTGAAAACTCATGTTTTGAGTTAATGGTTTATTAGATATTAGTGTATGTGGTGTAATGAGTGTTTGAATTATGGGTAGTTATAGCAATTTTCTAAAGTAATGTAACTATTGTGCTATTTTTGAGTCCATCTCAAATTTACATATATTTCCCAATGGAAAAGGCACATGCGATGTTGGAATGATCAATCCCCTCTTTTAATTAAATATTGTTGTATTGTCCTCATTGAGACCTCTTTTTAACCTCCACATTCTTAGAGGAATTTTTTATATAACTTTGGATTTATATTTATCACAATGATTTTTCTTTGTACAACCTTTTCCTAGTTTTGAGTAGGTTTATTATCCTCTTTCCAGTGACATCCAATTGGCTGGGAGATAATAGTTATTGGGTAACTTATCTGGGTATGTTTCTCTATATTTTCATTATCTATGTTATTTTAAATCACTGTGGTTATTGTAGGGTATCTTCCCTATTTTCATAGAACCTAAAAAGTTATAAGTTAACCACATTCCTAATTTTTTCCTCAAATATGATATTTATTGGAAATGATACACACTTCTACAATGGCATATCCTTGTCTCTTGATTCATATAATAAGTGAGACAAATCTGAGAACCAAGATAGGTTCTGGAGTTCTTTGAATCTTTGGATGTGTGGATATTTGTATGATTTCCTAGTGACAAATGAATTTATTGACATGAATGTAAATGGGAAAATATTAAATAATAATAATATAAATATGATTGATATTCCAGTTCTTTTCCAAAAGCAGGACTCTAATGGTCAATTGATTATTTCTTGCTAGGCCAATGATGGAAACCTTGTTTAATTTTTGTGTTCTATCCCTAAAACCTTAACGAAATAAAAGGTACAATGCATTATGATGAGCATAGAAATTTACTTGAATTTTCAGTCATAAAAGAAAAGTTATCAAGAAAAAAGGATTCAAAAAATGGATTCTGTATGGATTCTCTCAAACTCTAGAACAAACCCATACTCAAAGAACCTAATATTTATTTTATTATGTAGCCATCATTCTTAGATTTTATGTCTACCTCAGTAAAAGCATTAAAATTCAACCAACCATCCTTACCAAGTAGTGTAGCGTGCATTTCAAATTGGAAGCATATGTAATTGGCATTGGTGTTGTATTTTTTGTTGGGCCACATTGGATCAATGTGTTAACCAGGCTCATCAAAATATTTGGCATACTTGTAGATTATGTAAAAATTGGATGTTGAGTGTACAATGTCAAGATACATCAAATAATAGTTAATTTTTCTCTTTTCTTAGATGTAGTTGTAAATAATTTGATAGAAACAGTTGCAAAATGTTGAAACAAACATAAGGAACAATAGTTTTTTGAAAAAAATCCTAATTGAAGTTTGTCATCATCGAATGTAATGATTGTGGGTTTATTGAAAAATTGTGATAGGTTTTTAAGAAAATATAGTTGGTAGGAGCAAATATAAACAACTAATCCATTATTAGCATTGTTGTAAGTAAACATGATAAATGAGTAAAAGGAAACATATAATATAACTACATATGCAGATATTCAACTTCCTTGAAATTTCCTTTTTGTTTGTTTTGTGGAATATTTTACTTTTACTCATCTATTATATGTATGTTTATGAGGTTATGAATATAATGTTTATTTTGGATTTCTATGCTTTATTGTGTTTTTGGATGTCACCCTTGTCTTTCTTTTTAACCATAATATTAAGAAAGGTTAAGATACATCTTATTGAGTAATATTGTAAATATTCCTTTACATGACGTAAATTTTAGTGGACTTCGTAATCATCAATAGATAGTTTCTACAATAAAAGCCCATTTTTGGGGCTAATACTCTTTAGTTAACAACATTTTGCACTATGAAAAAATAAATTCTATTGATAATTTTTTTGAAACTAGATTAAAGACCAAAAATATATTGTGAGAGTTTGATTTCCAACATGGATGAGTTACAAGAGAAATATGAGATTTATACCTTTCCAGAAATTTTCTATAGGTATACTACATAGTTAGTAATTTGGTATTTTAGATTGTCAAAGATAGAGGGTTATATAAGAAACAACTTGAAATTATTTTTATTTTTCAACCTTCTTGATATAGTCTTTACTTTTACACAATGTTGTTTATATCAAGCTATCCAAAAGCCGCACACAAGCTATTTTAGTTTCCGAAAGTATAAATGTTGTTTATAAAATATTTTGCCTACATTTTATCTCACAAAATGCCCTTTTTCTCACTTTTGGATTGGGATTTCATTTGAGTTCAATTTTTTTATGTGTATCTCTCTAAATAGTTATTTTTGGGATGACATTATAATGATATAGTATTATGGTTTTCATTCAATATATGTCTTGAAATTTTCTAAAAAAGGAAATGGTGTAGACAAGAAATTGCAATAATTTTAATACTCCAATGAGAAGGAGTATGTAAGCCAATTTTGAATATGATAAGTATCCTTGCTTGGTTAGGGATTCCGGTAGGGAAGAAATTCATATTATTAAATAGAAGCATTCAAACAAAGACATATTTATATCTGCTGCATGGTAATTGTAGGTCATCACTTTTTCCACTTTTTGGGGAATTGAGTATTAGAATATGACTATCATGTTTATCAAAACTCAAAAATTAAAATTTATATTGACCAAAATTGGATGGGTATTTTAATGAATAACAGGTAAGATTTCATTTTAGAAAAACTACATGTATGAAAAACTATTATTTATTCATGATTTAAAATGCAATCATTTTTTGTGAACACGTACACACAAGTTGACACCCAAAAATATTAATTGGTTCCTAAAAATAATTCTCTCAAAAATGATAACTAAACTTGATTTGCATATACATGTCATTCATAGAGAGGTTTTCAAACGTGGTTCAACTAGACTAATACAGAATTTCAACACCAAACAAAAATGTGGGTTATTATTTATGAGGTTTTCCCTCTAATACCCCATCCTGATTTTCCCTCTAACACCCCTTTCTCCTTTTCCTTCCACATATCTTTATACTTTTCCCTCTAATACCCACTTCCCTCTTCCCCCTCTAATACCCCTTCCTCCTTTCCTCTCCAATACCCATTTCACATATTCCATCCAACCAATAAATCCTCCTTCCTCCTTACCCACACAACCCCAACACCTCTTTTTCGTTTTCCCTCCAACCTCCTAATTTATCTTCCTTTCTTTCCATAAACCACCCTTCCCCCTTCTCCCAAACCCAAACACACCCTCTTTATTTTCCCTCCACACTCTACTGCCTCCATTTCCCATTAATATCCAAACCCACCTTCCTTCATTCCCCTCCACACCCCTTCCACATTTACCCTATAACATCAAAATTATCCTTCCACCATTTCCATCCTACCTCCGATCCCACTCCTTCTTTTCCCCTAGACACCCCTAACACCTTTTTCCTCCAATGTCCAAATCCTCCTCCCTCCTTTTCTATCAAACCTCCAAACCCCCTGTTCTCCTTTCCCCTTTATCCCCAACAAACTTTCCTCCCTTTTAATCCAACTTCCATAACCCAGTAATGTTTTTCCCTAAACACCCCTTCCACCAAAAACCAAACACACCCTCCTCCTTTTCCCTCTACACTCTCATTCCTCATTTTCCCAATAATCTCAAAACCCACCTTCCTCATTTCTCTTGGACACCCCTTCACATTTTCCCCTCTAACCTCCAAATCCTCCTTCCTCCTTTTCCACCAGACCTACAAAACCCCTCCTTTTTTCCCCTCCACAACCCTTCAAAATTTTCCCTCAAATGTCTAAATCCTCCAACCTCCTTTCCTCCTATCCCCTTTAACCACAAAAAAAATCCTCCTTTTCCATTAAAGTTCCATACCCCCTTCCTGCATTTCCCTAAACACCCCATTAACCCAAATCCCAAAAAACCCTCCTCCTTTACCCTCTACATTCTCCTTCTACATTTTCCCACTAGTCTACAAACACACCTTGCCCTCTAACATCCTTTTCCATCGAACCTCCTTAACCCCTCCTTCCTCCTTTCCCCTCCACACCCCTTTACAATTTTCCCTCCAATGTCTAAATCGTCATTTTTCCTTTTCTATCCAACCTCCAAATCCCCTTATTCCTTTTCAATACAACTTTACCACAAATTCAAATAAAAACTAGAACACCGCCTCCTCCTATCCCCTTTAACCTCAAAGCCCCTTCCTCATTTTCTCTCCAACCACCAAACCCCTTTCTCATCCTCCCTCTACACCTCTAAACCCCTTCCTACCCCCTCTAGACCTATAAACCCATTCGTCCTCCCACCAAACTCCTTCCTCCTATTCCATCAAAACCTCAATACCCCTTCCTCTTGTTCCCTCTAAAGATGCAAACCCATTCCTCCTCTTACCTACAAAAATAAAACACCTTACTCCTCCCTTTTAAGCTCCACACCCATTCCTCCTCTTCTCTCCAACCTTAAAAACCCCTTTTTCCTCCTAGCAATCTTCTTCATCCTCTTCCCTAAATACCCACAAAACCCCTTCCTCCTCCTTCCTCCGAATATCAAACCCATTCATCCTCTTCCCTCAAACCTCTAAACCCCGTCCTCCTCAAACACCACCTCCTTCTCTCCCCTCCAACCTAAAAACCCCTTCCTCCTCTTCCCTCAAAATATATAAACCCCTCCTTCCTTCTCCATTTAAAGCTCTAATCTCCCTCATTATTTTCTCTCTAACCTCTAAATCCAATCCTCCTCTTCTTTACAACCACCAAATCCTTCCATTCTTGTCCTCTATCCAACCTCTAAATACATTCCTTATCCTCTCTCCTCCTTCCAAATCCCTTACATTATTCTCCCTCCAAAACCCTTCCTCTTCCTCCCTACAAACCTCCAAACCTCTTCCCTTCCTCCTCTTCTCTCCTCCCTCCAAACTGCTTCCTCTTCTATAATCAAACCTAAAAAACCCTTCTTCCTCCCTCCTATGTAGAAACCCCTTCGCTTCATTATTTTCTCTCTTCTTCTCCTCCCTCCAAACCCCTTCTTCCTCTTATCTCCAACAACTAAATCCCTTCCTTCCTCCTCACTCCGCCATACCAAACCCTTCCCTTCATCATCTTCTCTCCAACCTATAAATCCCTTCCCTTCATCCTCTTCTATCCTTTGCCCATACGCCTTACCATCTTACCTCTAACCTCAAAAACCCTTCCTTCATTACTCCCCCTCCTCCGTACAAACCCCTTATCTTCATATGCTTCTCTCATCTTCTCTCGAAGCTTGAAACACCTTCCTCCTCCCTCCAAACCACTTCATTCATTCCTCCTCCTCCCTCCAACCTCCAAAAACCCTTTGTTCATCCTCTTCTATCCTCTTCTCTCCTCTTCTCTCTAACCTTGAAACACCTTCATCCTCACTCCAAATCCCTTCATTTTTTCCCACTCTTCCCTCTAACCTCCAAACACCTTCCCTTCATCTTATTCTCTCATCTTCTCTCCAGCGTCGAAATAGCTTCATCCTCCCTCCAAACCACTTCCTTCACTCTTCCCTCCAACCTACAAACACCTTCCTCCTCTTCCATCCAACCTCCTAACACCTTCCTTCTCCCTCAAAATCCCTTCCTTTATTCATGCTCCTCCCCACAACCTCCAAAAATCCCTTCTCTTACCTCCAACCTCTAAAACCCTTCCTCCTCCCTCTAACCTCAAAACACCTTCCTCCTCCTCTCTTAAACCTTCGAACACCTTCTTACTCCTTTTCCATCCAACCTCAAACCACCTTTGTCCTACTTTGAGACCTATTCCATACTTCTTCCTCATTTCCACTCCAACCTCAAACCTCCAAACCCCTTACGAGCCTCCTGCCTCCAAACCTCTTAAATTCCTTATCTTCTCTCCTCTTCCCTCCAACCTAAAAACACATTCCTCCTCTTCCCTTAAACCTTCAAACATCTTCTTCCTTCTTTTCCCTCCAACCTCAAAACAAATTACTCCTCCATCCAAACCCATTCCTTCCTTATTCCTACTTTGCCCTCATTTCTCCTTCCTCATACTCCTTTAAAACCCCCTCCTACTCCTCCCTCCAAACCTCTAACATTCCTCATATTCTCTCCTCTTCCCTTTAACCTGAAGATCCCTTCTTCCTTCATCTAAACACCTTCCCTTCCTCCCTGTCTCTCCTCTTCCTACCAACATCATATAAACACCTTCCTCCTCCCTACAAAACCCTTCCTAACCCCCCCTCAAAACATATTACATTCCTCATCTTCTGTCCTCTTCCCTCATACCTTAAAAAACCTTCCCCATTCATATGAAACCATTCCCTTCATCCCCTTCTCTCCTCTTCCATCTTCCATCCAAAATTGAAATGCCTTCCTCCTCCATCCCAACCTCTTAAATTCCTCATATTCTATCCTCTTCCATCCAACCTCAAAAAATAAATCCTCATTCATATGAACCCCTTCACTTCCTCCCCATATCTCCTCTTCCCTCTTCCATATAACATCCAAACCCCTTCCTCGTCCATCCCAACACATTCCCTCCATCCTAAAAAAAAAATTCATTTTTCCTCTTCTATCATCTTCCACTAGCCTAAAAAAACCTTAATCTTCCTCCCTACAAAATAACCCTCCTACTCTCTCCTCCCTCAGGAAACCCATCTGTCCTCCTCCCTCTAACCTCCAAACACATTTCCTTCCTCCCGTACTCTCCTCTTCCCTCAAACATCCAAACCCCTTCATCTTTCACCATCCAAACCCTTTCCCTTCCTCCCCTTCTCTCATCTTCCCACGTCCTCCAAATAAATTTCTTATCCCTTGTTATATCATTTTACACCAACCTCCAAAAATATTCATCTTCCTCCCTCTAAATTTCTTCTGCATACTCTTTCGTCCCTCTATAAAATTATTTGTCCTCCTCCATCCAACCTCCAAAAACCTCTCCTTACTCCTCTTTTATTGTCTTCTATAACCTTCGAAAACCTTCATATTCTTCCCTCCAAACCTCTTACTGATTTCCTCCTCCATCCTCCCTCCAACATCCAAAGTACTTCATCCTCCTCTCTCCATCGTCTAAATCCATTCATATTGCTCAATCCAAAATCCATCCTCCTCTTCCCTCTAACCATCTAGACCCTTACTAATCTTCTCTTCCCAAAACTCTAACCTTCAAACACATTTCTCCTTGATTAAAAATCCTTCCTCTTCCCTCTCAATTCAAAAACCTTCCTCCCCCTTCCTCTAAAATTCTTCCTCCTTTCAAATTGATTACCTCCTCTTCTCTCCTCACTCCAAATCTCTTTCTTCATCCTCCCTAAAATCTATAAACCCCTTCATGCCCCCTTTAACATTGAAAATCCTTCCCATTGCCTCTCCTCCATCCTCCCCCCATTAAATCCTTTCCTCTTTCCTTTAAGCATTCTTCTTTTTCTCTCCACCCTCCAAACCACTTTCTCCCTCCTCTTCTGTTCCTCTAAACCCCTTCCAATAAACTCCCTCAAAACCCCTTTCTTCATCTTATTTCCTCCCTCCAAACCTATTTCTTCCACATCCCTGTAACCTCTATAACCATTCCTTCATCCTCTAACCTCCTATCTTTAAACACCTATTATCTAATTCTACCCTCTTGGGTGAGATTGCACAACTTGGAGTGGGTAAAAAACTCTCAGCAATCGGAGGAAGGCTGAGAATTCACAAGAGGAATTCTTCCTCTTCTTAGTATTGTTTTAATTCAAGGTTTTATTTAGAATGGGAAGGAAGAATCTAAAGGCCTCATATAGGAAGAATGGCTAAGGAATGATAATATACCCAAGAACAATAAAAATCACCCCACACAATTCCTCGGTCAGTAAAAGGATCAAAGAGTTTGAGAAATCCAGAGGATAAGGAAAGTGGTGCAAGAATTTTTTTTTAAGTCTCCTAAGCATGGAAACAAAACTACAATGGTACATGAGAGCTCTTTAAAACAACCTGAGATATAAAAAGAAAAATTGAGCTATTCGATGGAATGGAGACCTAGCTCTCAGAATGTAACATATATTCATGGGGGGGACCAAGTCATCTTTTGGATAGATAAATGGTTCTGCATGTGCACCGAGTTGGTATAGAATGGGTCAATCCACTTTGAGAGGAACCAATTTGGGCTCGAATCAAGAAACAATGAAATGAAAGAGCGAGTTGTTCAATTCTATGCAGATCGAGGTCACCTAGCTTAATGACTAAGTTGAGTCTTGAAATGCCAAGCCATTCATCACAAATCAAGCGTCTTTTGAGGAACCTAAGTTAATACAAAAACTAGGTAGCTATTATCTGGGTCGATCCACTCAGTGCTATATCAAACGCCCAATGAAGAGAATGGTCAAGTTGTTAGTGCAACGATGGGATGTGTGCACCAAGACAGTCACATAAAATGTTACAGGGCACCAAGTCATTGGAATTCCAACTCAATTACATGGTTGGTTGAGTTGTTCGAAGGAATAATTAAGCCCATGTGAGATCAAAGGGAGATTGGGTCCACTTCGAAGACTTTTCTTTGCCACGGGGAACACAGCGGATTAAGAGAGGTCTAATTCAAACCCTGGCCAATCCAAGTAAAGAGTTGGCACCAAGGTATCATTTCTTAGGTCAAGCCAGCAAAAGGCCAAACTAAATCAAAAACCACATAATTTATAGTGAGTCGAGCTACTCTGTGAAGGTATGAGGTTGTCCATGTATGGGAAAGGTTTAATGGGAAAGAAAAGATACTTCGAATGCACAAAGGATTTCCTTGATCACTGTGGGTGAGCTACCTCATGAAGCTCTGTTAAATCCATGAAAATTTTAATTCCAAACAGTTATCCCAATCATACCAAACTCTGTGCGAAAGGAGAACCAAGTATTGCATTCAAATATGAAGCTAGGGCCGAGCCATTTTATAAGAAGAATGAGCCATTAGGGCAAGCTTTGCAAGCTACGAGTGAAATTTCCAATTAAAGAGGAAGGGTGAGTTGTTCGTCAACACAGCTATGGATAAGCCCATATTGTAGGGCGAGTTGAATGCTATCGATTCAATTTAGAGAGTTTCAAGCTCCATCCATGATGATTGGGTTATTTTAAAAAGGTCAAGCTAGTTTTAAGGGGGTCCCAAGTTAGATGAGGTAAAATAATGGCTCGGAAGCCAAACACTGAGCATGAACATAGGATTGTAGCTGAAGCAGGAAATTGTGTTCTAGAGGGCATGGGACATTGGTGCTGCGAGAGGCCAAAATGGACATAACGGTAGAATGTAGCAATGGTGTGGAAAATCGGCCTAAGTTACACTTAGGATGTGCGGGCTTGCACAACCCAATTCAGCCACATTGCAAACATTGCAGGTCCTGGGCCTAGATTGGTACACGGGAACATATGCGGACATGCTTAAGGGAGGAGGAACTAACTTTGGCATGAAATTATTATTATTATTATTATTAATGTCCACAGAAGGCCAAGAATGGCCTATGGGACAGAAAAAAACAAACCAAGCACCAAAACAAAAAGGGAGTGTCGAAAACATCTCCAGAAAAAGAAATAAGGAAACAACAAATCAACCGCTAGAAGGTTCGCAGATCGTGAAACCAATAGAAAGTGCGTTGTCTAACACATCTGGACCAGGTTGTCTGCATATTAGATCTCTTAAGATTCCTGAAATCAGTAATGTGGAAGTAAGAACTGATATTTCTGTACTCATTTGTATTTGAGGACTGCAATTTGAGTGTTCTTTCCCGAATTTGAAGCATTTCACGAATAAATAAAGCTAAGCATTTTTGATCTTCATACCGAATGAGACTCCTTAAAGACCCATTGGAATCTCTGAAAAGACAATGATATCTCCCACGGATTTCATAATAGATGGGACACTTGAATATAAAATGCTCTTCGCTTTCAGGTTCTAGAAAACACAACTGACAAATCCGCTCATGCTGTGGAAGGCTATGGTCAGATTCTATCCGAAGAGGGTGAGAGCAGATGCGAAATTGAGCTAAAGGGATCCTTAGGCATGAAGGCAAAAACTAGAGGGCGAGTTTGAGGCATGAAGTGGTTGTGCGGATCCGACGGGCTCGTGAGGCCTTTGATGCAGGCATATCAGATTTTTGGCACATAAGTGGTCCGGTTGAAGTTGGACCTGATGTATCATGTGGATCTAACTTCACCAAAATAATAGGGCCTATATATAATGTAGTGTGATAGCCAAAGTGGCCGAGCAATTTGAGTTGGTGATTTGATGGGAGCCTCCACGTGTCAGTGATAAGGAAGCAACAGACGAGTTAGAACCAGGAGATAAGAAGAATCTGTGTGTGTACGTCATATCCCAATACATGACATGTGGCTTAATGGAAAGAATGATTTTGTGGTAGAACTACAACCCCATTTCCAATTCAGGGTTCGCCCAACACGAGTTATAAGTGAGCTAAGCTAATGCTAGAGGATAGAGCCAACGTGGCCATGCAAAAGAATAATATATGGCTCGACATACATCTGATGGAGCTAAGAGGATTCGATGTAACACATAAAGGGTCAACGCGGATAGGATATCCTGTACCCAAAATAATGTACACATAAGTTGAGCTGGCTTGGCCGAGCTGACACAAATACACTATTTTAAACATCAACTCCCCAACATGGAAAATATAAAACAATGTATCTCAGGTGGTCCCCTATCTTTTAAAAATGCAAATCATGTCAAATAATGGAGAAATTTTATAAAAAGGAAAAGAAATATTTAAATGAGATTTCCAACCAAAATATTTAATTCTCATTCCTGTAAAAACCAAGTAAACATGTGCAAGACAAATAAAAAACAATCACTAAGAAGGTCACAACTTGAGCAATTCTTAATGGAACCTCACAAAATTTGTGTTGTTGAAATTTTGGCTCTCAGCTTGATGCATAACAACTGAGAAATACAAAAATTGATGAAGATTTGATAACGATTTTTAAGGAAAATGAGCCACATTTAGTTTGGTTGTTGGATATGGTTGGAGGGGCATTAAATGAGCATGGAAAATCATTCTGTCACTGCTTCAAGCTATGGGACACTTTGAGATTTATTTTCCAAGTCAAAATTCACCAACCACAGTCATTTATCATGACTTGAAATTGGTTGAAAAAGGAATTTTGGGAATTTCATCCTCTCTCTTTCTCTCTTCTCAAAATTCTATAAATTGAAGTGTTGGAATCATTGTAAGGGAGGAGAGTTTGAGTAGCAAAAATTTGTCATTTTGGTTTTTTAAAGCTAATGTACTGTAGGCCTTTGTATTGGGCTCCTTATATGGTGATCCAGGGCTTTTATTTGTAAATATTTTAATTGTTCATACCTTTGAAGCAATAGATGCAAGTTTGTGGATGTATCTTACCTTGTTGTGTTTCTTTGCATTCCTCTTGTCTCTTCAATCTTATTGCAAGTGTATTGTGTCTATTATATGCTCTTGTAATTTTTCACTATTATTGTGTATTTATGGAAAAGTGTTATGAATGTTGTTATTAGACTATGGAGAACTATTATCACCCTCTCTAATATGAATTTTGCTTCCATTTTTACATATTGGGGATTGTTCTCATACTCTTCTTTTGGTGCATCACCTCTATAGTGTAGATTTCTATTATGCTCTTTCTCTTTCCCTGATCCCTTGGAAGTGATAGGTTAGGAGTAGTCAATAGTTTAATTTCAATATATTTAGTTTACACTAGGATTAAGAAGAATCAAATTTCTCTGGAGGTCTATCTCAAGTACAAAGTCCCACAACTTTAAGATAGTACCCATGTTACCTAGTCACACAGTGAGCTCAAGCACACACACTTGTGCAAATCGGAGGGTGTTGTGATTCAATGATAACAGTTGTGGAATGCCCTTAGGAAGTCAAAATCATTAGTTTGAGTGCAGATTCAAGCATTTGAAGAAGAATTTATTACAACAGGTTGGTGTGTTCTTGTTGAAATCTCAGCTTTTGGAAGCATCTACAAAACATACCTAGACACTCAACTTGATTCAAGACACCCATTCCCTGAAAATTGCAGACCTCGTTTCCATCCATTTCCATTCTATTTCATTCATCTTTCTTTCCACGTCTTTCCATCTTCATCAATTCATGAAGTTGTTGCAATCATGGATTCATTTCCCATGTGGAATTCATAATTGCAACAACAACCATGTCAAAACAATCCATCTCCAAGATTTCATTTGCAGGATATTATCAGTCATCTCTAGACCAATTCTATGATTATAGTCAATCTGAGTATACATACTCACAATAACAAGATGAAAATCAATATAAATATATGTCAGAGTATGTAGCAGTTCGAGATCAACGATATGAGGATCCTGGAGGTTATCCTATTCCAAAATATTTTTTATTTACAAATAAAGGTTTAAGAGTTAAAACAAAACATGGTGTTGATCAGAGCTAAAGATATGAAAAGAGAAGTTGAGATTGGTTTCAATGTCCTATACCTATGGATCGACTCTTTTCTAGGTAAGATAAATCCCAAAACAAAACTTCAGTTTATAATTAAAGTATTGACTCAAGTTAGGGAATGGATTAAATTGAGGGAGGCATACAAGCCTAATTTTATCCAAATAAATTAGTAGGAAGCCATGAAATCATCATCCTATAGTTTCCCTAAGCCTCTGCTCACGCAGTCTCTAAATGAACGCCATCTAGTTGCTTCCCCGATTGTGGATTCCCATTCTTCACCTCCTAGTCTCCCATCCCATCTTCAATCTTCTTCCCTTTTCCCTCCATGACAACAAGAAGTTCCACTCCTCCCACCTCAAAAAACTATAAAAATATGAATTGTGTCCCAACCCACCCCTCCTCTTACAAATTCATGTTGGGAAAATAAGAATCATGAAGCCATCCAAAGAAAACAAGAAGAGAATACCAATAAGGAAGAAATACCAAAAGATTTGATAATTTTGGACTTGAGATTTAGTATTAAAAGAATCTCCTTGATGGTTAAACCAACTGAAGAACATAGCCTGAAAACCTGTAAACATTAAGAGAGTAATGAAAATCCTAACAAGGAATATTTGGAAAGAAACTTGAAGGTGTGGGCTACCAAATTTAATATCAAACAAATACAAGTGATGGTCAAGCCTTTGGTGGGAGTTGAGGTCTAGAAACAAGAAATGAAAGTTGAAATTATAGCAGTAGTAGAGCCAGATCAAGTTGATGAAGATCAATAATTAGTGTGCTCAGAATGTATTTTTCACAATGAAACTTTATTTGTAAAGATTTTTGATCCATTACCTATTGCAGAATAAGAAGAAGAGGAGGAGAAATCAATAGTGAAATAAAAATGCAATCATGTGCAAGAAAGTAAAGAGAATTCCTCAAGTGGGAAGAGTGTTTCAAGTGAATGTAATGACCCTTATTTCCTAGCATTCCAAGAGCTTACAACACTCTTAGAAGGTTACAACAGTTCACCAAATCCATCTCCAAACACTGCAACCAAGAATGAAGAGCCTTGTACCATAAAAAAGAATCATGCGGGTTCAAAGTCTTCAAGTGTAAATAAAAGCATGAAAGAGGTTCCAATTCCTTCTTCCTCCTCATCCTCTCAAAACTCTGGTTTGGAGGATAACTTTGAGCTTACTAACTTCATATTTGAAGAAGAGGACCCATGTGAACAAATTTAAGATTCAGAGGTCATTATGGAAGAGAAAGAGTCTTTTACACAATGAGAAATTGAAGATTTTGCTTAATTTTCTAATCTAGAAGAATGTTTTGATAGAGAAGAGCTCATAAAAATAATTGTTCCTGGTGATCCGTCATATGGCTTTCAATTACCTAATGTTGGAACAAAACACATGAGAGAAGGTAGATCAGATTTAGAAACACCAAATGAACAGGAAATTTTTGAGAGTTTTTAAATTTCATTTGGAAAATCTGATTTGGTGGAGGAAGAACTCTCAATCAAAAAACTTGAAGCTGATTGCAATGATCCAGAAAATATCACATTGGTTGTTATAACAAACCACAATGAGTTGCAGATTGAACAAGAGTTTCATAATGTAATAGAGGGGAAATAACAAGAAGATGCCACTTCTTTCATACCACCCACTCAAGTGACACATCAGTTTTCTGTAGATGTGTAAGGAGAAGAGAAACAATTCACAAAAATTCACCTTTTCTAGGAAAGTTTGTATGAAGACTTTCTTATTAAAGTTGGAATTCTGAGTAATGGGAAAATCCAATGAACCAGGTCATGCCCTATCCAATACTTAACTTCATTAGAACTAATGGAGAAGCCACAACCAGTCATGTTTTCTTATAAGCATGAGGGGGACCATCAATGTGACAAGGATCAACAAAAATACCTCTTGGAACCGATTGAGCAGTAGCTAGAAGATGTGTATGCATTGTCTCTTGTTTATACCTTGATGTATGGTGGGGTGGGAAGTAAGTCTTCAGCTAATTTCTCACTCCTAATCACCATGGTGCTCAATTCCAAATCAAATGTGTGGCTGCCAATCATAAGGAAGGGTAGTTACTTATCATCACTAGTGTCAAGTTTTGTTTATTTTCCCATTTCTATGGATAGTATAGGATTAGGTTAGGATTTTATTTACTCAAAGTTCTCATGCAAATTGTATTTTTGTTAGAGTACGTTTCAATTTCCCTAAGTTCCTTGTGCGCACGTATCTATTGTTTCTAGTATGTGCCAATTCAGTGCATCACGTCCCCAGTTTTTACGGCAAGAAGATCATAGTTGTTTGTAACAGTTGCAAAGTCCAAATGCAAAGAAATGCATAGCAATTAAAATTAGGTCAAAAGATGGATTTCAAATCTTCAACTATTTTGCTTCCTCAAATCAGTAGTTGATTTTCTCAAATAAGGAAATAAGTGTTGGGGCAAATTTGAATTGGCAATAGATGGCATTCATTAATTTTCACTCAATCTTCGATCAATGATTAAGAAATAAGTATGATCCACTATGCATATCTCTAGGATTGATAACAACCTTCGCAACCTACAACAGTAGCCCAAGCAACAAGGTAGCCTATAAAAAAGAATGAACATTCAGAAAAATAAAGAAAGAGGAACTTAATAGAGCTCTATGATTTCTAGGTTAATAGATGATCCTCATTCAGTCTCATGGATTTCAGCTGCAGGAATGGGTGAAATCAGGTTTTAAAACAATTTTATACTCTCATAAAAAAAAATTCAATATTTTCTTATGAAGGATGAGAGTGTGAGTAGCGGAAGGAATTTCAAGATGCAAGTGGTGTTCGGGGCATTTTGGGATCAATATTTTCAGAGTTCAAATAAATTTAGGATGATTATGCATAATCCATGCCCAATGAATTACTATAGGAAACTAGTCATGCTCCATTTAGTGGGCAAATGGCCCCGTAAGTCACCAAATTGTTATCCAATTCTACCCTCCTAGGTGATATTAGACAACTCAGAGTAGGAAAACAACTCTCAACAAATGGAGGAAGGCTAAGAATTCACAAGAGGAATTCTTCCTCTTCTTGGTCTTGTTTGAATTCAAGGTTTTATTCAGAATGGGAAGGTGGAATATGAAGGCCACATGTGGGAATAATGGTTAAGGAATGATAATCTTCCTAGGAACAATCCAAAACACTCCACATGATTCCTCAGACACTGAAAGGATTCAAGAGTTTGAGAAATCCAGAGGATAAGGAAAGTGGTGCAAGAAATTTGTTTAAGTCTCCTAAGCATGGAAACCAAACTACAATGGTTCCAGTGAGCTCTTTAAAAAACCAGAGCTATAAAAAGAGAAGACAAGCTATTCGGTGTAAGGGAGACCTAGCTCTCGAAATTAAACATCTAGTCATGAGGGGACCATGTCATCTTTTCGATAGATAAATGGTTTTGCATGTACACCGAGTTAGTATGGAATGGGTCAAGTCACTTTGAGAGGAGCCAATTTGGGCTTGGATCAAGGAATGGTTAAATGAAAGACATAGTTGTTCAATCGTATGTAGAACGAGCTCACCTAGCTCGATGACTAAGTTGTGTCTTGAAAATTCAAGTAATTGATCACATATCGAGCTATTTTTTAGGCACTGGGAAATTAATACAAACAACAACGAGATATTATCCAGGTCAAGCTATTCAGTGCTATATCAAACGCCCACTGAAGAGAATGGTCAAGATGCTGGTGCAATGATGGGATGTGTGCACCAAGCTACAAAAGTCTAACGTTACAGGACACCAAGTCATTGGAATGCCAACTGAATTACATGGTTGGTTGAGTTGTTCAAAGGAATAATTAAGTCCATGTGAGATCAAAGGGACCTCAAGTCCATTCAGAAGACTCTACTTTGCAAAGGAGAACACAACAGATTGAGTAAGGTCGAGTTCAAACCTTGGCCTAGCCAAGTCGAGAGTTGGAAACAAAACATCATTTATATAGTCAAGCTAGTGAATTGGTGTAGGTATGCTCCACATCATTTACAATGAGCTGAGCTACTCTGTAAATGCCTGAGGTTGTGAAGTTATGGGTGGTGTTTAATGGGCAAGCCAATCTACTCCGAGTGCACATAGGATTTCCTTTGTCATGGTGGGTGAGCTACCTCATGAAGATCTGTCGAAGCCAAGAAAATTTCAATGCCAATAAAGTTGTCCCAACCATACCAAACCATGTGTGAAAGGATAACCAAGTCATGCATTGAACTACGGAGCTAGGGCCAAGCCATTTTATAAGAAGACTGAGCCATTGGGGTGAGCTCTACAAGTCACCAGTGAACTTGTCAATCAAAGCGGAAGGGCAAGTTGTTTGTCAATAGGGACATGGAAGATCCCATGTTGTAGGGTGAGTTGAAGGTTATCGAGTCAATTTAGGGAGTGTCTAGCTCCCATCCATGATGGTCGGGTTATTTTCAAAAGGTGAAGCTAGTTAAAAGGGGATCCCAAGTCAGCCGAGATAAAGGAATGGCTCACGAGCCAAGCACCGAGCTTGAATGTAGGATTGTGGCTGAAGCGGGAAATTGTGTTCTTGAAGTCACATGAAATTGGTGCTACAGGAGGCAAAAATGGTTGCAAGAGTAGAATGTGGTAATGGCAGGGAAAATCAGCCCAAGCTACACTTGGGACGTGCGGGCTTGTATAAACCGATTCAGCCGCATTGCAAGCATTGTGGGTCACAAGCCGCTCATCAGCCCAGATTGGTACATGGGAATGGATGTAGAAACACATAAGGAAGGAGGGAAAAACACGGTCTTGACATGTATAGAGAAAGCGGAAAATAGCCAGAGGGCGAGTTTGAGGCACAAAGCGGTTGAGCGGATACAACGGGGTCGTGAAACCTTTGTTTCAGGCATGGCGGATTTGGGTACACAAGTGGTCTTGTTGAACTTGATCTTGATGTGTCGCGTGGATCTAAATTCGCTGAAATTCTAGGGAATGTATAGAATGTGGTGCGATAGTCGATGTTTCGGAGCAACTTGAGTTGGTGAGTCGATGGGAGCCTCCACATGTCGATGATACGCAAGCAACGAACAAGTTGGCAATAGGGGATAAGAAGAGCCAGTGTGGGTGCATCACATCCCAATACAAGGCATGTGGCTCAATGGAAAAGATGATTCGGTGGAAGAATTAAAATCCCATTTCCAATGCAGGGTTAGCCCAATGTGAGTTATAAGTGAATTGAGCTAATGCTAGAGGATAATGCTAACATGGCCATGCAAAAGTATAAGAGATGGCTTGGCATACATCAAATGGAGCAAAGAGGATTCAATGTAACACATAAGGGGTCAACATGGATAGAATAACCGACACCCAAAAAGATGTTCAGTGAAGTGGGAAGTTGAGCCGGCTCGACAGAGCTAGCAAAGATGGCACAAATACACTATTTTAAACATCAACTCCCCAACATGGAAAATATAAAACAATGTATCTCAAGTGGGCCCCTATCTTTTAAAAATGAAAATAATTTCAAATTATGGGGAAATATTAGGAAAAGGAGAAGAAAAATTTAAATGATATTTCCAACAAAAATATTTAATTCTCAATCCCGTAACAGCCAAGAAAACGCATGCAAGACAAATCAAAAGTAATCACTCAAAAGGTCATAATTTTAGAAATTCGTAACAAAATTGCGTAAAATTGGTGTCATTGGAATCATGGTTCCGATCCTGACGCACAACAATATATAAATCCAGAAATTATTGAATATTTGATAGTGATTTTAAAGTAAAATGAGTCCAGTTTAGTTTGGTTGTTGGATAGTGGTTAGAGGGGCATTAAATGAGCATGGGACATCATTCTTTCACTATTACAAGTTATGGGACACCCTAAGATTGCTTTTATAGATCAACATTCACCAACCACACTCATTTATCATGACTCACAATTGGTTGAAAATTGAATTTCGGGAATTGCATGCCCTCTCTTTCTCTCCTCTCAAAATTCTATAAACTGAAGTGTTGGGCTCATTGTCAGGGAGGATAGTTTGAGTATAAAAACTATGTCATTTTGGTTTTGTGAAGCCAATGTGCTGCAAGCTTTTGTAGTGGATTCCTTACATGGTGATCTAGGCCTTTCATTTATAAATATTTGAACTGTGCATACCTTTGAAGCAATAGATGCAAATTTGTGGATGTATCTTTCCTTGTTGTGTTTGTTTGCATTCTTCTTACCTCTTCAATCTTACTATAGGTGTATTGAGTCTATTATATGCTCTTGCAGGTTTTCACTATTATTAAGTATGCATGGAAATGTGCTATGAATGTTGTTAGAATGTGGAGAACTATTATCACCCTCTCTGATCTGCATTTTTCTTCCATTTTCACACATTGGGGATTGTTCTCATACCCTTATTTTGGTGTAGCACCTTTGTAGTGTAGATTTTTTTTATGCTATCTCTTTCCCTGGTCCTTTGGAAGTGATACGTTAGGAGTAGTTAATGATTTTCATTTAGTAGAGTTAGTTTGCACTATGATTAGGAAGAAGAACCAACTTTCTCTGGAAGTCTATCTCAAGTAGCAAGTCCCACAACTTGGAGATAGTACCCATGTTACCCAGTCACACCATGAGCTCAAGTAGACACTTGTGAAAATCAGAGGGTGTTGTGATTTAGTGATAAAAACACCTTATTCCCTTCCTCCATTCTTTCTCTTCCCTCTAAACCCCTTCTTCCCTTCCTCCTCCACCATATAACATCCATTCCCCTTCCTCTCTTCCTCTTCCTTTCTCCAACCTCCAAACCCCTTCCTCCCTTGCTCCTCTAACCTCCAATGTCCAAACCCCTTCCTCTTCCTTCCTCAAAAATCCTACTTCCTCGTCCAACCTCAAACATCCAAACCCCTTCCCTCCCTTCCTCTTCCTTCCTTAAAACACCCACTAACATAAAAGCATCTTCCTCCTTTCAAATCCATTCATTCCTCCCTTCCTCCTCCACCCTCTAACCTCTAAAATATTTTGTACCTTCCTCCTCCTCCATTTAATCTCAAAACCGCCACTAACATCAAATCATATTCCTCCTTCCAAACCCATTCATTCCTCCCTTCCTCGTCCACCCTCTAGCCTCCAAACTCTTTTATACCTTCCATATCCTCCCTTCATCCTCCATCCACTAACTTCCAAACCCCTTCCTACCTTCCTCCCCCTCCCTTTAACCTTCAAATCCCTTCTTCCTCCTCCCTCCTCCCTCTAACCTTCAAACCCCTTCCTAATATAACCTCCTCCCTCCAAATTCCTCCTCCACCATCTAGCCTCAAGACACCTTCCTACCTTCCTCCTCATCCCTCTAACCTCCAAATCCATTCCTCCTCCCTCTAGCCTCAAAACCCCTTCCTCCCTCCCTCTTCCCTTCCCCCTCTTTCCTACTTCCTAAAAAAACATTCCTCCCTTCCACTTTCTTTAAAAAACCTCCAAAACCCTTCCTACTCTTCCCTCCTCCCTACGAATTCCTTCTCCACCCTATAACCCCTAAACCCCTAACTACCTTCCTACTCCTCCCTCTAACCTGCAAACACCTTCTTCCCCTTCTCTTCCCTTTTTCATCTGACAACTAACTTCCAAACCTCTTCCAACCTTCCTCCTTGTCCCTTTAAATTCCAAATCCCTTCCTCCTCCCTCTAACCTCCAAAATCCTTCCTCCCTCCCTCTTCACTTCCTTCTCTTCCCTACTTCTTCAAAACCCTTCCTTTCACTTGCTTCCACAAACCTATAAAACCCTTCCTACCTTCCTCCTCATCCCTCTAACCTCCAAATATATTCCTCCTCTTCCCTCCTCCCTCTCACCTTAAAACCCCTTCCTCCCTGCCTCTTCGCATCCTACTCTTCCCTCCTTCCTCTAAACATGTTCCTCCATTCCACTTACTTCCATAAACCTTCAAACCCCTTCATACTCTTCCCTTCTTCCTCCACATTCCTCCTCCACCCTCAAAATCCCTTCGAAACCCCTTTCAACCTTCCTCCCTAGATCCCTCTAGCCTCTAAATTTGTTCTTCTTTCTGCCTCCTTCCTCTAACCTCAAAACCCCTTCCTCCCTCCCTCTTCCCTCCCTCTTCTTCCCTCCTTCCTTGAAACCCCTTCCATCTCTTTCCTCCTCCCTTTGAATTCCTCCTCCACCATAAAAACTCTAAACCCCTTCCTCTTCCTCCCTCTAACCTAAAAACCCCTTCCTCCCTCCCTATTCCCTTCCTCTTCTTCCCTCATTCCTCGAAACCCCTTCCTACTCTTCCTTCCTCCATTTGAATTCCTCCTCCACCCTCTAATCTATAAACCCCTTCCTCCTCCTCCCTCTAACCTTGAAACCCCTTCATCCATCTATATTCCCTTCCTCTTCTTCCCTCCTTCCTCAAAACCCCTTCTTACTCTTCCATCCTCCCTCTGAATTCCTCCTCAACCCTCCACCATCTAACCTCTAAAACCCCTCCTCCTCCTCCTCCCTTTAACCTCAAAACCCCTTCCTCCCTCCCTCTTCCCTGTGTCTTCTTCAATCCTTCCTAAAAACCCCTTCCCACTCTTCCCTTGTCCCTCTAAATTCCTCCTTCTCCATCTAACCTGTAAATCCTTCCTACCTTATTCATCCTCCCTCCTCACTCTAACATCATAACACATTCCTCCCTTCCAATTTAGTCTTCCTTTCCTCCTCTTCCTCCAAACTCCTTCCTCCTTTCCACTTTCTTCCATAAAAATCAAAACCCCTTTCTACTCTTCCCTCCTCCCTCCAAAATTCTCCTCCATCATCAGCCCTATAGCCTTAAAACCCATTCATACCTTCCTCCTCCCTTTACCCTCAAAACCACTTCCTCCCTTCTACTTACTTTCCTCCTCTTCCCTCCTTCCTCCAAGTGCCTTCCTCCCTTCCTCGTACTTCCTCCAACCTCTAAACCCCTTCTTAATCTTCCCTCCTCCCTCTAAATTTCTCCACCCTTTAACCTACAAAATATTTCCTCCCTTCCTCTTCATTTCGTCCTCCCTCGAAACCCCTTCCTCATCCATATTCCAACCTCCAAACCCATTCCTTCCCTTCCTATTCCTTCATCTTCTTTCCTCTAACCATGAAACCCCTACTTACGCTTCTCTCCTCCCTCCAAATTCCTCCACCACCCTTTAGCCTCCAAACCCCTTCCCACCTTCCCCCTCCTCCCTTTAACTTCCAAATCCCTTCATGTCTTCCTCTTCATTTCCTCCTCCCTTGAAACCCTTTCCTCTCTTCCTCCTCTTTCCTCCTCCCTCAAAACCCCTTCCTCCATTCCTCTTGATTCCACCAACCTCCAAACCCCTTCCTTTACTTCCTCTTCCTCTAACCTCCAAACCCCTTCCTTTACTTCCTCTTCCTCTAACCTCCAAATTCCTCCTCCACCCTTCAACCTCCAAACCCCTTCCTACCTTCCCCCTCCTCCCTTTACAAACCCATTATTTTCTTCCTCTTCATTTCCTCATCCATTGAAACCCCTTCCTCCCTTCTTAGTATTACATCAAACCTCCAAACCCATTCCTCCCTTCCTCTTGATTCCTCCAACCTCTAAACCCCTTCTTACTCTTTCCTCCTCCCTCCAAATTTCTCATCCACCATTTAAACTCCAAAAAATTTCATATCTTCATCCTCCTCCCTCTAACCTCCAAACCCCTTGCTCCATTCCTCCTCATTTCCTCCTCCCTATAAACCCCTTCCTTCCTTCCTCCTCTTTCCTCCTCCCTCCAAGCCCATTCCTTCCATCCTCCCCCTAAATCCCTTCCTCCCTTCCTCTTTCTTTCTCCAACCTCCAAACCCTCCTCCCTTCCTCCTTTGAAGTCCAACATCCAAACCCATTACCTTTCCTCCCCCATCAAAACCCCTTCCTTCCTTTGAAATCTTTAATCCTTGCTCTAAACCCCCTCTTTCCTTCCTCTTCCTTCCTCTAACATCCAAAATCCTTCCTTTCTCTTCCTTTATCCAGCATCTAAACCCCTTGCTCTCTTCCTCTTCCTTGCTCCAACCTCAAAACCCCTCCTCCCTTCCTCCTCTAACCTCCAACATCCAAACACATTCCTTTTATCCTTCCTCCAAACCCCATTATTCCTTAGTATTCCTTCATCCAACATTAAAAACCCTTCCTCTTTCTTCCTGAAACCTCTAAATCCCTTCCTCCCTTCCTTCTCCAACATCCAAAATCCAAACCCCTTCATCCCTTCCTTTTGTTTCCTCTAACCTCCAAACCCATTCCTCCTCCAACCTCTAACGTCAAAACTCATTCCTCCTCTGACATCAAACATACAAACTCCATCCTACCTTCCTCTTCTCTCCTCCAACCTCCGACCTGCAACATCCAAACCCCCTCCTCCCTTACTCTTCTTTCCTCCAACATAAAAACTCCTTCATCCCTTCCTCCTCCGACCTCCAACCTCAAACATCCAAAACCTTACCTTATCTTCCCTCCTTTTTAAGAACCCCTCCTCTATTCTACTTTCCTCATCTTCCCTCTTCCTTCTTCCCTTCTCTTCCCTCCTACCTTCCTCTTCTTTCCTCCAACCTCAAAACCCTCCATTCCTCCTTCGTTCTCTGACCTCCAACATCCAAACCCCCTCCTTCCTTACTCTGCTTTCCTCAAACATCAAAACTCTTCCTCCCTTCCTCTTTCGACCTCCGACCTCAAACATCCAAACCCTTCCCTTATCTTCCCTCCTTTTTACAAACCCCTCCTTCCTTCTACTTCCCTACTCTTCCCTCTTCCTTATTCCCTTCATCTTCTTTCCTCTAACCTCCAAAACCATTCCCTTCTCTTTCCCCCCTTCGTCTTCTTTCCTCTAACCTAAAAAACACTTCCCTCCTCTTCCCTCCTTACAAACACTCCTTCCTTCCACTTTCATCATCTTCCTTCTTCCCTTCCCCTTTTTTCATCTAACCTCCAAAACCCACCCCTTCTCTTCACTCCTTCCAAACCCCCTCCTTCATTCATATTTTCCTCAAAACCTCAAAGCCCCTTCCTCCCTTCCTCCTTCGACCTCTGAACTCCAACCTCAAACATCCAAACCCTTCCCTTGTCTTCCCTCCTTTTTAAAAATCCCCCTACTTCCTTCTACTTTCCTCCTCTTCCCTTTTACTTCATCCCTTCCTCTTATTTCCTCTAACCTCCAAAACCCTTCCCTTCTCTTCCCTCCCCCTTCCTCTTCTTTCCTCTGACCTCCAAAACCATTCCCTCCTCTTCCCTCCTTACAAACTCTCCTTCCTTCAACTTTCCTCATCTTCCTTCTTCCCTTCCCCTTTCTTCATCTAACCTCAAAAATTCATCCCTCCTCTTCACTCCTTCCAAACCCCCTCCTTCGTTCTTATTTATTCCAAAACCTCAAAGCCCCTTCCTCCAAACTCCAACATCCAAATCCATTCCTCCCTTCCACTTATTTCCTCCAACATTCAAACCCTCCCCTCATTCCATTTTTGTCATCTAACCTCCAAGCCCCTTTAATGTAGCCAAAAATATGAACACACTCAATACACTACAAATAATTTTAAATCCAAAAGAAAATAGATCTCCTTCTTCATGAATTACAATGTTTCCTAAATAGGCAAAAAAATCCCAACTCGAGTTCCCAAGAAAACTCTAACTAACTTTTGACTAAATCTACTCCAGGTGGCAAAATTATTATTTTTATCAGTTTACTAAAACCTGCTATTCTTAGTAACTTCACATGTTTATTTGTACGGGAACAAAAATTTCCATCCATCTTCTACATGCCTAAATTAGAGGAATTACCAACTTTCCAACTCATAATGCATCTAAGAGACTAACATTAACTAATTCCCTAAAATAGGAAAAAATTGAATCACAAATTAAATCCTATTTTTTGACCCTCAAATGGTAAAATTAAAGCACAAAAATGTGCCAAAATGTGCTCTAAACGGTAGGGCGAGTAGATTGGTGCATTTGTCACATCGAAATAGAGGGTTTAAAAAAAACGGACTCAATCAGAAACCTGTAGCACAAGTTATGACCTTTTGAAGTTCCTGCTAATTTTAACACATCACCCTTCCTCATCATCCCTCTTCCCTCCAAACCCCTTCATCTCTTTCCCTTTTTTCCTTCAACCTCTAAATACCTTTATCCTCATCCCTCTTCCTACCTCTCTTCCTATTCTTTCCTCTAACCTCTAAAACCCTTCCATCCTCCTTTCAAACCCCCTTCCTTCCCATTTCTTCCTCTAACCTCCAATCCCCTTCCTCCTCTTCCCTCTTCCCTCCAAAAACCTTCCTCATTCTTCCACAAACCAAAAATCCCCTTCCTCCTCTTCCCTCTTCCCTCTAAACCCTTTCCTTCAGGAAACCTCTAAACACCTTCCTCCTCTTCCTTCCTTCAACCTCTAAACTCCTTCCTCCCTTCGTCATCCTTGTTCTAGTATCCAACTACTTCCTCCATTCCTCCTCCAATATCCAAATTGCTTTGCCCCTTCCCCTACCTTCTTTTAACATAAAAATCACTTACTCCCTTCCTCCTTCTATATCCAAACCGCTTCCTCCTTTCCCCTTCCATATTCCAACCTCCAAACCCCTTCATTTTGTCTTCCTCTAAACTCCAATATCCAAACCCCTTCCTACCTTCTCTGTCTTTCCTCTTTCTTCCTCAAACATCCAAGCTCCTTCCTCCTCTTCCCTCTTACCTAAAAACCCCTTCCTCTTTTCTCCTTCCTCCTCTTTCCTCTTCCTTCAAAACCCCTTACTCCCTTCCCCATCCTTCCTCTTTATTCCTTAAACCTCCAAGGCCCTTCCTCATCTTTCCTCTTCCCCCAAAACCCCTTCCTCCCTTCCTCCAACCTCTAAAATCCTTCCTCCATTTGTCATCCTTGCTCTAACATCTAACTACTTCCTCCCTTCCTCCTCCCATATCCAAATTGCTTCGTCCCTTCCCCTTCCTTCTTATAACATCAAAATCACTTAATCTCTTCCTCCTTCAATATCCAAACCTCTTCCTCCCTTCCCCTTCCTTAATCCAACCTCCAAACCCATTCTTACCTTCCCCATCTTTCCTCTTTCTTCCTCAAACATCCAAGCTCCTTCCTCCTCTTACCTCTTCCCTAGAAACCCCTTCCTCCAAACTTGAAACTTCCAAGCACCTTCCTCCTCTTTCCTTTTCCTTCCAAACCCCTTCCTCACTTCCTTTTCCTTCCTATTTCTTCCTCAAACGTCCAAGCCCCTTCCTCATCTTTCCTCTTTCCTTGAAACCCCTTCCTCCCTTCCCCTTCCTCCAAGCCCCTTTGACCAACACCACATAGAGATTGATATAACACCATGTATACAAAAAAAATCCTTCGGAAGTAAGTGGTGCCTCCACCTTTTGAGAGCATAAATAACAACATAGGACTCCTAATACACCCAAGCCCCCTTCCTTATCTTTCCTCTTCCCTCAAAACCTCATCCTCCCTTTCCCATCCTTCCTCTTTCTTCCTCAAACCTCCAATCCCCTTCCTCATCTTTCCACTTCCCTCAAAACCTCTTCCTCCCTTCCACTTCCTCTTCCTTCCTCTAACCTCTAAACTACTTCCTCCCTTCGTCATCCTGTCTCTAACCTCAAACTACTTCCTCTCTTACTATTCCAATATCCAAATTTCTTCATCCCTTCCCCTTCCTTCTTATAACCTCAAAATCACTTACTCCCTTCCACCTTCAATATCCAAACTGCTTCCTCCCTTCCCCTTCCTCGTTCAAACCCCCAACCCCCTTCCTTTCTTGTTACCTCCAATATCCAAACCCCTTCCTACCTTCCCCATCTTTCCTCTTTCTTCCTCAAATATCCAAGCTCCTTCCTCCTCTTCCCTCTTCCCTACAAACCCCTTCCTCGCTTCCCCTTCCTTCCTCCAACCTTGTAACCTCCAAGCCCCTTCCTCCTCTTTCCTCTTCCTTCCAAACCCCTTCCTCCCTTCCCCATCCTTCCTCTTTCTTCCTCAAACCTCTAATCCCCTTCCTCATATTTCCTCTTTCCTCTTCCCTCGAAACCCCTTCCTCCCTTTTTCCTTTAACCTCCAATATCCAAACCCCTTCCTACCTTCCCCATCTTTCCTCTTTCTTTCTCAAACATCCAAGCTCCTTCCACCTCTTCCCTCTTCCCTACAAACCACTTCCTCCCTTCCTCTTTCTTCCTCCAACCTTGAAACCTCCAAGCCCCTTCCTCTTCCTTCCTCCAACCTTGAAATCTCCAAGCCCCTTCCACCTCTTGCCTATTTCTTCCAAACCCCTTCCTCCCTTCCCCGTCCTTCCTATTTCTTCCTCAAACCTCTAATCCCCTTCCTGATCTTTCCTCTTCCCTTGAAACCCCTTCCACCCTTCCCCTTCCTCCAACCTAGAAACCTACAAGCCCCTTCCTCATCTTTCCTCTTTGTTCCAAACCCCTTCCTCCCTTCCCTGTTCCTCTTTCTTCCTCAAACCTCCAAACCCCTTCCTCATCTTTCCTCTTCCTTCCAAACCCCTTTCTCCCTACCCCGTCCTTCATTTTTCTTCATTAAACCTCCAAGTCCCTTCCTCATCTTTTTTATTCCCTTGAAACCCCTTCCTCCAACGTTGAAACCTCCAAGCCCTTTCTTTGTCTTTCATCTTCCTTCCAAACCCCTTCCTCCCTCCGCATCATTCCTCTTTCTTCCTCAAACCTCCAAGCCCCTTCCTCATCTTTCCTCTTCCCTTGAAACCCCTTACTCCCTTCCCCTTCCTTCCTCCAACCTTGAAACCTCCAAATCCCTTCCTTCTCTTCCGTATTCCTTCCAAACAACTTCATCCATTCCTTTTCCTTCCTCCTCTTCCCTTTTCCTTCCTAACCCCTTCCTCCCTTACCCATCCTTCCTCTTTCTTCCTCGAACCTCCAAGCCCCTTCCTCTGCTTCCCTCTTCCCTCCAAACCCCTTCCTCCTTTCCCCTTACTTCCTACAACCTTGAAACCCCTTCACGCCTCCTCTTTTATACTACCTCCAAAACCCTTCCTTCCTTCCCCATCCTTCATATAACCTCAAAACTCCTTCCTCCTCTTCCATCTTCCCTTCCATCATCCAACCTCTAAACCCCTTCCTCCCTTCGTTATCCTTTTTTCTAACCTCCAAACAACTTCATCCCTTCCTCCAAATTTCTTTCTCCCTTCCTCCTCCAACTTCCAACATCCAAACCGCTTCATTTCTTCCCCTTCCTTCCTCCAACCTCGAAACTCCTTCCTCTTCTTCCCTCTTCCTTCCAAACCCCTTCCTCACTTCCCGTTATTTTCTACAACCATGAAACCTCCAAGTCCCTTCCTATTCTTCCTTCCAAACCCCTCACTCCCTTCCCCATCCTTCTTATTTCTTCCTCAAACCTCCAAGCCCCTTCTTCCTCTCCCCTCTTCCCTCTAAACCCATTCCTCCCTTCCCCATCCTTCCTCTAACATTCAAACTCCTTTGCATGTCCTCTTTTATCTTCCCTCCAAAACCCTTCCTCCCTTCCCCATCCTTCATACAACCTTGAAACACCTTCCTCCTCTTCCTTTTTCTAACCTCCAAACCGCTTCATCCCTTCCTCCAAATTTCCTGCTCTTTTCCTCCTCCAACTTCCAACATCTAAACCCCTTCATCCCTTCCCCTCTCTTCAAACCTCCAAACCCCTTCGCCATCCTTCTACTTTCTTCCTCAAGCATCCAAGCCTCTTTTTCCTCTTCTTCCCTCTTCCCTCCAAATCCCTTCCTCCCTTCCCCTTAATTCCTACAACCTTGAAACCTCCATGTCCCTTCGCCATCCTTCTACTTTCTTCCTCAAATGTCCAAGCCCCTTTTCCTCTTCCCTCTTCCCTCTAAACCCCTTCCTCCCTTCGTCTTCCTTTCTCTAACATCCAAACCGCTTTGCACCTCCTCTTTTATCTTCCCTCCAAAACCCTTCACCATCCTTCATACAACCTCAAAACACGTTCCTCCTCTTCCTTCTTCCCTTCCTTCCTGTTCCTTCCTCTAACATCAAAACCCCTTCATCCCTTCCTTCCAAACCCCTCCCTCCCTTCCCTATCCTTCAAATTTATTCCTCAAATCTCCAAGCCCCTTCATCCTTTTCCCTTTTCCCTTTAAACCCCTTCCTCCCTTCCTCATCCTTCCTCTAACTTCTAAACCCCTTCACGCCTCGTCTTTTATCTTCCCTCCAAAACCCTTCCTCCCTTTCCCATCCCTCATACTACCTCGAAACGCCTTCCCGCTCTTTCATCTTCCCTTCCTTTTCATTCTTCCCTTCATTTTCATTTTTCCCTTCCTTCATGTTCCTTCCTCAAACCTCTAAACCCCTTCATCCCATCCTCCAAACTACTTTCGCCCTTCCTCCTCCAACTTCCAACATCCAAATGCCTTCCTCCCTTCCTCCAACCTCAATACTCCTCCCTCTCTTCTTCTTCCAACCACCAACATCGAAATTGCTTCCTCCCTCCCCCTTCATACTCCAATCTCCAACATCCAAACTGCTTCCTCCCTTCCTCTCCTTCACCAACCTCAAAAACCATTATTTCTTACTCTTCCCTTCAAATCCTATACATATAATATTTAAACTTATAACTACACATTATTAGAAAAATAATATAAGTAATTAAAATTTAAAAAATACTAACATTAAATCATTAATATACTTACATTAAAATAAAATATTTAAAAATAAAGAAAATAATTTATTTATAATTTACAAAATAAAACAATATTAAATAAAATATATTAATTAATTAAAAAATTAGTTGAGGTGCAATTTATTGGCGCTCATAGTAGTACCATATCTATCACCGTTTAAAGTTCATTAAAATAAATATAGTTACCATTTTAATTAAATATATATCAAAACAACATTCATAATTATAATTAATTATTCACCAACCATATTTCTAATCAATAAACATATTATCATAATTAAATTTATATTAAAAACAACAATCATAATTCTAATAAATTATTAAACCAAGCATATTTCTAATTAATTATTCCCCTTCCTTCTTCTAATAATGAAACCACTTGCTCCCTTCCTCCAAACTGCTTGTTCCCTTCCCCTTCCTCCAACATCCAACATCCAAATAACTTCCTCGCTTCCCCTCCCTTCCTCCAACCTTGAAACCCGTTCTTTCCAATTATTAAACAAATAATATAAATAATTATAATTTTAAAATTACTTACATTAAGTCATTCATATACTTACATTAAAAGTAAAAAACATTGAAACTTTATTTACAATTTATAAAATAAAATTTTATTAAATAAAAATATAAAAACTCTATAAACAAATAAAATATATTAATTATATCAAAACTTAGTTGAGGTAATATTTATTTGTGAGATTCAATTTCTATCACCATTTAAAGTTCATTAAAACAAATATAATTACCATTTTAATTAAATATATCTCAAAAAAACATTAATAGTTCTAATATATTATTTAGCAACCATACTTCTAATTAACAATTGCCTAACCATAAAAATCTATAAATAAAATATATTGATAAACATATTCTCATAACTAAATATATATTGGAAACAACATTCATAAGTCTAATAAATTATTCAACCAAACATATTTCTAATTAATTATTGCCAACCATAGAGGTTACACTTTATTCCAATAAATTATTCAACCAAACATATTTCTAATTAGTTATTGCCAACCATAGAGGTTACACTCTATTGGTTTTCTTACTATTGAAAGAAGGTACATAAAAGTTCATAAAAATAAATAAATTTATTTTAAAATTATCAAAAACAACCATTTAAATTAAATATATATAAATAAAAACATTCATAATTCTAATAAATTATTCAACAAACCATATTTCAAATTAATTATTGCCAACTATAAAATCTGTCTAGAAAAGCATACGCTAATTGTTTGTTAAGGGCCTACATAGAATTTATTCATCATGTATTTTCTAAAATTTGTCCAGAAAAAGCATACACTAATTGTTTGTTAAGGGCCTACATAGAATTTATTCATCATGTATTTTCATTAGTACAAGATAATTTGAAAAAGTAAATTTGACAGTGTTGTTGATGATTAGCACAACCTACTAAAATTTGAAAAGCGCATGTAGAAATTCGTTGAATATGACATATGGATATACTTAACTGGTTGCTAATTGAAATGATAAAGAAGGCACTGGTCTTTCCAATTTCCATCAAATATTTTCATCAGAAACTTAACATTCTTAATTGGTTTTTATTCTTACTAAGGGTTCTTCTCGGTTCTTTTAGTTGTTAGTACAAGGGAAAAAATACATCCATATGTCATATTTTAACGTAAGTTCTACATGCAGTTCTCAAATTTTCAAGGGGATGTATGGAGACTGTATTCCCCTGACATACAAAACATCTGCATCTCCAAGACACTGTGTTCACCCTTGACAAGAGAAAGGAACAGGGGAGCAGGGTACAAGTGTCCTCTTGTAAATTGAATTTTTCTCTCTGATCAAAAAGAGCAACGTGCATCTGAATAATTATAAAAGATAATACTCATTGGCAAGAAAGCCAATAGACCATCCACCTAATAATTGAAATTTGAATCCAAATTCTTAATGTTGTGCAAACAATAGACCATATTAGAAGCTAAAAAAATGTTTTAAAGCAACCATCCACCAAATAATAGTAAAAAATGTACACTGAATTGTCCTAAAAAAGAAAAATGCATAACAAAAGTAGACTCCATGGATTGTTATCATTACCATATATTGCCATAAAATCCGAACATACAAAACACTTGAATGAGCTATGCACTACACATCCAAACATAGGGAACAGGGGAGCAGGGTGCAAGTTTCCAGGTGTAGGCTACTATTTACAAAGAGTTAAAAATTTATTGACAATGTATAAAATTTTCAGCAATCAAATATTTTAAACCTTCCAATACAATTTAACTATATAATTCATATTAATATCCCATTGAACCCTTAGAGCTTGGCATGTATTGTAAAAAATTAATCTATGTCGTAAGCTACAACAGACCCGCATTTGCAAATTTGGGGGAAAACTATTATGAAAGTTGAAAGAAACATACAAAAAAAAATATGTTATCACCGAATCACAGCACCCCTGTGCATGTATTTGAACTCACAGTGTGATTGGATAACATGGGTACTATCTCCAAGTTGTGGGACTTACTATTTGAGACAGACCTCCAGAGAAAGCTGGTTCTTGCTCCTAAACTACCTGCCACAATCTACTCTAATGCAGGATAAGCTAACTGTTCTAATCTAAATTTCCAAGGGACCAGAGAGAGAGAATACATAAAATGAAAGCCTACACTAAAGCGGTGATACACCAGAAAAGGAGGGTGTGAGAGTAATTTCCAAATGTGTGAAATACAGAGGCAAAGTGCGCACTAGAAGAGGTGATGATAGTTCACCATGATCTAGCAAAATGCATTCACAACAATATTCCAAGCATACACAATGTTAGTGAATTCCTGCAAGAACATAATAATAGACACAATATTCTTGTAGAAAGATAAAAGGGGCAAGAAGAATGCAAGAAAACACAGCAGGGGAAGATACATCCACAAGCTTTGTATTTTATTGCTTCCTGGTATGCACAGTTCAGTCTATTACAAGATAAGGGCCTGGATCACCATGCAAGGAGTCCACTACAAGGGCCTGCAACACACTAGCTTCACAAAGCAATTTTGGTAGAGCTTTGCTACCCAAAAACTCTCCCTTTTACAATGAGCCCAACACTCCAATTTATAGAAAAAATGAGAAGGAGAAGAGAAGGGAAAATGGAAATCCTGAAATCTGTCCTTCAACCACCTGTAAGAAGCATTAAATTGAGTGAAATGATTGTATATTACTTGCAAAAGGCTCCCCATACTGTCCCATGTGCTGTAGTAGAGAAAGAATGATGACCATGCCTCTTAATTGCACTCCTAGCTACCAAATAAAACACTGTTCTGAACCCGAACACGTTTTGTTAAAAAACTCAATCAATTTCTCATAAAATCTAGAATTTCTTGATTTCTGTATGTTGGTCTTGGAGCCACGATTCCAACGGTACCAATTTTGTGTGATTTCGTTGAGAAATGCAAAAGTTATGGCCTTCTGAGTGCGGGCAGCTATTTTGGGTCTGGCAGGTGTTTTCTGTCATTTGACGGGAATGAACATTAACTGACTGGAGCCGAATATGTTTCTCTTAATTAAATATGGCTCGTTCCAGGAAGTCCAATTTTGTGAAAATCGGAGCTCGGAGTCAAAAGTTATGGCCGTTTGAAGTTTCACAGGTCAAACGTTGACTTTTCCTCTTCTGTCTTCGGCCGATCCACGCTTTCGTGTCCCACGCGTCCCTCGCGTACTTTTGTCCTGGCTGTCCCGGATGAACCTTCACCCATTTCGCGCTTTCGCGTCCCACGCGTCCCTCGCGTACTTTTGTCCCGGCTGTCCCGGACGAAAAACTCCTCCTTCGGCCAATCCGCGCTTTCGCGTCCCACGCGTCCCTCGCGTACTTTTGTCCCAGCTGTCCCGGAGACTAAGACTTAGCCATTTTTCGTGATTTTTTCTGGCCCGAGCCTATCTTCTGCAACCTTTTCACATTTTTTCAGAGCTTGCTCTTTCTTTCTTGGCCAAGGGAGTTAGAAAAAATCTGAGGGGACCCCAGCAACATGATATTTTTCCTTGAATCAATACAATTGCTTGGGACTAAAGAATTTGATACATGTTATCAAAATTTACCTTGGTGTGAATTTTGGATAACAAAATCCTTTGCTATCTCGCAGCTCAATTCTACTTTTGAATACGTACGCAACTTCTTGATTTGTAAATGATTTTTCTATTAATAAAAACATTTTATTAAACTATGAATCCAAATTCTTAATTATGTGTGAACAAAAATTCAATTTTAACGGCTCAATGATATTAAATAGAAAAATAAAAAAGCATGAATACACAAAAGAAAACCCCTCTCATGGTAGAAAAATCCTAAGTTTTGGAAAAATCCTTACGACGGAGTTACAAAATATATATATATTTTTTACCTTTTGGGCATTATGATATTAAATTAAAAAATTAAAAATCATACATATACACATAAAACATAAAAAACACCATTTGTGGTGGAAAAATCCTGAGAGAGATGTGCTGAAACTGAAAATCCGCATATATGTTCTTGAACTATTTTAATCCCTATTATATTCTTTGACAAAGTTACATCGTTGCTTTTGTTTAATTATATTAATATGAAAAATAAGAAATAAACAATGCAAAAACACAAAAAAAATTAGAAAAGGGAATAAAATGCAAACTACATTACAAAAAGTTAAACATGATTAGAAAACACCATCAACAGCTCCTCTGATTTCCGGCCTTCAACAGAAATCATAAATCTAGATCTCAGTAAATTTTAAAAAAAAATCTACACCCTCACCTACATTTATTAATGCCAAGTTAAGTGATTTAAAGTAGTAAATGATGTATTCAAACTAAAATACTTATCAATAATCTGAAAATTAATAGAATATTATGCACTTAAAATAATCTCACCAGATTGCATCCTTCACCATTTTGTTGGTCTAGTCTGCTACCTTCCCTCGAGGAAGGAAAACATCCACTGAACCGAGAACAAAACAAATCGAGCAAAGAAAAAAATAGAGCATGTCCATGTTATACACAGACAACAAAGAACAATAAAAACCCTTAAAAAATAAAATAAACAATGCAAAATGCACCCCCGCCACCCCCCCGCCAAAAAAAAAATAATACAAAAACCCACAAAATGTTAATGATGGGTAAGGGTTACAGGACACCATGAAAACCTCACCTACGCTTCTTTCCAGCGGTGACTTACGCTTCTTCACAGTTGTTTTCCAGTCCACACTATCTTATAAAAGAGTGAAATTTATAAGTAGATACCAGTAAATCTATTTAAAAAAAATAACCCTAGATTACATTGATTAACGATGACGGTGACTCAAATTTCTAATAATAAGACATACAAATTGAAGGATCGTATTAAATTTTCGGCGTACCTCTTACAGCTCCAACGACGATGTTGAAAATGGCATTAGATACAAAAACACTTAACCTTTCCCATTTATCTATATGAAATTTGTAACTCTTAAAAATCTGTAGCAAACTAAACCTAGATGTGTACAAGAAACCAATGCATAATATCAAAGTGCACAGAATGAAAAAATTGAAAACAAAGCTTATTTCTGAAGGTTAATTTAAAGAAAAATTAAATAAATTCTGAAATTCAAAAACACTTACCGGATTATATATCGTTTGCAATCTGGTTAGTCCGAGATCTTATGTTGCTTGAACCCTATTTTTAATACAATAAAACCTTCAAGAAAGTGAACATTATACTAAACATGGGCAAATCAAAAAAAATTATAACCCTAAGATATAATAAATCTGAATAATAACCTTCGTAATTTATTTTAAAACCGCGGCCTATAATGAAGGTCGGTCGTAGGCTGCAACAGATGGAACTATTACCTCGATTAATTCACCCTAAGCTTAAGAGAAATTTGCCCAAATAAAATGACCTTCGGGGAGATAAATCAGCTAAAAAATAGAACATAATAGGGCTTTGTTATGCCGCAGTGGACTGCATTATATTTACCTTTAGAAGGGCTCACCCGTGATAGCAAAGGAACAGACAACCATTAACCTTGTGCCTATAATTACAGAGATAAAAGCACCAAATCCAATTCAGGAAAATGAAGAAAAAACTCAATAATCTGCAATTATATGGGTCAAAACATCTAACAATAGAAGCTCAGAGTAACTTACTATTTTATTAATTATCAGCTATCTGGTTGGTCTTGTCTGCTCCATTCATTGCCATCTCCAACAGAACACAAAAAAAAATACAAGACACAATATTGAGACTAAACAAATTAAAAAACAACAAAAAATAAAGGCAACTGCTATTCAAAGCTCAAAAATAAAGAACAAACACGTGGCATGGCCATGCCAGATTCAGACAAAAACGCACACCGAAATGAGAAATAATTACTCGGAAAAGGGGTTTTATAATTCTTTCTCGAACGACTCTTTTTCCAACAGTCAGTTGCTCGTGACAACTGTCTACAAACTCATCTGGTTTTTTCTCCTATCGAATACTTATTCAACCCCTTCCTTCACGTTTATTTTTAGATGATCTTCTCGAATCTCAACGTTATAAAATTTACTAAAAGGTTATTGATGAAAATTCTTTCCAATGGATTTATAGCTAGCTTCACGAACCTTAACATCTAAGGCCATTCATAGGAAAATAGAAAGGGAGGGTCATTTTATGTGTAATCTTTCAAACATAAAGTGTGCATATTTTAGTATTAAAAAGTATGGCCTACGTGAATCTTTAACCATTCTTTTACTATGTCGATTGGCGTGTATTAATTAGAATCCATAATTTGTTATAGAACATGGACAAGTATTGTTATGTCCATCATTGATTAAATGAATAGTGGTCATGGATCTTTTGAAGGTTCACAAGAAATGGTTTGTATAGAAATACATGGGACATGACAATTTAGTAAGGTGCAGTGGGGCACGAGATAAGTTTTCAAAATTGCTTAGGAAGTAGATGGAGACAATCCACAACTATAATTTTCTTACAAGGATGTCATTCTCTACATGTTTCTTCTCTTTCGTATTTACTCTTTAGAAATTTTAAATATGTGAATTCAAGAAACCAATAAAAATGTGTTTGAAAGTGGGATTGGTGTTCCTTTTGCTGAAATTCCTGAGCAATAGCATGAATGAGGGCAAGAAGCAATGAGGGATGATGAATTGCTAGCTATTTTGTGTCTTATTTTTAGTTGTGAGGAAGGTGCCAAGGACATTGAAAAGGGGGGAACATTGTTGTGTAAGGGAATCTTATTGTAAAATAGACTTCTGGTTGCAAAAAATAGAATCCAAATGGAATTTTGGTGGAGCCATGCTAGAGGGATTGGAGATATATGAGGGAGGTGAAGAATGGAGGAGGAAACATGGAATTGGTAAATTTGAGCCTTATAAGAATGAGTATAGCAAGACGAAATGTCAAAACATTGTTAAACCACATCCACCTACAACATCAATTGGAAACCATTTAGACTTGTGGAATGTATAAATTATTTAATATAGTGTGTATATACATTCTTTTGTAAAGGCTTTAATAGGAACTAAAGCTTAAGAAATGGAGAATATTGAGTAAGTACATTTGTATACAAATTTTTGTGGAACTTACAAACAAGCACAACAAATGATAACAATATTGTTTTGGGAAGGAGAGGTACAAATTTATTAAACAAATATGTCATGCAATATTGTCCTAAATTTTCTATCTAAATTGATGCAACAAATACCTACAATGGGAATAATATCATTACTCCATCACCATGTAACCTGAAAAACATGTTGTACTTGATTCACCATTTATGGAGTAATCCACAATAGGGCACCTCTTAAAAATTTAATATTAGATCCATTGTCCTCCCTTATCTTGACCACACCATAGGCTCCCATAAGTAAGTTTTTTTTTCATATCACACCACACGATCCCCTCTATGTGCGAGTAAGTTCGTAAAAGACCAACATAGTCATGGAAAAATTTGACTACAAGCACATTGTCTATAAGACCTAAAAAAATGGCTTCATTTATGATGATGTGGATCTTGACATTAGCCATCATAAGTACTTGTCAACAATGAGTTTCAAGGTCATGACATTGCTTAGGGCTTGCGCAAGCATCTCACCATGAGGAGATCATAGTTGGAAACCAGGGTCACATGTTCATCTACACCATCATTAATCCCCTCAAGTTCATGTATATAACACATTTCTTCCCAACCAAGCTCAATGCAAAGCTTATCGAGGTCAGAATGAACAACACCTCTTCATGACTGATGCTTAATAAAAAAACATAGGTGGGCATCAAGTAAAAAAATAAGAAGGGATACATTTTTCATGAGCATGAGTACACCATATAACCTATGTAATAAATGTTCCAAAGAAGGTGATCCCTATTTTCTTGGAGATTAAATATGCACAATCAAGATTTATTTCTTTAACACTTTAATGTATTGAGTTAATAATGGTTAATATAAACTACCAGGTTGAGCAATTTTTAATAGGGAACACCTACTGACGTAATTATTTATTTTATACATGATAAATAATTTTAGAATTCTATGTGTAAGAAATCATATTTTGGATTAGATATGAACATACATAGTTTAAATTTCAGCTACATATAAAAAAGATTGGATTGTGAGAAATGAATTCAAGTACCAATCTCGACATATTGTAGACATGCCTCATTAATAATGTCATCTCACATGATCAGTTTAGATACAAAATTAGGACAACAATAATACATGTTATATTCGTTTAATAGATCTGTATCTTTCGTTCCCAAAGCAACATTTTTTTCATTTGTTTGTGCTTTTTTGTATGTTCCACAGTAATTTGTATACAACCGCACTTCCTCAATATTTCCTAACTCCCAATATTTTTTTCTTATCAAATCTTTTACAAAATAATGTTTATACAAACTATAATAACCAATTTGTATGCTAACTGCATCTAAATGGTTGCCAATTGATGTTGTCTTTGGATGTGGTCTAACAATTATTTGTCCTTACATCTTGCTCTGCTCATTCCAAAAAGGATCAGATTTACCAATGTTATTTATCCTCCTCCATTATGCACCCCCTTCACATATCTCCAATCCCTTTAGCATGGTTCCACTAGAACTCCAATTTCATTCTCTTTGTTGCAAGCAGAAGTCTCTTTTAGAATGACATCCTCCTTCACAACAATGTTACACCTTCTCCAATGTCCTTGGCACCTTCTTCACAACTTAAAATAAGGACCAAGATAGCTAGCAATTCATCACCCCCCTTAGTTCTTTCCCTCATTCACGTTATTGCTTATGCATTTCAGTAAAAGAGGCACCAATCCCACTTTTAAATACATTTTATTAATGGCTTTTTGAATTCACATATTTAAAAGTTCAGATGAGTAAATACAAAAGAGAGGAAACATGCAGAGTCTGTCATCCTTGTAAGATAGGTATAGATGTGTATTGTGTCCATCAACTTGCTCAACAATGTTGGAAACTAGTACACTTGAGTTGGCCTAATGGCGAAGAACATGTGCTCTTGAAATAGAGGTCACAAGTTCAAATTCTGAAGGGGATAGGGTATGCGCACCTCGTTTGTAGCAAAGTTAGTTGCCTCCTGCATGTGAGTATGAGGTAGTCCCATATGCTATAAGCCGCTTGTAGACCCAAACACAGGCCACCCGACATCGTGGACAGTAAAAACCTATTATTATCATTATTATTATTTTAGTGTTTTGCCCCATTGCCCCTGAGTGGACTACCTTAGGAAAATAAATGACCACTATTCATTTAATCAATGCATCGACCTATAAAGACAACAACAATTGTCCATCTTCTTTGATATATAATTTATTCTAATAAAAACACACGATAAACATAATAAAAAACTAGTTAAATATCTGTGTAGACCATAGTTTTGAATGTTTAATAGATTCTCTATCCTCCTAGAATATACACACTTCGTATTTAAAATATAACACCATAACATGAACTTGCTTTTCTTTCTTCCCATAAATGAACTTAGATTGTAAGTTTGTGAAGTTACCCATAAATCCGTTTTTAAAAAATGGTCAATAACCACATAGTAAATTTTGTATCGTTTAGAATATCACCTAAAAATAGGAGGGGAGTCGAATAAGTGCTAAACAGCTGTAACGAGAGCGGAAAAAAGCAGATGCGTGGCAGACAGCTGTCAGTAGCAAATGACTGTTGGAAAAAGAGCCGTTCGCGAAAGCATTATAAAATCCCTTTCTGAGTAATTATTTACCATTTCGGTCTTCATTGTTCCTTTGTGTCTCTATTTTTTTAGCGTTCTGCGGATTGTCTGAATCTGGCATGGCCATGCCCCGTGTTTGTTTCTTACTTTTTGAGCTTTGAATAGCTTCTCCCTTTATTTTTTGTTTTTTTATTTGTTTAATTTCAATCGGTTGTCTTTCTTTTTTTTTTTTTCGGTTTTTTTGGTGTTCTGTTGGAGATGCAAGTGAATGGAGCAGATAAGGCCAACCAGATAGCAAATAATTCGTGCTCTGGTAAGTTACTCTGAGCTTCTTTTGAAAGATGCATTTTCCCAGTATAATTGCAGATTATTGAGTTTTCTGGTGCTTTTTCTGATTTGTATTTGGTGCTTTTATCTCTCTAATTATAGGCACAAGGTTAAAGGTTGTCTGTTCCTCTGCTATCACGGGCGAGCCCTCCTCAAGGTAAAGTTAAACAGTCCACTGCGGCAGAACAGAGCACTGGTATGTTTTATTGTTGTGCTCATTTATCTCTCAGAAGGTCGTTTTATTTGGGCAAATTTTGTCTTCAGCTTAGGGTGAGTTAATAGAGGTAATGATCCCCGTCCTTCATTGAAGGCCGGGGTTTAAAATTAATTTACGAAGGTTATCATTCAGAGTTATTATAGTTTAGGGTTACAATTTTCTTTTATTTACCCATGTTTAGTATAATGTTCATTTTCTTGAAGGTTTTATTGAATTGAAAACAGGGTTCAAGAAATAAAGGTAAGCGCCCAGACATGCCAGATAGCAATCGATGTATAATTTGGTTAGTGTTTTTGAACTTCATAATTTATTTAATTTTATTTCAATTAATACCTCCTGTTTTTAATTTTATATATTTAGGGGTTTTTCTTGTTCTGTTGTCTATCTATTGCATGGCCATGCTCTGTATGTTTTCTTTTCCTGATTTGTTTTGGTCTCTGAGAAAATGGTTAGAGTTGTTTTATTCTGGTTTCACTTGATGATTAAGTTTGATGTAATTGGTATTTGTTTCCGTTACACTATTAAATAACTGGAAAGCAGCACAGGCGAGCTTTTGATGGCGTCTTGTAACCGTCTTTAACATTTTTTAATGTAATATGCATTCTTTTGTTTATTAATTTTTTGATTTTTTTGTAGGGTTTTCTTATGGTTCTGATGTCTGTATGTTTGCATGGCCATACTCTGTTTTTTTTCTCTTTTTTTCATTTTCTTGGTCTCTACCAAAATGTTGATCCTTTATTTATTTTTGTGAAGCCAGTGGCTAATTTCTCTAATTTTGTGGGTGGTTTGTCTCCTTTGAGGGAAGGTAGCGGACCAGTCAAATGGTAAAAGATGCGATGCATTCTGGCAGAAAATTCACTTAAATTAATAAATATTTTAAATTAAATATATCATATAACTATTTAAATATTTTTTGTCCTCATGTTTTACTTTCAGTGATAAAGTTTGTAATCCATTTGAGTGTTGCATGTGCATGTTCAAGGCATTTTTTAGGTAAAATTTGCTAGTGACTTTTGGGATTTAGAAACTTCATTTCGAAAAATTCACAAGTTTCCTTTTGTTTTACTCAGTATTTAGGAACTCCAATAAAAAAAATGAACAAGGTTCCTTCTGTTTTATTCAGGATTTAGATCTCATTTATTTACATAGTTTTTGAGGGAGAACCTCTGTAACCTTTTTTAACTATGTCAAAGAATTTAAGAGAGAGTAAACTGTTCTAGAACCTGTCTCAGGAATTTCAACTGTTGATAGGTCACTCAGATTGTTCACATAGGGTGTAGCAGACTGGAGATGCCACATAGCAAAGGATGCATGTTTTTACCAGTCTTAGAATTTTTTATGATATTCTAAGTTGTACATATTTGTAGATTTTTCTCCAAATTCTTGGTAATCGTTAACCTTTAGTTTATATTGAAATATATCATAACAATTACATTATATGAAGAAACATTTCTTGGACATTTCTTGGACATCTCTTTTAAAGATGTTAAAATGAGATGAATTTTCCGAAACTGAAAAACAAACTTTATTTATACTAAAGATATAAATAGAATTTTAATAATTTTGTTTTGATCATATCCAAAAGCAACTAAATAAGAGAAGTTCTCGACTTTATACATACAAACAACATTTTCCTCATTTTTTTGTAGTTGTTCGTAAGTTCCACAACAATTTTATAGAAATGCACTCACTGAATATTCCCCATTTCTTAAGCTTTTGTTCCTATCAAAGCCAACTTTTTTTAGGGGTTTTTTATTGTTCTGTTTTGGTCTCTGTTTAGGGGTTTTTTATTGTTCTGTTTTGGCCATGCTCTGTTTTTTTTTCTTTCCTTGATTTGTTTTGGTCTGTGACAAAAGAGCTAGAGTTGTTTTATGCTGGGTTCAGTGCATGTTTTCCTCCCTCGAGGAAAGGTAGCAAGCCTAGACCAGCCAAATAGCGAAGGAAGCAATCTGGTAAGATTATTTTAACAGCACAAAATTCTCTTAATTCACAGTTTATTGATATGTATTTTAGATTAGATACATCATTTGGTACTTTAAATCAATTCATTTTTCATTAATGAATGTAGGCGAGGGTTTAGATTTTTGTTTAAACTTACTGAGATCTAGGTATAAATTTAACTCTCGTATGAGACAGGATGGGCAGAGGAGGTGAAGGCCGAGCCGTAAATCAGAGGAGCTGTTGATCATGTCTTCTAATCCTCTGTAACATTTTGTACTAGAATTTTGTACTAGTGTTTTGCATTGTTTATTTAATTTTTTAGGCGTTTATATTGTTATGTTGTCTCAATCTGTGTATTGGCCATGCTCTGTTTTTTGCCTTGCTTGATTTCTTTTGGTCTTTAAGAATATGGTTAGAGTTGTTTTATTCTGGGTTCAGCGGATGTTTTCCTCCCTCGAGGGAAGGTAGCAGACTTGACCAGCCCAAAAGCAATCTGGTAAAGCTTCTCTTAACTTCACAAAATTCTCTTAATTCACCCATTATTGATAAGTATTTTATATTAGATACATAATTTACTACTTTAAATCCAATTCATTTGGTATTAATGAATGCAGGTGGGGGGGTAGATTTTTGTTTAAACTTACTAAGATCTAGGTATACTTTTCACTCTCTTATGAGACAGGATGAGCGGAAGAGGGTGAAGGCCAGAAAACAGAGGAGCTGTTCATCGTGTCTTCTAATTCTCTTTAACATTTTGTATTTTAATTTGCATTGTTATCCGTGTTAAATTTTTGTGGGTTTTTACATTGTGTGTTACTGTTTTTTTTAGTTTTTTTTTTGTGTTCTGTTGTCTGTATGGATGCGCTTTGTTTTTAAAGTAATTTAGAATGATTCAGAAGGTCCCTTTTGTCTTAAAATGGCGTATGGATGTATTTTTTCCCTTGTGCTAATAGCTAAAGAACAGAGAGGAAGCCTTACTAAGAGTAGCAAACACTAAAATGTTAAGAATTTTTTGCGGAAAATCTTTATCTATTGATCGAAATAAGAAGGACAAGTGTCTTCTTCCTTATTTCAATCAGAAATCAGTTATTTATATCCATATGCCACATTAAAAGAATTTTTACAATGCACTTTTCAAACTCTTTGTACACGCACTTTTCTAACAGCACCGTCAGATTTGCATTTTGTAATTTTCTTGTAAATAAGGAAAATATATGATGAAGAAATTCTATGTAGGCCCTTAATAAACAATTAGCGAATACTTTTTCAAATATGGATAGAACTATTTTTCCAGTAGAAAGATAGATTATTCAATCATTCTTTGAAAATATAGGCTAAGTAGGCCCTTTAACAAACAATTAAATGCGTGTCATACTTATTATGAATTTTACGACTGCATGGATATAACTATTTTTCCGGTATCTTTATGGAGGCTAAGATTTTGTAGTTAGGATAAGATGGTAGCCTGGCAGGATTACTTTTTGCTAAATATCTCATTGTTATTTTTAGCAGTTAACGTGCAATTATTATATTTATTTATTTATTGAAGGTTAAATCCTTTATGAATATACGAAATCATTATAGATTTTTTATCTGGTTCATCATATTGAGTGGCCAAAATGGAAATATTGATATTGTTAGTCATGTTCAGATCAAATTGGAAATCTGTAACTTTTTATTTTAAAAGAATTCTTTGGTGATTTCATCTCACTAGTCTGTTTTGTATGTGATTCTTATTAACTTTTTGAAGATAAGTGGATTCTTTATTAAAACTGCATTGAAAATTTATCACTGTTTAAATCTTCAATACATGTGTGTTTATATTGAGATATATTGAGAATGACATGAGTAGATGGCTGCTTTCATAGTTAATTTTTAAACGATTATATTTATTTAATGAACTTTTAATGGAATACAAATGGTTCTTCGAAATATGGTTTAATAATTTATTAGGATTATGAATGTTGTTTTTTATATTACAATTTATTATAATGAGTAATTTTCGTAAATAATATTAATATAATGATTATTATAAATTATAATATGTTAAATTATTATATTTATAATAAATAATAATTTATTATAATACATTATAATATAATATTAATATAATATAAATAATTTCTATATAATAATAAATTATATTAAATTTAAAAAGTAATTACGTTAAGTTTAATATAAATAATAGTATATTACAATTTATATAGTATATTAAAAATAGTTTTAATATAATTAGTATTATAATATATTATTTATATAATAATGTTAATTTTTATCTAATAAATTATATTATAATATAATATTAATATCAAGTTTTATATATTACAATTAATATTGTACTTTACAATATTATTTATAATATTGTATAAGTAATATTAATCTACATTAAATTTATTATAAATAGCTTATAAATTATATTATAGTATATTATATTATTTTTTATAATAATAATATGGGGTAATATTGTATATAAATAATTATTATAATATATTAATATTAATTAATTATATATTTATCTAATAATATTATTTTTTATAAAAACAATATAAGATAATATTGTGTATAAATAATTATAATAATATATTAATATTAATTTATTATATAATTTTTTTTTTAATATAAATTAGAAATTAAATTGTGGTAATATTATACTAAATTAATATGTTGTAAATTACATTATATTCTAATAATCATTATATTTATATTATTTTTTTATTCTTTAATATTTATAGTATAATATAATATAATATTATTTATAACTTAGAAATAATAATAATTTCTAATTTTTAAATAGTATTGTATTACTATGATCTATAATATTACTTAATATATTATTTAAGAGTAGAAATTAGAATCTAATATTATTTTAATATAATGTTTTTAAAATATGATCTAATATTATACTATCATAATATTATGATTATATTATAATCTATATGATAATAATAATAATAATAATAATAATAATAATAATAACTATAACTTAATATTAAAATATAATAATTTCTAATATTGTATGGTATTATAATATTTCTAAATTATAATATTATATAATTTATACTATATTATACTATAATTCTACATATTGTATAATATTTATAGTATAATATAGTATAATATTATACTATAAATATTATACAATATATACAATTATAAACATTATACAATTTATAATATTGTTTCATACAATATTAATTATAATATAAAAAAATTACTATAAACTATAATATAATATTATTTATGATAAATTAAGTGTAATCAATGAAATTAATAACATTAAAAACAAAAACAAAAAACTTAATAAAAATGTGAAATTCAATAAAAGTAAATATTAAATATTGAAATTAGTTAAAAAGGTTAATTAATAATATATTTTTAAAACTTCGAAAATTAAAAAATAAATGAAAATGGAAATAAATTAAAATTAAAAATTAAAAATTAAAATATTAAATTAAATAAAAAATGAACAAAATATTTATAACATAATAAATAGTTTATAAAATTAAAAAAAATTATAAATCAACATAAATAACAAATAATAAAAAATTAAAATCTAAAAATTATAACAAAAAAGTTAGAAATTGAAATTAATTAAAATAAAAATATAAAAGAATGCGAAATTAAAAATCAATAACAATTAAAAATTAAAGAACAATAAAAATTAATAATTATGGATAAAAATTAATAAAATAAAAAAATCATTAATAATAGAAATAACAATTTGATAAATAATAAAAATGTAATTGAATTAATATTAAATTAAAAAAAAAAATGAATGAAAAATTAAAATTAATTAAAAAATAGTAATAAAAAATTAAATTAAAATAAATTAAAACCTAATAAAAAAAAAAAAATAAAAAAAAAAATTAATAATAAAAAATTCTAAAAATTAAAATTAATCAAAATTAAAAATTAAAGATTACTAAAATTTTTAACATAATAAAACATATAAAAAAAAAAACAAAAAAAAAACTATGGATGAAAAATTAAAATTAATTAAAAAATAGTAATAAAAAATAATTAAAAATTCTAAAAAATAAAATTAATGAAAATAAAATTAAAGATTACTAAAAAATTTGACATTAAAAAAATTAATTTAAAATAAATTTAAAATTAATAAAATAAAAAATATTAAGAAATAAAATTAATAAAAAATTAAAATTGCTTATAAAATTAAATAAAAATTAATAATTATGGACAAAATTAATAAAATTAAAAAATAATTAATAATAGAAATCAAAATTTGATAAATAATAATACTTTAATTGAATTAATATTAAAATAAAATAAAAAAATATGACAAATTAAAATTAAAAAAAACAAGTAATAAAAATAATAATAAAATTCTAAAAATAAAAAATTAATGAAAACTAAAAATTAACAATTACTAACAAAAATTTAACATAAAAAAAGTTAAAAATTATTAAATTAAAAACTATATTAAAAAAAATTAATAAAAAATTAAAATTACAAATAAAAATAAATAATTATATTAAAAAAAAGTAATAAATTTAAAAATAGAAATCAAAATTTTATAAATCTGTCAACCAACAAACCCTAGTTTGATAAAGTTTTTTATTGTTTGTTTGTATTCTCCCACTGATTATCATCGAGCTCTTACTGAGGGTTCGTGGTTTTGGGGTAGGGTTGACGTCTTTCTTACTCTCTTGTTTTTGGATTTTGAACCTTTTATCATGGTTGTTTCCAAAATGTCAGTATGAGTCCGTCTAGCAAATCTTCTGATCCCCTTTCGGCATCCTGTGGTTTGTGTACCTATTGGTAATTTTATTGGTCATTTCATCAAGATGGATGATTGATGCTCCAAAATTAGTAGGAACTTGACAAGGTCATAACTTGAGCTTCGGGTTTTCGTTTGAGTCCAGTTTTTTAAAATCATATGTCTCGATGAGACGAACACACCAGCAACCTGCCCTATTGATTGGAGAAAGTTTTGGCACATTTTCGAGCCCTAAATCCGCCATCTTGAGGACGAAAATTAGGATTTAAGTTGTAGTTCGGTTTTTTCCTATGTTTGGGAATTAGTTAATCTTAGTGTATTAGTTGCATTATGAGTTAGAAAGTTGACAATTCCTCAAATTTAGGAATGTAGAAGATGCGTGGCAATTTATGTGCTCGTACGAATAAGCATGCAAACTTACTAAGAATAGCAGGTTCTAGCAAACTGCTAAAAATACTAAATCCCGCCACCTAGAGTATATTTAGTCAAAGTTAGTTATGGTTTGCTTAGTAACAGGAGTTGGGATTTGTTTGTCTTATTTAAGAAAGATTGTAATTGATTATTCAATAACGAAGAAGGAGATCTATTTTCTTTTGGAGTACATATTATTTATAGTATATCAAGTTTGTTTAGAACTTGACTACATTAATAATGAGTGGACTAAGCAAGGGTTGTTCACATATGCTCGTTTATGCATTGAAGTAGACCTCAATAAAGGTCTTCTTAAAAAATTGGAATTAATTCATGATGGTTTCAAGTGGTTACAGGTTCTAGATTATGATAATATGGCCTTTCGGTGCAAGTTATGTCGTCAAACTAGATACCTTCAAGAGGCTTGTTGTTTTTTCCACTTCTCTTCGAAACTTTTGATATTGATCATGATACTATTAAATATATTATAGACATTATTATAGTTTTGATTTAGTATGGTGTTAGATGTCAGATCATGGATTAATGTTGACTCTGATATATGATGCATGATGATTGTTAGAGACATTTTATATAGATGTTGACATGTTGTTAGACATGGTTATATATATATGGATGTTGTTAGGACATGTGATATTTGGATATATTGAGTAGACCGAGAAAATTGAATTTAAAATTGATGATTATATAGTTGCTGGTGAAATTATAAGTGATATTGTTGATTGTCTGGATGTTGTTGTGATTCATATATATTGATGATTTTGAAATTATATTATATTCATTTGGATGTTCTGATATGGCCACGAGGCCGAAGGGGTATTTTTATTGTGCAGGTTAAAAATATAACAAAAAACATTGGGGGAGTAAAGACCAACCACATTGGAATTCTAGATTAATTCAACAAGGTCACCATGTCAACTTGTATTGTTCGTGTGTGTGTGTTTGATTGTAAGGGATTCCTATGGAGGGGTCACCTTTAAATGTGACCAAGGGTTATGTGTATTTATTTATTTGGTTCCTTTTTATTGATGTTTTTATGTGTTTATTAAGTGATGTGTTTACCCCTTTCATTATTTATTAATAGTGGTAAATTAATGTGAGAAAACATTTTAAAATTAATTAATCAAATTAGGACATAAGAAAGTAATTATTAGATTTTTTGGCCTAAAATTAAAGTGTTGTAAGAAATGTGTAAATTAATTTTGGAGCATGAATCACTCCATCTCCTTTTGAAATTCAAATTTTTCTTTGGATGCTGATTTTGGAAGCTTATGGGCAAAGTTAAACTTGTCCCATACCTCTTAAATTTGCACGTCAACCTTACCTATGGTTGGAGGGTTTAAATCTAGTCTTCATTATGCATTTTTGTAAGTCAAGTTGTATGCTTTTATTGCACTTTCTTACATGCTTTCAATTTCAGTCCTTCTGAGGTGTGGGTTTGATTTGAGTGTATAAATAAAATTGTCATTTATTCACCTGCTTATTTATTATGCCTTGGAGATTGAAGTTGACTTATGAGTTGGAGTTGAGGATGTGTGATGTGGCATCCCACATGGATCCACCTCATCCTCCTCTCTTTCCTCTTCTATATATTCAAATTCCTTGGCTTTTTGTTGGGGTTTTCTTTTTGGCTTCACTTTTATCAATTCATTTTTGGCGACTTGCTTTGGGTTTTTGGAGCTCTTGCAAATTGAGAGAAATTTGGAGATTGTTGCATACTTGTTGATTGTTGATCTCTTGGTTTGTGTTGCATTGGAGAGCTTGTTGTTTTGAACTTGGAACAAACTCCATCATGGAGAGGTAAGAGTTTAGCTCTTGGAAATACTTTCCTTTTATTTGTATGCATATGTGAATGGTTGAATGTTTGAATGTATTGTTTTATTTTTTGGCTGGTTGGGTAGATGGCCTAGGAATTGTGTAGGTGAAGACTATGAAGCATTTTTTGGGAGGCACAAGGGTTTTCGGGAGGTATAAGTGTGGAGGGAGTTGTGATTTGGGTTCCACCTTACAAAGAAATAACTTGCATTTCTTTACTTGTTATGGGGTGCCATAAGAGGTTGGGGAGGCATAAGAAAATGTGAGGAATAAGGGGTACTTGGGGGAGGCATAAGGGCATGCCAGGGATTTAAAATGATATATATTTTGACAGTTTGTTCTCAGATGGTAATACTCATTTCTCCTTTGGGAGGCATACACAACATCCCCCCATAGTTTCTTGTGCCTTTGGCTTGCATAATGAATCCTTAGTGTTGTTTGTTGTTTTGTTCTGTGGTGGCAATCTGTAGTTTTCTTTTGCACTGTATTTTGAATGAGAAATCTGTCTTTGTGTTATGGAAGCCTATTGTTGCCATGAGTTGAATTTTTTTTTTCTTATTGCAATGTGGTTGGGGCTAAGGGGAAAATGCACAAGGATGGCTTCTCTCTTTTCATTGGATTTTTTGGTTGGGTGGAGAGTGTTACCTTTCCCTTCTTTTGTTGTGACCAAATTGGAGAATGATTGAAATTCATACTGCTATTTTGAAACTGAGAAGGAAGACAGTTTGGTAGTCCTTACTGAGATCATTTCTTAATGTAACATTTTCCCACCTGAAGTGGAGATCTTTTACATTATTTGTGATGGAAAGATGGTCTGTATGGGCTATGAAAGTTGTAAATTGAATTGTGAAAGAGATATACTCTATTTTTCTGCTTTTGAAAGAATGTGAAAGAAATCATATTCTGTATATTGTAATTGAGGAATGAAAGAAGAAATTGTAAAGGTATCTATTTGAATCAATAAAGGATTGTATTAGTCTACTCAAATGGCATTATTGGGTATTGAAGTCTGATTTTTGAATGTATTTTTAAATTATGTTGGAAGGATGAAAAAGTAAATACGTATGGAGAAATGTCATAATACTCTGTTTTTTTTTAAATAAATGTTTTAGAAATCAGAATTGTAATTTGGAATTTGAATACTTTTCTTGAGTCAACTTAGTATGTTAGATTGAGTTGGAATGAATTTATAGTTTAAAGTTGGCAAATGAAAATAAATCTATTCAAATTTGAGCTCTGTTAGATAACTTTCATACTAGTAATTATTAATTAGAAATTGAACATAATGACCCTGCAATATCAAAAAGAAAAAATGAAATAGGAAATTTTATTTTTCAGGTAAAAATGACCCCAAACATACCAAAATACTTATGAAAAATTTATAGAACCTTTCAAATCGGGCAAAGGTAAAATTGCGGACTTCTTGCTGTATAAAATTGATAAATTTCAAATGCAAATCAATCAAGAAAACTTAACCTTGCAATCTATCCTAAAATCTTCCAAGTAAAATCCTCCATGCCTGTTTGGCAAGTGGAAAAAGAATTAATGACAAATTTGAACAAAATTGATAAGTTAAAAATACCAGTTCACTTTCTAAGTGATAGAAATACGTTTTCTATAAATTTACCCTTAAATATTTATCAAAATAAAATTCCTAAGGTTTATGTGTAAAGAGGACGTCGAAAGCTTTCCAGAAAGTCCTCGTTTTCCAAAATTTGAGTTCCCAATCGAAAGTTATGGCCTTCTGAAGTTTTTACTTCATTTCGGGCTCAAAATAATCTGTTAAATTTTAAATGAATAACATATTCTTGGGCGGACTCGCGGGGTAAAAATTTTCCTTTTTTTTACTTTTTTCCCAAAAGGTGCAAAGTCATGCAGTTTCCCACCGCTCCGCTAATCTTGAAGCCTTCATTTTGTCTAAAAATGATCTAAGTCCAAAAAGTTAATTTGACATTTTTTCCTCCGTGGCTCTGCCGCCCCGCAGCCAATCATTGATCAACACATGGATTTTTTGGGTATCGGAAGAGGTTTGGATCAATTTTAACCTTAAGCACTTTCATAAATAAATTTGAAAAAAATTGTAAGTTTTTCCCTAAGCCCCACTGCCTCGCAGGTAATCAGGGACTGCCACGTGGCTTCACGAGCCGTCGGTGGAGGAGCAGATCTTTTTAAGCCTTAATGCTTCAAAAAAATTTTGGGAAAAATTTCCAAATTATCTCCATTGGCCCACCAAACCGTAGCTTATGGTTGGTTGACATGTTGCATCTTCTCACATCGGCAGAGGCGCAGGTTCTTTCGACCTTTTTGCCCCTCCTTTTGAATAGTCAATTTTTTCAAATGTTCCCTGCCAACCCGCTAACCTGCAACCAATAAGGACCTACCACTTGGCTTCCCTGGGCATCGGTGGAGGTACGGGTGTAAAATTCACTTTGTCCCAAAAGGGAAAACACGATAAATGTCTTCCTCGTTCCGCCGGCCCGCATCTGGGAAAAGTTTTCTTCCCCATTCCGCCAGTTCACTTTTCTGCTCTGGGTAAATTTTCTCTCCGAAGTCCGTAGAATCAAGTTGGGGAAAATTTTCCTCCGCAGACCCACAAGCCCGCTCTTGGGACAAATTTCACCCTAAGTTCCACCAGTCCATAACTTGAAAAATATGAGGACTTAGGAGGACTTCTTTATATCAACAGAAAGGTGAGGAAATTCCCTATTTAATGGGAATTTTTTCAGGAAGTTTTAATTGCATTAGTCATGGGAAAAATCAAATTGAATCTTTAACCTAGTTTTGGGAGGGGGTAAGTAAGAATTTACTCTGATGATTTTAAATATGTATTATTTTCCCCCACTGTAATTAAACCTTGCTCTTTTCTTAGATCTTGTGGAATTAAATACCTTGGTTATTTAATCATTTTGGTCCCTTAACCATAAAATTTTAATCATAGAATATTTAGCTAAAATGTCAATGTAATCAGTGATTAAATTAATCCCTAAGGAGATTTGAGCTAGGTGTGGAATTTTTACACTTATTGCTTTATAATGTGGAATCAGTAATTAATATAATGGGAAAATTTATCAGTTTAATTTAATTTTCGTTGAGACTTTGGTTGTTAACACTTTAAAAAAATTTATTCCATAATTTTGTAACTAAACCTAGGTTGTTCATGGGTCTCAAGTGAGAGATTTTAGCGAGCATTACACTTGGTATAAGAAACATGGGTTCAAAGCTTGGACCCTTGCGAAAACTAGAAAACTTGAGACATGAAATGTAAACCTAGCACATTTTTGAATCTAAGAAAACAAACTTGTTTTAAAATTGAAAAAGAAATTTATATGAATAAATATTACATTACTCTGTTCATTTGAACTACCAAAATTAAAATAATAATAAATAATAAGTTGTTTGAATTGTTGTAATCGCTCAGTGGCATTTTGTCTAAACCTGGGTAACTAAGAATGTCAAATTAAATTGATTTTTGTGAACTTCAAGAGTAGTGGAAACTTCATTCCCCTTTGAAAATGTGTTTTTTTACAAGTTCTAAAACTTGATTTAATTGTATGATGTGTTAAGCCCTTTGTTGAGACCCTTCCTTATTGGAGTTGTTGGAATGATAAATTGTATGCTATGAATCTTGTGGTTGGACAATAGTGGTTGTGTCCTAGGGTCAGGAAGAGTTAATTAGAAGCTGTTTAGAGCTTCCTTCCTTCAGTAGTTAGAAAAGTAGGCCTGGTTGTCAATTTTTCATTTTGTTACCCATATGGGAGAGTGGACATTAAGTCTGGGTTTTGTTTATGACCCAATCCTACGCATGTGTCCTTGGAATTGACCTCAAGGCAAAGAACCCCTATTTATGGCTATGAAGGGATGCAAAGTGAATGTGGTCTTAACATTTTGTATTTTACATTCGTAAACTTGTGTCATTTTATCAAGGACTAACATCTTATTTTATGATTGGATTGAGAAGCTCTGAGGCTCTTATAGTTATTTATGTTTTTGCGAGAATTCAGATTTTGCAATGTGACTACTTAGCAACTTTCCTTGATTGGCCATATTTCTTGGACTTTATTTTGATTGGTGACTTGAAGCTCGTTATGTTGTTGGCTGCTAAGCTAAAAATTACATCGATTTTTTCTTGAATGATGATGAGATGGTTCTATGCTACTTCTATTCATACATTTTGTCATATGGGGGTACACCCTAGGTGTCTTGAAGGTCCTCTTAGGTGCTTAAAGTTATGCCTTGGTTTTAGATGCACGAAACCTTGAGTGTATATAGGATCTTAGTGTGACCTTTTCATTACTCGACCAAATAAAGGACAGAGTATAGTCATAAGCTCTTTTCCATCCCCCAGGTAATACAAAAAACATGCACCAGAATACTCTAAATTTTCCAAGAATTTTGCATTGCCTTCTAGAGCAATACAATCAAATTTACTAGGGTCCCTTCAGGACTTATTATGTAACTGCCCCATTTGGCCGAAGTTACCCCAGGTTCATGGCGTAGTGACCCTTTCCTTGTTGGGTCGTTGCAGTATATGTTGCACTATGTGTATGATTTCTATTGAAACTTTTAACATATAGTTTATACATTTGTGTGATAAGTCATAGTCTCTAGGATCAAAACCTACATATATGGGACTGTTAAGTACTTGTTGAGTAAGCCGTATATTTATACTCGAAGCGGCTTTAACATAGGCAGTTGTTTACAAGTCGGACAAATTTAGGTATATCTATATCGGGCGCGAAATGCCGATTCCTTTGACTAAGAGAAAGTCAGGATCTTATTTATTGGCTTTATCTATCTAAAAGGGGCACCTAAGGGACATTTGGGACTTAACAAGGGCTTCATCCTCACCGATTGAAGGCTGCCAGATCTTTGTCCATACATCACATATGGGATATCCGGGCCAACGAAGTTTTACGCGCGGGACGTCAGTGAACTATCGTGGACTGGATTAAAAGAGAGAAAAGTAATTTTATAATGTTCATGAGTAGGGTAAACGCGCATGCTGTTGTAATGCCCCAACCTACCTGTCTCAATCAACATTATCTTCTGGCTGCGTGGAGGGGAGACATTAAATCTTGGCGTGTAATATTATAGTAGAGCTAATTAGGTGCTTCATGCAAATGGACATTGGTTAATGATGTGTTGACTCTTGTTATTACTTTTCTATGGTTATTCCCAAGATGACAAAAGATCTCAATCACTATCAATCAACTCGCACTTATTTGATTTGGTAGATTTGAACTTTGAACTGTTCTTATTAAGCGGTCCACTCTGACCCAACAACTGCTTTAATGTTACGTGGAGGCTCATAAAAGAATTTAGGTGGAAATCATGGTTGGGGGTGGGTGCCTCAACCAACACCTGCCAAAAAAAACATTAAATTTCCCCTCCCCTCTTGCGTGCCGAACAGCTCCAGGTCGCATCGTTGTTTGCTTTTGCAAAGGGATTTGCAGTCTTCTGTCCCCGCCCCTTGTTTTGGTCTACCTGTTGTTTTTTGCCTAAACCACGAATGCTTGTTTGCGCCCCATCAAATGCTGCAACAGATGAATTACTACAGCGTGTTCTGGATGGTGGAAATTTCATGGATGGTGAAATGCAAAGGTCTATCACCCTGATGTTGCGAGGTAGAAATCTGGGGCGTGTGGTTTTTGAACGAATGAGGGGAGGCCGATACAAGAGTGATAGATACAACTGCAAAAGCCAATGGCGAGAGGTCTTTGCTGCTCCTCCATAGAGCTTCTTATAGTGTTGAATCCTGGTCCTGGTTGCCATGAAACTCACTCTGTATTCAATGTGAAAGGTTTCGTGCAGGTAGAAGTTTTAGTTGAAGCCGTTTGAGCGCTCCATCAAGCAGGTTGTCCACTATGTTGTTATCTGTTCAGTTCGACTGCATCCTCAAATTCGGGATTCTCCTTCAAGATATTTTGTTTCAAAATCGATTAAGTGACAGCAGGAGCATTACCAGCAGACCTGATGAAGATTTATTGCAAAGTTTTTCTATTGAAACCTTTCTGTTTGTTTCACGATGCAACCCATGGAAGAGGATCTCTTTGAGACAGATCTGTTCCATTCTAGTGTATTCATGAAGCACAATTTGCTTTGCAAGTATGAACTTGTCAGGAGATCTTTGCAATGTTGGAGAAAATGTCTTGGGAGATGAAGGTAGCAGGATATTGTTCAGATCCGCAATCACCATGTCAAAAAGGTATTTGTGTTTTACATTGTTTTAGATACCCATACTGCTAAACGCATATGAATCTCAACTAAATGGCAGGCAGAGGATTTCTTGTGTGATGGATCCTGTACGCCAAGGAATTTGATAATAATGAAGAAAGCTTACAAGTATTTGGGCGATTTACATCTGGTTTGCTTTTTATATGTGTCCTCAGACAGAAAAAAAAAAAAAAAAAAAAAAAACCGATAATACCATGTCTAGCAAATCAGTGTATCGCATTGTGTGAAAATGAGTCACCACACAATGTCATCCCTTTCCCATATCTATCTCAAGCTGAGAACACTTTGTGGAGAGGGTTTGCACATTCTTCTGCTCACTACAAATTCAAATGCGAATAATCCTCCTGTACAGTCCTCTTCTTATCGTCATCTATTGCATACTTGCATTGCTAAGAAAACAGTTTCAGAGGGTAAGGAAATTCAATCTCACATCAATGACAGTGATAGGAGATTTCCATTTTCCGTACCAGCATTCTTTGCTCGTGTGCCAGCCTCTTTGCCTTAAACCAGGGAATACAGGTGCATGGATACATTATTAGAACCGGTTTGGAGTCTAATGTCTTGTTGGAAGTGCACTTATTGTTTTTATGCAAAATGTGGAAATTTGGGTGATGCACACCAGGTGTTTGAACAAATGCCTGAACGAGATGCAGTCTTGTGGACTACCATGATGGGGGTATATGCGCAAAATCAGTTTGTCGAGGAAACCTTGAAACTGTTTTGTAAAATGCAGTTCGAAAATATGAAGCAAGATGGCATTGTTCTAGTGACCGCTTTGATTGCCGATGGAAGCTTGGCAGCTTTGATACATGGTAAAATGGTCCATGCCCAAGTTATCAGGGCTGGATTTCATACAAATTCCATTGTTGGGAATGCAGTCGTAGATATGTACACCAAATGTGGAAAGTGTAGATGATGCAGCTCTAGCCTTTGACCAAATAGTCAGTAAGGATTTGATCTCATGGAATGCCATGATTGCTGGTTATGCTTACGATGGAAATGACAAGGAGGCTCTCCAACAGTTTAAATTGATGTTAGAGGCAGACATGAAGCCAAACCGAATCACTTGTTTAAGCGTCCTGTCTGCATGCAGCCATACAGCCCCTGGTTTTCTGATGTTGAAAAGCATGATGCCTTCAAGCTGCCCTATGGGAGAGAGCAACAAGAGCTTGGAAGAAAGAACTATAATCAGGCATGTTAAATCTACTCCCTGTAATAGTTTTCTACCTTCTTTCAGTATCTTGAAATGAATTTTCTTTCCTCTTGAATGGCGCCTAGACTAGATGTTTTCGTGGTTGTTTATATCACTGCCTGATTGTGTGGTTGTTCCTTTAAATCTCATTCCAATTTCGCTGATTTTGCTTGGAATGTTCCTTCCTCTCTTATAGCTTACTCTATTTCATATTTGTCTAAATGGGTTACTGCAATATTGAGTGATGCAGTCTAGTTCGTAGGGAAGGAAACATTATTGAGTTTTGTTTGCTTATATGACTTTCTTTTAAAAAGAATTCTGTGATGGTAATTATAATTGAAGGTTACTAAATAGAAGGTTAAGCCTACATACCTCTTTTGGTTGAATAAATACGCATTTCCTGTTTAGGGCTCTCCTGTTTTGCTAAAAGGTACATTAATAGTGACGTTGTGTTCTGAAACTTGTTTAAGCCTGTGGGCATTCCTTACTTTATGTTTGATTAGAAAATGGCATTTGGGGTTTGTTTTAGAACTGTACATGGTTGACTGTTGTACCTAGTCTAGATGAGGGATAACCTGGCATCTATTTTGGCCTCCACGTGTTGAGAGTATTACTATACCTATTTCTTGATGTAAACTCTTGTTTGATTAAAGCAAGGGGAAACATTGTAAGTTTAACTGAATGAAATCTCTACAATTTTTATTAAGGGTCGCAAGCAAGCTATTACTAGCTGGACTGAAACAAAAGTTGTAGGTGAATCCATGGTACTGGACTCGTGAACTCGTTTCCTGTTAGATGACAGCTGATTTCAGTGATAATATCATAGGTGGCTGTTATATTTATCTGTTTGATATTTGCTAAGACTTTTCCTCGATAAGCCCACATGGATCGGGTAAAATTTTCCATCTTCTATACCTTTGGCAAGGAGTTCATAGAACTTCTAGCCCTGACTGCACTGCGTAACCTTCCTGATAGCTATGTGCGTTGGTTCTTGGTTTGTGCTTGTACTCGTGGTAAGGTCTTTTGAGTCTGGGGCATCGTTGGTGTTTTGCCCTCTGCGTATCGAATCCCTTTGTTTTCGAACTCGAATACCTTATACTTCAAACTTGGTTACTAAAAGGTCCCATTTTGTGGCCTTGTTAGGGAAATCAATTTTTATTTTAATGTTTATTGACATTGTCTGAATTATATAAAAATTATTAACGACTTTTGGGTTTAGTCTTCCCTTATATTATGTAGAGAAGTTGACGATTAGGATAGGGTTTGTTGGTAGAATAATGGCCCTTTCTGTGTCTCTTTCGTACGCTTTTGGAAAAGTGGATTTGTTTTGGTTAACTAGTACTACGTTTTAAGAAATCCGATAAGGAGGTAGTGGTAAACTCCTTGGTTAAAACCAAAACTATAGTTGTGTTCTTTTAAGGGCATCGAACCCATATTACTTTGAAGCCCCCCCTGGAAGAATTGGATAACGTCATTTTTGCTTCGCGCCTACGATCATAATTAGTACGCTTTGTCTTCTCTTGGACCCCTTTAGTTGGATGGAGTAAATTTTGGATTCCAATCACGTAACCCATAGGATTACATGAAGGAGATATCAACACTCTTGACTTTCTTGTTCCCAACCCATAAGGTCTTGCCTTGATTTATGTAATTTTGTTCTTACTAGTATTTGGACTTTCTCCTTGTTGGATGATTTAGTTTTCTCTCTCATGAGATTAATATTGGAGTTGTGAGTTGTGTTTTAATCCATTTCTTGAATTTAGAATATTCCTTTCTTGATATTGTTAATTGTTAGCTTACTATTGCATTGTGTAGCCTTAACATGCTCAGTTCTTGCGAACTGACTTTAGTTAATATTTGTGCAGATGGATTATGCGAGTAGACTAGAAGAAAAGAGTGTAAAAGTTTCATCTGTACCATTATGAAGTTCCTTGTAAAAATGTCCAATGTGTTGTAAATTGTGTAACATTGCTTGTAAAGAGAGTTGATATGACCTCTTGCCTTGTATTGTTTGGTAATGGTGAAATAAAGTGTCTTGTTCTTGTGTAGTTAAGCTTGAAATTATCCTTGTGAGAAATGGCTTTCAATCTTTACATTGATATGAGTATTGTAAAACTTTGATCTTGAGAATAAATTGTTAAGTTAAATCTTTCTAAGACTTAGCGACAATATTTTATAAGTAAAGTAAAATGAGTCGGTTAACCCTTAAAGAAGCTAAACAAAAATAATAATTTTATATTCAACAAATAAATGTAAAGGTGATCTATTTGAAATCAAATACTTCCATGAGTGATCAAAATGAAAACATCCTTTGTGAAGTAAACATTTATAAATTGATACCCCTAGCTAAACTAGCGAACACTATCCCTTTGGGGTGAACTCTTAAACAAGCTTAAAGGAAAACAATGGTTAGTTTCTGGAAGATATTAAGATTTAGTAAGTAGGAGAAGACTTTAAGTGAACTACTCCACAGTGTTTAAGAAATTAACTTAGTTGGTGAGATGAATTTGTGCGAACCATATATTGATTCCTTCTGAAAACTTAAGTCATGAGCTAAAGGGTGTCTTACCAAAATAAATAAACCCTAACCATTTCTTACTGTGGCTTGCCCTAGCCGTGAGTGTGTCATGTGGATTGGACTTTCATGTTGTCTTGTCAAAAAGAAAAATAAATTGTCCTTGATAAATGTGAACGTTTCCGTGCTGACCTTGTGGTCTTCCCCATAACAAGTGGTTCCAAGTGTTGGTTGTAACCTTGTGACGACATGTTGTGTCGTGTTGAGTCAAAGCAAGTCAAAAAAAAAAGTTATCCCGTATTTCACTGTGTTGTTCTTGTGTTGGTATTTTTTTGGTGCGTTACATTTTGGTATCAGAGCGTAGGTTCATGCTCTCGAACCTATGGGCCGGATTGGTGTTGTATGGTGATGTTGCATGGTGGTGGTGGTATTACATGATGATACTGCGTGATGATGATGACTGTTGCATGATGATGATTTATATTGGAAGAGTAATGTTCTTTAAGCGTGATGTGATTATTGTCGTAATTGTGATATTGTGAACGCACATGATGTGTATGTCACTCAGTGCGTATTTGTCATCATGTTGATGTGTTGTGGATGGGTGTATTCTCTTTCCCTCTTGTGGATTCTATGAAGAGTTCACATGTGAATTATTGTTTGTGATGTGTGAAAAAGAATTCTAATGTGGATGACGTAGTGTTGGAGCATTGTGACATATCGTGCTATGTAGGTGTATCAATGTGTTGTATGACTAGTTGATGTTAAAAGAAATGAGTTGTATCATGATGTTTTTACTATGTTCTGAAGAAATGTGTGTGGCTAACCGGTTTGTTATGAAGAAATTATTGTTATGTTGTGATGTTATTATGTTCATCGTATATATGAGTTGTGTAATATGTAATGCCTAATGTCGTGAATTAGGGTCATACGGTGAGTGTATGAAACCTATCGTATTGTGATTGCACTTTGGGTGCAGAATGTAGTAAAGTGATGTATTGTGCCCTGTGAATGTATAATTTTGATCTACCCCGTATACCTACCATACGTGAGACGTTATGGTAGCTATGTGTGTACCACCATGGTGTTAGTGATGTAGTTACATGTTATGTTGTGAACCTTACACTAGCCGACCCTGAGGGAGATCGGTAGAAGTGTATGTTAAGAGTGGGGAATGGCGTACCATGGGTCAATAACTTGAGTCAAAACTCGGTTTAGTAGATTACATGTGACTCTTTCCTCTCTCCCTATGTGGTTGTATGTATGCAACCCTAGTGTATCTATGACTATGTTTAGCCTTGTCGAAGGGTGGCGGGATTGATATATATATTTTACGAGATGAGGTTCGATGTTCCGAGTGCCAGCAACTCGTTGAGTACCCCTTTGGTGGCCAGATAAGGCCACATAGTTATCGTAATGTGACATTATTATAAGTTGATTTTATTCGTAAATTGAGCTTTTTACTTTTTTTTTGCAAGGACCAGCATCTTTTCTTGATTGCGATGCTTTACAATTTTGGGGCATTTCCATGGTTTGTGGCACTAACATGGGGATTTGATACTAACTTTGTCCATTTGGTCATTTAATTTAGCTTGATTTTGGGGTCTTCTTTTAAATTTGTGAATTTTTACCCGCCTTGCCCAAGGCTTGTACTTTGCCACTTGGCACTATGACTGGATTGTTGTGCTGGTTCTAATGTCGTGATGTGTGGAATAGGGTCATGGGATGCACCATGGATTGGTTGGACCTATGGACCCGCTTCGTTGTATGGGGGTACGCCCCAAGGGGTACATATGACTAGCGGGTTATTGAGAACTACACGTCATTATGTCACTTGGGTTAGGAGTGTCCAAACTCTGATGTGTCTTTTGCACCATGGGAGACAACCGGCCTCCTTGAGGGAGGCAAAAGAGTTTGAGGGAGGCATAAGAGTTTGAGGGAGGCATAAGAGTTTGAGGGAGGCATAAGAGACTTGAGGGAGGCATAAGAGTTTGAGGGAGGCATAAGAGACTTGAGGGAGGCATAAGAGTTTGAGGGAGGCATAAGAGACTTGAGGGAGGCATAAGAGTTTGAGGGAGGCTTATGATATTTGTCTGTATGATTGATGTTTCAGGATATATGTTGAGTTATTGTGATGTTTGGTAGTGGTCTTTTGATGTATGTGTTACTCATGTCAGATGGTTATGTGTTGTGATGTTGTGGACATGTCATTGATTCCCTTGTGGACACTATGTACCTGTAGCATGGTTTGTTGTTATGTGAGTCTTTCATTGATACAAATTGAGGAAATGTCTGGTGGATTGTAGTACTCTTCTGTTTGAGTATTTGGTATGTCAGTCATTGATGTGTGATGAGTACCTATGTTATGTGGAAGTGTGCCTATTCTTTTCCGTAATCGTGTAACCTTTTGTGGTGTAATACAATCTTGAAGTATATAATTGTGTGCTTGTGAATCTGTAGTGTCTTGTGAACCTGATAGGGCGTTGTGGTAGCAGTTCATGTTGGGCACCCATAATAAAGAATGAACAAAAACTCTTCAATGATGAAATTTTAAAAGCAATTAAACTAAGAATAATGATTATGGAAAGAGACTAATGAAATGATGAACAAGAAAGAACTGCCAATCTTCACAGAGTATTAAAAGTTAAAAAATTCCTACCAAATGTTCCTAAGGCTACCTTGTGACCCTGCTTTAATCTAACTAAAATTTTAAAACCATAAAGTGTACTTCTCCCTTGCATGTTGTTGGTTACGTGCTTTTTCCTTTCCTCTGTGTTATGTCGCATCGAGGACGATGCTTTCTTAAGGGGAGGAGAATGTAGTGCCCCAACCTACCTGTCTGCAATCACCATTATCTTCTGAGCTGCGCGGATGGGTGACATATCATGTCACTTGGCGTGTAATATGTCTAGTAGATCTCCTGAGGTGCTTCGTGCAAATGGACAGTGGTTAGGATGCCCCATGTGTTGAATCTTGCCATGATCTCTTTCTGATCCTCTATTCCCAAGATGCGCATGGGATCTGACATGACTGGTGAGATGAAGCTACAAGCACTTATTTGATTTGGTAGTTTTGAACGTGTATGAGACTGTTCTTCCTAAGCAGTCCTCTCTGGGCGCGTCAACTGCTTTAATGTCTTCCCCGAGCCGCGTGAAAGAATTTAGGAGGAAATCATGTTTAGGGGTGGGTGGCTCAACCAACACCTTCCAGAAAAACATTAAAATTTCCCCCTCTTGCGTCTGGCCGAACAGCTCCAGGTTTGATATGGCGGTTGTTAGATGAAGCTTTAGTCACAAGCGCATTACGCAGTCAACTGTCCCTGCCCCTTGACCAGCGGCTACCTGTTGTTTTCAGTTTGTAACCACTGTATGATTGTATGTGCCCCATCGAATGCTGTAACAGATGAATTGCTACAGCGTGTTCTGGATGGTGAAATGAAGGTCTATCTTCCTACTGTTGCAAGGGAGGGCGTGGGTTCTCATCCTGGCTCATGCTGTACAGGTAGAAATCTGGGGGGCGCAGAACAAAACTGTCTCCTGGGAGTGCCGTGAGGAGGCATTTGGCCGTTTTCTGCAGCTACAGGCTAATAGAAGCAAGCTTATCGTGCTGAAAATCCATGGCCCAGAGAGAGCTGGGTGCTTAAGTGTTGCCATAAGGCGATCCCAGTGGATCCGTGGGTGTATGGAATCCCACAAGTTCTGGTTGCACACGACCACACAGTCGTGAACAGTTATCACAAAATCTTCCAGGCGTAGTAGAAGGACGAGATAAAGTTTGTGAGGCAGAAGCCATTTTGAACGCTTCCAACGAGCAGGCTGTCTAACTACCTTGTTATCCATTCAGATTTCGATTGTATCCTCAAAGTCAGGATTCTCCTTCAAGTTTTTTTTGTATCAAAATCGATTAAGTGACCGCAGTGAGTGTTACCAGGAGACCCAATGAAGAGTTATTACAGAGATTCTCTTTTGAAAACCTCACTGTTTGTTTCACGATGTAACCTCATGGGAGAGGGTCTCTTGGAGGTGGATCTGTTTCAGATCTAGAATATTCATGAAGCACAATTTGCTTTTCTGCAGTTATGGCGCTTGCTTTATGTGTTGGTGACAGATCGCACCCATAGGCACAGGAGATCTATGCAATGTTGGAGAAAATGTCTTGGGAGATGAAGGTAGCAGGATATCTGTTCAAATCCAGAACATCACCACTGTCAAAAAGGTATTGTGTATCTCCAAATCGATTGTGTAGACAGTGAGAGTGTTAAACGCATATGAGACCTCGACTGAAATGGCAGTACAGAGGATTTATCTATGTGATTTCTCACTGTACGTCTTACGAATTTGATAACTCAGGCAAGAGTATCTCATACAAGTATTTGGGTGATCTTACATCTGGTTTGCGATTTACATGTGTGCTCAGAGAGAATCCAAAAAAAAAAAAAAAAAACCGATCTTACCACCTCAAGTGAAATCATAGAAAGTCGCCAATGACATCACCAAGGAGGCAGTACACAGACTGTCATCCCTGATTCGAGCCATATCGGTTTCTCATGCTGAGAACACTTCAAGCACATGATGGGCACATGGTTCTGGTGATTACAAATGGTCCTATGCGAATATCCTTATGTACAGTCCTCTTGGTTATTGTCATCTATATGTAACAGGAGCACTAAATGCATTGTTTTAGCGGAAGCAGCATCAAAAAGAAATGTGTCGTTACTTGTACAATCATCAGGCATCAATGAAGGCGGTGGATGGGGGATTACACATTGAAGGTACATAGCATAATGTTTGGGACGTGTACTAAACTATGTAACTTTGATACTTCTTAAACCAAGGAATACAGGTGCATGGAGGAGATTTTTAGAAGCAATGGTTTGGAGGTCGTGTATGGATCTTGGGCCATGGCAGTGCACTTACTGCTATTACCTTCAAAATGTGGAATCACCTGGGTGAATCCCATCACCAGGTCATTGTACTAATGACTGCATGAGATGTTGTCTTGTGTTCTTGACCATGTACCCTGGTTGGTATATGTTGAAAATCCCTTTGCTCGAGGATAACCTCTGAAACTGTCCACTTGGACTATGCAGTGTTTGGCACAAATTCTGAAGCAAGATGCCATTGTTCCCTAGTAACCTTGCAGTTTGATCTGCCTGATCGGAAAGACTTGGTAGCTTTGACACATGGTAATGTTGATAACAGTGCTTTGAAGCAATCAGAATTGCTGGATCTTACACAAGACAAGATTTTTTTTTTAAGAATGCACACTGTGAAGCATATGAACACCAAGGAGGTGTCAATTGCTAAGACAACTATATCACAAGCAGCTAGCAACATTTGACAAAATAGAAATGCATGCATCCTCAACAGGGGCATATGATCTTACATGGACATGCAGCAGTTGATAAGCTAGAGCAGGGTTCATGCTTCACAGATGATGGATCAAAAACAAACCCCGAGGCTCTCTGACAGTTCTCCAAGTCATCCGAAGACTTCATCAGGCAGATTCCATGAAGCCATAGACCGAATCACTTGTTTATGCTTCCTGTCTGCATGCAGCCATATAGCCCCTAGTTTTCAGATGTTGAAAAGCATGATCCCTTCAAGCTGCCCTATGGGAAAAGAGCAACAAGAGCTTGGAAGAAAGAACTATAATCAGGCATGTTAATTCTACTCCCTCGTAATAGTTTTCTACCTTCTTTCAGTAACTCGAAATGAATATTCTTTCCTCTTAAATGGTGCCTAGACAAGATGTTTTCGTAGTTTTTTATATCACTGCCTAATTGTGTGGTTGTTCCTTTAAATCTTATTCCAATTTCGCTGATTTTTCTTGGAATGTTCCTTCCTCTCTTATAGCTTACTCCATTTCATATTTGTCTAAATGGGTTGCTGCAATTTTGAGTGATGTAGTCTAGTTCATAGGGAAGGAAACACTATTGAGTTTTGTTTGTTTATATGAATTTCTTTTAAAAAGAATTTCTGCGATGGTAATTATAATTGAAGGTTACTAAATAGAAGGTTAAGCCTACATACCTCTTTGGGTTGAATAAATACGCATTTCCTGTTTAGGGCTCTCTTGTTTTGCTAGAAGGTACATTAATAGTGACATTGTGTTCTGAAACTTGTTTAAAAACCTATGGGCATTCCTTCCTTTATGTTTGATTAGAAAATGGCATTTGGGGTTTGTTTTTAGAACTGTACCTGGTTGACCGTTGTACCTGGTCTAGATGAGGGATAACCTGGCATCTATTTTGGCCTCCATGTGTTGACAGTATTACTATACCTAATTCTTGATGTAAACTCTTGTATGATTAAAGTAAGGGGAAACATTGTAAGTTTAACTGAATAAAATCTCTACAATTTTTATTAAGGATTGCAAGCTAGCTTTTACTAGCTAGACTGAAACAAAAGTTGTAGGTGAATCCATGGTACTGGACTTGTGAACTCGTTTCCTGATAGATGACAGCTGATTTCAGTGATAATATCATAGGTGGCTGTTATATTTATCTGTTTGATACTCGCTAAGACTTTTCCTCGATAAGTCCACATGGATCGGGTAAAAATTTTCCATCTTCTATACCTTTGGCAAGGAGTTCATAGAACTTCTAGGCCTGACTGCACTGCGTAACCTTCCTGATAGCTATGTGCGTTGGTTCTTGATTTGTGCTTGTACTCGTAGTAAGGTATTTTGAGTCAGGGGCATCATTGGTGTTTTTCCCTCTGCGTATCGAATCCCTTTGTTTTCGAACTCGAATACCTTATACTTCAAACTTGGTTACTAAAAGGTCCCATTTTGTGGCCTTGTTAGGGAAATCATTTTTTATTTAAATGTTTATTGACATTGTCTGAATTATATAAAAATTATTAACGACTTTTGAGTTTAGTCTTCCCTTATATTATGTAGAGAAGTTGACGATTAGGATAGGGTTTGTTGGTAGAATAACGGCCCTTTCTGTGTCTCTTTCGTACGCTTTTGGAAAAGTGGATTTGTTTTGGTTAACTAGTACTACGTTTTAAGAAATCCTATAAGGAGGTAGTGGTAAACTCCTTGGTTAAAATCGAAACTATAGTTGTGTTCTTTTAAGGGCGTCAAACCCATATTACTTTGAAGCCCCTCTGGAAGAATTGGATAACGTCATTTTTGCTTCGCGCCTACGATCATATTTAGTATGCTTTGTCTTCTCTTGGACCCCTTTAGTTGGATGAAGTAAATTTTGGATTCCAATCACGTAACCTATAGGATTACATGAAGGAGATATCAACACTCTTGACTTCCTTGTTCCCAACCCATAAGGTCTTGCCTTGATTTATGTAATTTTGTTCTTACTAGTATTTGGACTTTCTCCTTGTTGGATAATTTTAGTTTTCTCTCTCATGAGATTAATATTGGAGTTGTGAGCTGTGTTTTTAATCCATTTCTAAATTTAGAATATTCCTTTCTTGATATTGTTAATTGTTAGCTTACTATTGCATTGTGTAGCCTTAACATGCTCAGTTCTTGCGAACTGACTTTAGTTAATATTTGTGCAGATGGATTATGCGAGTAGACTAGAAGAAAAGAGTGTAAAAGTTTCATCTGTACCATTATGAAGTTCCTTGTAAAAAATGTCCAATGTGTTGATAAATTGTGTAACATTGCTTGTAAAGAGAGTTGATATGACCTCTTGCCTTGTATTGTTTGGTAATGGTGAAATAAAGTGTCTTGTTCTTGTGTAGTTAAGCTTGAAATTATCCTTGTGAGAAATGGCCATTCAATCTTTACATTGATATGAGTATTGTAAAAATTTGATCTTGAGAATAAATTATTAAGTTAAATCTTTCTAAGACTTAGCGACAATATTTTATAAGTAAAGAAAAATGAGTCGGTTAACCCTTAAAGAAGCTAAACAAAAATAATGATTTTATATTCAACAAATAAATGTAAAGGTGATCTATTTGAAATCAAATACGTTCCATGAGTGATCAAAATGAAAACATCCTTTGTGAGGTAAACATTTATAAATCGATACCCCTAGCTAAACTAGTGAACACTATCCCTTTGGGTTGAACTCTTAAACAAGCTTAAAGGAAAACAATGGTTAGTTTCTGGAAGATATTAAGATTTAGTAAGTAGGAGAAGACTTTAAGTGAACTAATCTATCAGTGTTCTAAGAAATTAACTCAGTTGGTGAGATGAATTTGTGCAAACCATATATTGATTCCTTCTTAAAACTTAAGTCATGAACTAAAGGGCGTCTTACCAAAATAAATAAACCCTAACCATTTCTTACTGTGGCTTGCCCTAGCCGTGAGTGTGTCATGTGGATTGGACTTTCATGTTGTCTTGTCAAAAAGAAAAATAAATTGTCTTTGATAAGTGTGAACGTTTCCGTGCTGACCTTGTAGTCTTCCCGGTAACAAATGGTTCCAAGTGATGGATTGTAACCTTGTGACGACATGTTGTGTCGTGTTGAGTCAAAGCAAGTCAAAAAAAAAAAGTTATCCTGTATTTCACTGTGTTGTTCTTGTGTTGGTAATTTTTGGTGCGTTACATATAACAAGATATAACTAATTATAATTAGATGCACATGTATAACATAGACGTAAGTATATAAATTTAGTGTCTGATTTAGATTGTAACTTGGAAATAATTAAAAGATTGTAAAATTATGGTTGGAAATATTGGTGGTTTGAAATCATAGAATCGAAATATTGTTCTCAATGAAAATATGTTTAGAAGGTACGACAATTAATATATAAAGATATCATCCCATCAACTTTTATTAGCTATTTTCATGGGACAATAAATAATTTCTTATAACCGAAACCAAATGGGACAAAGGGACGCGTGGGACACGAAAAGCCGAAATGGCCGAAGGCAGAGGAGAAAAGTTAACATTTGACCCGTGGAACTTCAAACGGCCATAACTTTTGACTCCGAGCTCTAATTTTCATAAAATTGGACTTTATGGAATGAGCACGATGTCCTCTAAATAAAAGAAACATATTCAGCTCCAGTCAATCAATGCTTATTCCCATCAAATGACAGAAAACGCCTGCCAGGCCCAAAACAGCTGCCCGCACTCAGAAGGCCATAACTTTTGCATTTCTCAACGAAATCGCACAAAATTGGTACCATTGGAATCGTGGTTCTGAGCCTGATGCACAGAAATCAAGAAATTCTAGATTTGATCTGAAATTGATTGAGATTTTTAAGGAAACGTGGCCGGGTTCAGAACAGTGTTTTATTTGGTAGCTGGGAGTGCAATTAAGAGGCATGGTCATCATTCTTTCTCTGCTGCAGCACATGGGACAGTATGGGGATCATTTTGCAAGTAATGTATTTTCGATTACAATCAATTTAATGTCTTCATCCAGAAGTAAATTAAAAATATATATTATCGTAAAAAATTGCAATATACACTTCTGTTAGAGCTCCTTCGGCATGAAATTTCTCATTGGGGGAGAACTATTCAACGTTTTAGTTACCTACTGAATTTCGTATACCAAAAGAGAGTTTTTGGAGTAACAAAGCTCTGCCAAATTTGATTTGTGAAAATCAGAGAAGTTGCAGGCCCTTGTAGTGATGATCTATTTTCATAGAAAATTACAGCAAGTCCCCGTGACCTTGCAATCACCGCCTGAACAGTGCATATCATGCAGCAATAGAAGTCATCGACCTTGTGCGATGTATCCTCGCCCTGCTGACCGTTTTCTGTGTATTCTTCGTATGCCGCTTTGATCTGACTATGTGATTATTGTTGCCCATTTATGATAGACAGACTTGCAGGGATTCCCTTGGGCATTCGCGGAAGCGGTGAGCACCTGATTAGTTGGCGAATACATTTTACTGGATTCTGGTGAACGGTTGCTTCACAAACTCTTCTGAGGGTGCACGGTCACATAGCCGATCAGATCAGGTCCCACAGGCGGTAGATTACTCTCATATCCTGGACTGTAAAGAGCAGGCGTATCACTGCTGCAGGGTAGGTCTTCATTTTAGGGTGAAGGACTCTCGCCTGGTTCCACCTCGGAAATTTAGATTAGAACAGTTAGCCTATCCTGCATTATCGACGGTGGTTCTGTGGCAGGTCGCTTAGGAGTAAGCACCAGCTCTCCCTGGAGTTCCGTCTCATGTAATAAGTCGCCACAACTTGGAAATAGTACCCATGGTTTTCGACAATTCGCTTTTGCTTTCTTCAGAGTCGCTGGCAGAATTGACTGTAATTTCTATGCTCCTTGTTTCTATGTTTTGCGTCGTCTCCATTGTTGTGGTTCAGCGATAACAGATTGAGTCTCTATAGACTTGTACATTGCAAAATTTGGAAGCCCTGGTGTTCTTTTATAGGGGAGATTCATGAAATTAGATATCTCTTGCGTTCCGGTCACGTGAGCTTGAACGGCCGTCATGGAAGTTAGAAGTCGTCGACGATATGTGGGTTGATGAGCTATGGCTGGAGATCGGATTCGCTTTTGCGATGGTATGAGCATGTGTAGTGTAAAAGTCCTTATAACTGGTAGTTGAAAGGGAGTTCGATGGCAATATGGTAAGAAAAATCAATGATTATCACCATATTCATTATATTAAGATAAGGGATTTGTTACAGCCATTTTATGCATCTTGGATATTTGATGGTTCTGCGGTTAATCCTATTAAAAAAAAGCACGCAACCCTTATTAGTGGGTCCCAATTGTTCGAGGCGCAAGGCGCTATACCACATAAGTCTACCCTTTCATGTAACATGTATTTTAGTTACTATGAATGCATACTCTATGACAGGTGCATTTTGGATAATGTTGATACGGTTATGGAGGCTTTGAGTCATTTGAGAAAATGACATTGATGAGGTAAAGTTTAATTAGACCTAGGAAATATTTATTACTCTACAGTGGCATGTGGATAATGAGATTCTTCTTGAAAAACTATAACTCGATTGAGATTGTAAAGCCATGTTGAATAGACTATTTGACTATCTGCTTAGAAGGGACGCTATCTAATGAGTATTTCACGTGGATATCTTATAGTTAAAATACTTTCCTTGTCATGGTAGATTGACATAAGTTGGTAGAATCCTGTGGTTATCATGGGTGTCAGACGTCTGTACACAATCATTCCTTGTCATTTTTAACTCATTGAAAATGCTTGTCGGAGTCCATTTCAACAAAAAAAATTGCACTAAACCCTAGTGATCATGCACATAAATTTAATAAAACTAAGTTTCCTTAATGGGCCTACACTTGTAACAAATATGTGTGAGATTCATGTAGAAACCAACTAGAAAAGTTTTATGATACCTTCGTGTACCTAGACTATACGTAATCATGTCCCAATTTGATAGCAAATATCTGGCATTTGGTATTATTGTGATCCATATGGGAGGATTGTTCCCATATAAAACTTCCCTCGCGATGGATGATAAAGGCATTGAAAGATACTTCCCTTATGATGGATGATGGAGGCTTTGTGAAGGAAAACGAATCTCAAATGTGATGAATGTTGATTTACCTGGCTCTCTACCATAAATACTAACAGTGTGATATGTTTACCCCTTCCTTCATCAAACAACATTTATTTAATTTTACAAGAAGGAAGTTAAATTCAAAGATGTTCACAACTATAATGGATGCACAATTGGCCATGAAAGAAGAAAAAGAAAACATCATGAAGATCTTTACAACAGAGTTCGAAAATGGTAATTGCTTGTATATGCATGATTTGATTATACACAAGAACAAAAGGACATGTACATTGAAGTAGACCTAAAATGAGGAGAGCCATGGAACATTCACTAAAATAATGTCCCCTAGTGAAGTGAAGGGAATGGCTTTTTCGCTTTTCAACCTTTACAGAATAGTGACATATCATGCCCCATGAGTGATCCTTATAACAAGAAGAGGTGTGATGTCATCAATGCTATGAGAAAAATTAGGAGGTGTTAGAAGAAAACTCGTAAAGAAATGAGCTTAGCAAACGAAACTACAACTTTTGACTTAATTAGTTGAGTTATAAAATAAGTAAGATTTATGTGTATTGAGTGCAATGTTTAGTTGAACTTAGTAGTTCTGTCGCCTATCTGAAATTGTAGTTATATTTAGGTTGATAGCAATGTGGTCTAGTTGCTTAGTACTTTCTTATTCATAGATGTATGTTCCTTTCTTGTGGGAGTTTTGGGTCCTCATACCCTTATCATCCCATAGCTCGACGAGTGTGAATTGTGGTCCTTTTGGATTGAGACTTATCTATTGTTTAAGAAGCAACCTCCTTGCGTCTTGTCTTGTCCTTGGAGACCTAAGTTATTGTAATTTTAAGGAAACATATGTTAAGGATATAAAATAACTTTGGGAAGTCTTCTTTTCTTCATATTTTCTTGGGTCACCTTGTTATTGTTTGCCCTTTTTCCATTAGGATGGAAAGTGCAAGATGATGTTATTCACTTTTGATACGATGCACCCTTGGATTGTAGTTGGACCCTATGTTACTTGTTCTTCTCCCTAGCGACCTTGAGTGGTCCTTGGTATTTCTTGTGCTCTCTTTATGGTTATTCTAAGCTTGAGTAGGAAATAAGATAAATAAATCCCATTGTGTTATAATGTATGGTACTTGTATTGATATGTTAGCTGCTATTAGAGGAGATCTATATATATATATATATATATATATATATATATATATATATATACATATTCTTTTATGTTGCTAAAACGGTTGACTTCTTTATATTTGGTTGGTATGGTGTGTTCAATTCTTAAAACAAAAGTGTAAAAATCAGACTATAGGAAAACTTGTGGTCTTGATTTCGCTTGTATCACCATGAAAAGTTAATTGTACCCTCTCAAGTTAAAGAAGTGCTCTCCTTGAATAGTTCCTTGATTTTAAATGTTTTTCTGATTTAGGTGTCCTTGTTGATTAACCTCATCCTGTGTGATCCTCAAATTGTGGGACCTTGAGTAGACTTGTTCCTCATGTAAATTTGGTCATAGTTGATTTTTGCTAGCCTTGTCTAGACAACGAACCTTGAAATCATGGCTTAAACTTAGTAGAAACCTTAACTTTTATTATTGTAGTATGTTGTATTCCTTGGGAAACTATGTGGTCATTCTCAAACTAATGGAATTCTCATTATTATTCCTCTACTTGGTGGTTACTCTTAAGACTCTTATGAACTCTTCATGTTATATTGTTATGTGTGGTATCTTGGTTGATAGCATAAATTTACTCTCTAAATTTAAGTGTTCGTAGCCTTGCATGCATAAATGTTTAGAACTCATCCCTTGTAATCTCCCTTATTCTTGTTGAATTGCATTGGACCAAACTTAGGTTCTGTAGACCTAGTACTTGTTTGAAGCAAGCAATCCCATAATGGACTGATCCTTTTTCTATTGCATTTTTTCATTTCTCTCTTTCCAGTGAATTCTAGGAGGAAGTTGAGTCCAAGGGGAGGGAGATGTAGTACCCACTTCCCTTCGACACTTTTTATATTGATAATGATACTGCTGACTATAATATGGGCATTATTATAGTTTTGATTTAGTATGGTGTTAGATGTCAGATCATGGATTATTGTTGACTCTGATTCATATATGATGCATGACGATTGTTAGAGACATATTGTATAGATGTTGACATGTCGTTGTTATATTTATTTATGGACTTTGTTAGGACATGTGATATTTGGATATATTGAGTAGACCAAGAAAATTGAATTTAAAATTGATGATTATATAGTTGCTGATGAAATTGTAAGTGATATTGTTGTTATTATTTCTACTATATCTCATATATATATTCATATATATATATATATATATATATATATTGATGATTTTGAAATTATATTATATTCATTTAGATGTTCTGATATGGCTAGTGAGGTCATGAAGGGGTATTTGTAGTGTTACAGGTTAAAACTATCACAACCCCAAACATCTAGGGGATTGGAAACCAACCACATTGGAATTCTAGATAAATTCAACAAGGTCACCATGTCAACTTGTATTGTACGTGTGTTTGTGTGTTTGATTGTTAGGGATTCCCATGGGGGGGATCAACTTTAAATATGACACATGGTTATGTGTATTTATTTATTTGGTTCCTTTTAATTTATATTTGTAAGTGTTTATTAAGTGATGTGCTTACAACTTTCATTATTTATTAATTATGGTAAATTAATGTGAGTAAACATGTTGTTCAAAATTAATTAATCAAATTGGGACATAAGAAAGTAATTATTGGAGTTGTTGGCCTAAAATTAAAGGTTTGTAAGAAATGTGTAAGTGATGTGTAAGAAATGTGTAAATTAATTTTGGAAAATGAATCACTCCATCTCCTTTTGAAATTCAAATTTGTCTTTGGAGGCTGATTTTGGAAGCTTATGGGAAAAGTTAAACTTGTCCCATACCTCTTAAATTTGCATGTCAGCCTTACCTATGAATTGGAGGGTTTAAATCTAGCCTTCAATTATGCATTTTCGTAACTCAAGTTGTATGCTTTTAATATCACTTTCTTACATGTATTTCAATTTCAGTCATGAGGTTATTTGATTGTGTCAGTAAGAACTTGTACAAATCTAGTTGCATCTACTTATTTATTGTGCCTTGGAGATAATGACAGTTGACTTATGAGTTGGAGTTGAGGATGTGTGATGTCGGCATCCCACATGGATCCACCTCATCCTCTTCTCTTTCTTCTTCTATATATTCTGAATTCCTTGGCTTATTTTTGGGTTTTTTTTTTTCACTTTAATCACTTCATTTTTGGCGATTTGCTTTGACTCTTACAGATTGGAGAGAAATTTTGAGGAAGTGTTGCATACTTGTTGATTGTTGATCTCTTGGTTTGTGTTTCATTGGAGAGCTTGTTTTTTTGATCTTGGAACAAAATCCATCATGGCAAGGCAAGAGCTTAGCTATTGGAAATACTCTCCTTTTATTTGTATGCATATGTGAACGGTTGAATGAGTTGTTTTATTTTTTGGCTGGTTGGGTACATGACCTAGGTATGGTGTAGATAGAAACACTATGGGGCATTTTGTGGGATTCATAAGTGTTTTTAGGGACAGTATAAGTGTGGAGGGAGTTGGGATTTGGGTTCCACCTTATAAATAAATAGCTTGCATTTCTTTACTCATTATGGGGTGCCAGAAGAGGTTGGGGAGGCATAATAAATGTGAGGATTAAGGGGTACATGGGTGAGGTATAAGGGCATCTCAGAGATTTGAAATGATATATATTTTGGCTAGGTTTGTTCTCTAGGTCACTTGTATATACCCATTTCCCATTTGGGAGGCATAAGAAACATCCCCTTTAGTTTCTTGCTTCTTTGGCTTGTATGATGAACCTGAATGTTGTTTGTTGTTTTGTTTTGTGGTGACAAACTGCAGTTTTGTTTTACACAGACTATGTTTTGAATGAGAAATTTGTCTTTGTGTTGTGGAAGCCTATTGTTTCCATGAGTTGAAAAAAAATGACCTATTTCTTATTGCAATGTTGTTGGGGCTTGGGGGCCAATGAAGAAGGATGACTTCTCCCCTTTTCATTGGATGTACTTGGTTAGGTAGAGAGTAGTTTCCTTTCCCCTGTTCTATTGTGACCAAATTAGAGAATGATGGAAATTCATACTATGGGTGATTCTAGAACTGAGAAAGAATACAGTTTGACAGTCCTTGCTGAGATCATTTCTTAATGTAACCTTTTCCCACTTGAAGTGCATGATCTTGTATATTATTTGTGTTATCCAAAATCATCTGTGGCAATGAGGTATTTTGATAACATGTAAAGTCTTCAATCGTAGAAAGAAATATACTCTATTTTTACAATATTTTTGAAAGATCATGTTTTGGATTTCCCCTTGTTATCCAAAATTCACCCCCTCCAAGGTAATTTTGATAACATGTATCAAATTCTTTAGTCCTAAAGCAAATTATATTGATTCAATGCCCGAAATCATGTTTTAGGGGCTCCCCCTTGGTTCTTTCTAACTCCCCCATCCAAGGAGAATATCCAACGAGTTAGAAAAAATTGAAAAAAATTAAAAAATGAAGTCCAGGTTTGTTTTAATGCCTTGAAATCTAAATGGCTATGAATCGTAAAGTGTGGCTTTCTATGTCCAAGGTTTGTCGCACAAGTTTGGACAGTATAAAGGAATGTCGTGGGGCGCGAATTGGCTGAAATCGCCACCAGGTCCGCAGACCATCGGTGAAGTTGGAACTATTTGGACACGAGGGATGGAAAAGGTGAACGCGATAGTGGAAAAAATACCATAGGTATCGAGAAAATTGGGACAGTGAAAAGGTACTTTGTCCTAGGTGATTTGCTGGACAGTTGGAGCAAGTCGGTACATTGTGGGATGTAAAAATCAGATTTTCCCATAAGTTTTTGCGGGTGGCACGAGACAGATAGTTGGGACAAAAGTACGCACGGGACGCATAAAGGCCGAAAAAGCCGCAAAAGGAACCATACGTTGTGGCGAATGGGACAAAGGTCAATGGCCTGCACAGTACGAATGGAATCTTGCTACGTGTGGACCTCAATGGGGAACAAGGAAGCCTGAATCAGGTGACGCATGGGTGATTTTTATTTGGGACAGCCAAAGGTACACGAGGGCCCAATTTTGCCAAAATAGCCACAATGAAGAGAAAAGTCAACATTTGACCTCATGAAACTTCAAACAATCATAACTTTGGACTCCGAGCTCCGATTTTCATAAAATTGGACTTTCATATAATTTTGATGAGGGTAGATATATTTAAATAAAAGAAACATATTCAGCTCCAGTAAATTAATGTTCATTCTCGTCAAATGACCGAAAATGCTTGGCAGACCCAAAATAGCTTCCTACACTCAGAGGATCATAACTTTTGCATTTATCAATGAAATTGCATGAAATTAGTATTGTTGGAATCATGGCTTTGAAACCCAAACATAGAAATAAACTCAAATTATGAATTTTGTGAGATTCTCGATAGATATTTTTCATAAAACGTGGTCGAGTTCATGACAATGTTTTATTTGGTAGTTGGGAGTACAATTAAGAGGCACGGTCATCATTCTTTCTCTTCTATAGCACCTAGGACAGTATTGGGAGCCTTTTGTAAGTAACATACAATCATTTCACTCTATTTAATACCTCTTACAAGTGGTTGAAGGAAAGATTTTGGGATTTCCATTTTTCCTTTTCTCTCTCTCTTCTCATTCTTCTATAAATTAGAGTGTTAGGCTCATTGTAAACGGAGGTAGTTTTGTTGTAGCAAATCTCTATCAAAAATTACTTTGTGAAGCCAATGTGCTATAGGCCCTTGTAGTGGACTCCTTGCATGGTGATCCAGGCCCTTATCTTGTAATAGATTGAACTGTGCATATCATGAAGCAATAAAATACAAGTTTGTGGATGCATCTTCCCCTGCTGTGTTTTTTGCACTCTTCTTGCCCTTTTAACCTTCATTACAAGAATATTGTGTCTATTTTTATGATCTTGCAAGGATTCATTATTATTATGCATTTTCCAGATTATGGAGAACTGTAATCACCCCTTCTAGTATGCATTTTACTTCTATTTTTCACACATTGGAAGACTACTCTCACACCCCTCCTTTTCTGGTGTATCACTGCTTTAGTGTAGGATTTCATTTTTCATGCATTCTCTCTCCTTAGTCCCTTGGAATGTTAGATTAGAACAACTAGTTTTCCCTGCATTAGAGTAGATTGTGGCAGGTATTTTAGGAGCAAGAACCAACTTTCTCTGGAGGTCTATCTAAAGTAGCAACTCCCACAACTTGAAGATAGTACCCATGTTATCCAATCACACTGTGAGCTCAAGTATATGCACTTGTGTAAACATAAGGGGGTTGTGATTTGGCAATAAGAATTTGTGATGGAAAGATGGTCTGTATGGGCTATGAAAGTTGTAAATTGAATTGTGAAAGAGATATACTTTGTTTTTCTTCTTTTGAAAGAATGTGAAAGAAATCATATTTTGTATATTGTAATTGAGGAATGAAAGAAGAAATTGTAAAGGTATCTCTTTGAATCAATAAAGGATTCTATTACTTTACTCAAATGGCATTATTGGGTATTGAAATTTGATTGTTGAATACATTTTGAAATTCTGTTGGAAGGATGAAAAATGTGAATACGTATGCAGAAATGTCATAATACTCTGTTTTTTTGAAATAAATGTTTTAGAAATATAGAATTGTAATTTGGCAGTTAAATACTTTGCTTGAGTAAACTTAGTATGTTAGATTGGGTTGGAATGAATTCATAGTTTAAAGTTGGCAAATGAAAATAAATCTATTTGAATTTGAGCTCTATTAGATAATTTTCACACTAGCAATTATTAATTGAAAATTAAATAGAATGACCCCACAACATCAAAAAGAAAATGAAATATCAAATTTTATTTTTAAGGTCAAAATGACCCAAACATACCAAATTACTTAAGAAAATTTTATAGAACCTTCCAAATCGGGCAAATGCAAAATTACAGACTTCTTGCTGTATAAAATTGCTAAATTTCGAATGCAAATCAATCAAGCAAAATTAACTTTGCAATCTATCCTCAAATTTTCCAAGTAAAATCCTCCATGCCTATTTGGCAAGTAGAAAAATAGTTAATGACAAATTTGAACAAAATTGATAAGTTAAAAATACCAGTTCACTTTCTAAGTGAAAGAAAGAAGTTTTCTCAAAATTGACCCTTTAAAGTTTATAAAAATCAAACTAATAAGATTTATGTGAAAAGAGGATGTTGAGAGATTTCTAGAAAGTCCTTGTTTTCCAAAAACCAAGTTCCCAATCAAAAGTTATGGCCTTCTGAAGTTCGCAGTACTTCATTTCATGGCTCAAAATAATCTAACTGCATCAAATTTTAAATGAATAAAATATTCTTAGGCAGACCGGTGGGATAAAAATTTCTTTTTTTGCTTTTTTCCCAAAAGGTGTAAAGTCATGAAGTCTTCCCTGTCTTGCTGCGCTAATCCGTAAGCCTTCATCACCTGTCTAAAATTGATCCCTAAGTCAAAAAAGTTAATTTGGTGCATTTTTCCTCACCTAGGGAAATTTCTTCTGTGTCGCCCCACAAGAGCTAATCATTGATCAGACACATGGATTTTTCGGGCGTCTTAGCGGAGGCTCACGATCGATTTTAACCTTAAATGCACTTTCAAAACAATAAATTTAGAAAAAAATTGAAAATAAGATTTATTCCCCGCAGCCCTGCTAGCCTGTAGGTAATCATGTGTTGCCACGTGGGTTCATGGGCGTCGGCGGAGTGAGTGGATCTATTTAGGTGGCATTACAATGCTTTAGAACCCCACCTTGGGACTAAATCCCACATATAACAACAAAGGTGGGCCCGACCCCAACCCCCACTAATGATTGGCTAACAATGGGGCATGTTCTCGCGGGTTCAGCGGAGGCTCCCCCAATTCCCCAACATTAATAACTTCTCTAACATACCTGGGGATACATTGGACTAGTGAAAATTTTACCAAATGTTTATTTAATGATTCGCATTTTTTTTAATCAAGGATTTAGAAATATATATAATAATATTAATAATATGGATTATATACGGGTGTGAATATTCATATTATCTCCCAATATTTTAATAGGCGCTAAATGCATTGCCTGCTCCACTGATATTAATCTAGGAAAATTTTTCTTCCCCATTCCGTCCTGGTCCGCTTTTCTCCTCCAGGAAAATTTTCTCTCCGAAGTCCACAAGCCCATGTTGGCTAAAATTTTCCTCCCCAGGCCCACAGGCCCACTCTTGGGAAAATTTACACACCAAGTTCTGTCAGTCCATAACTTGAGAAATATGAGGAGTTAGGAGGAATTATGTATATCACCAGAAAGGTGAGGAAATTCCCTATCTAATGGGAATGTTTTTTAGGAATTTTTAATTGCATTAATCAAGGGAAAAATCAAATTGAATATTTAACCAAGTTCTGGAAGTGGGTAAGTAAGAATTTACTCTGAAGATTTTAAATATGAATTGCTTTTCCCCCACTATAATCAAACCTTGCTCTTGTCTTAGATCTTGTGGACCATTAAATACCTTGGGTATTTAATCCATTTTTGTCCCTTAACCCTAAAATTTTAATTAAGGAATGATTTAGCTAAAATGTCAATGTAATCACACTGATTAAATTAATCTCATAAGGAGATTTGAGCTAGGTGTGAACTTATTACACTTGGTTGCTTTATAATGTGGAAGTTAGTAATTATTATAATCAGAAAATTTATCAGTTGAATTTAATTGTCCTTGAGACTTTGGTTGTTAACACTAAAAAAAAATATTATTCCATAATTTTGTAACTAAACCTAGGTTGTTCATGGGTCTCAAGTGGGAGATTTTAGTGTCCATAACATTTGTTAAAATTTCAAATGCCTTCCTGTTAATAAGGAACAAACATGTGTCTACTTTCATTCGACCATAACTAGTTAACAACTCCATTCCACAACAAATAAGTTAAATTGTCACAAGGATCCTCCTCCCAATTATTGTAAAATGGCTATGAGAGATCACACTTTGCCAGGAAATGAAACAAAGTTCTATTGAGAGATCTCATACATCTGAAATTTCAACTCATTTCAAACTTTCTACTTCACCAGAATCAATGTAAAGTTGATGTAGTTTCATTATCCACAAAGCTAACGACAATTTAAAATAGAAAATTTTCCATGAGGTCTAAGGACACTCTTAGAGGGCAGTTTAGAAGCCTTAAGAGACTCAGTCTAAGTAATAACATCAAATTTCTTTCAATCATACCAATTGGCTCTATGATTATTCTTAGGCCTAGCTCTTTTTAGTTGTGTTTGAATAATGAAATGAACAAATTACACCATAATCACTTTCAACAAGGCCAAAGATACAAATATCCTAGGTCTCATATCTTAGAAAAAAATATGGAATAATCTTGAAATTTTTTTCAAAAGGGTTCACAATACAAAAAAGGGTTATCAGAGTCCACTACAGCAATTATCAAATCACCTTACAAAACACTAAGAGAGATAAAGTTATCCCCCAGCACAATTAGATTATCCCTTAGGTGATAATCATAACTATTTAAAATTAGGCTTAACACTAAGCCAAATAATTCTTAATCGAAAACATTCAACACAGGTAAGAAGAGCCAAAAAAATTAAATACCATAGGTATTTAATTCTACAAGGTTTCAATAATTAACAAGGTTTAAGTGTAAGGGGGAGAATACACATTTACACTAACAAGGTAAATTCTCACTTACCCACTCCCAGAACTCACTTAAGGATTCAATCTGATTTTTCTCATATTTAGCATACTCAAAAATTTATGAAAACATTCTTCATTACCCATAGGAAATTTCCTCACCTTTCTAGTGCCCTATAAATAATCCTCCTAACTCCTCATATTTTCCAAGATATGTGCCGTTGGACCTTGGGATGAAAATTTTCCCTAAAAGTGTGCTCATAATAGGAAAATATTTCCCCTAGAGTCAGGCTTACAAGCAATTCAGAGAGAAATTTTCACCCGGAGAAGGAATGCGGACAAGGGGAGCGGGGAGGTAAATTTTTCCCATGCGCGGGCCAGCGGAACGGGGAAGAACTTGAAGCGCTTTTAATCCCTATTTGGGACAAAAGTCGCCAATCTGCCTAAATCGCCCGCGAGCCCATAAGGGACACAGGTGTCAACATTTCCCAGCTTCAGGGGAAAGTCGGGTCATGCACGGAGAAACTTATAGAAATTTACTTATTTTTACCAAAAATCATTAAGGGATCCAAACGATCCACGCCTCCACCGACACCTAGGGTGCCACATGTCAAGCCCGGATTCACGCGGGGAAAACAGACTTGCGGGGAAACTTGGAAAGTCTAAACTTTCGTGCCAAAAAGCGTAAGGGTTAAAATTAGCCCACGCCTCTCGACTACTCCAATCGATGCTGAGAGTTAAGCTCACATTGGGCTGTAGGTGGTTTTAGGCCAAGTATGGAGTGCAACTTGAGAAAAAATTTTTCTAAATTTTAATTTCGAAAGTGCTAAGGTCTTAAGAGATTTCATGCCTCCGTCATTGCCACGTGAAAATGCGAGGATGTGAAGAACACCTGATTTGTTGTGCGGGCACAGAAATGCAAGGCGCGGGAAGTTAGGAGAATTTTCTGAAATATTTTAAAAGCTAAGTTAAGGATTGCAGTCCCGTGAGCCAATGTGGGAAAAATACATTTCAAAAGGCAACGGTGGGGCGGTGGGGAAAATTTTTCCAGATTTTCTTTTTCGAACTTAGATTATTTTTGGGCAAAATTAAAGCTTTTCGGGTCAGGAGAGTGGCGGGGGACATAACACCTTTAGATGGTTTTGGGAAAAAGTTAAAAAGGGAAATATTTTTCCTACGCTTTGTCCACCCAAGAATAATTTATTAATTAATTTTGGCAGTTAGATTTTTTTTGAAGCCAAAATGAAGTAACAACTTTAGAAGGCCATAACTTTTGATTGGGGATTCAGTTTTTTGAAAACGAGGACTTTTTGGAAATGCTCTCGAATCCTCTTTGCACAAGAATCTTAATATTTTAATTTTGAAAAAATTTTAAAGGGAGAAATTTTGTGAAAACATGATTCTGCAGGCTTTTAAAATGAAAACTGGTAACATTTGACTTATAAAATTTTGTTCATATTCGACCTCCTTCCTTTTTCGTAACATGCCAAAAAAAACATGGAGGATTTCATCTTAGAGATAATTTAGGATGGATTGCAAGGTATATTTTGTTTGATTGATTAACAATTCAAAATTTGTAACTTTTGACAGCAAAACGACTGCAATTTTGCCTTTGCTCGATTTGAAAGGCTTTTTAAAAAATTCTTAAGTATTTTAGTTTATTTGGGGTTTTTTTGATCATGTAACCTCCATTTAATCATTTTATTTCATTTTCCAAGGTTGCAGGGTCGATCTATGCATTTTTGATAAAACATTTTCCAGTTTGAAAACATCTAATAGAGATCCAATTCAAATAGATTTGTTTACATTTACCAACTTCAACTATGAATTCATTCCAAAAAACTCTAACATATTAAGTTGATTAAAGCAAGATGTTCAAATGAAAAATTACAACTTCTAGTTTTCAAAAAATTCATTTCTAAAGAACAGAGCACTATGAAATTTCTTCATACGTATTCACTTTTCATCTTTCCAAGAGAGATTTAAAAATACATTCAACAATCAGATTTTGATACCTAATAATGCCATTTAGGAAAATTAATACAATCTTTTATTGATTCAAAATGATATCTTTACAACTTCTTTCTTCCATTCCTCGGATACAACATATAGAAAAGCAGAAAACAGAATATATCTCTTTCACATTTCAAATTACAACTTTCATAGTGAATATAAAACATCTTTCCATCACAATAATTTACAAGGTCATCCACTTCAAGTGGGAAAAGGTTACAATAAGGAATAATGTCAACAATGACTGTTAAAACTATCTTTTTCCTTTGCTCTAGAATAGCAACATGAATATCCTCCACTTTTTTTATTTCAATTTGATCACAATAGAATAGGGGAAAGGCAATGCTCTCCACCCAACCAAGACATCCAATGACAAGGGAGAATCCATCCTTCTTCATTGGCCCCCGAGCCCAAACCATAATGCAATATAAGATGTGTTTCAACTCATGGCAACAACAAGCTTCCAAAAACACACATGCAAATTTCACATTTAAAACACAGTCCAAAGAAAAACTGTAGTTTACAACCATAGAATAAAGAAAACAAACAACACTCAGACTTCATCATGCAAGAAAAAGCAGCGAGAAACTATGGGGAATGTTTTTTATGCCTCCCAAAGGGGAAATGGGTATCACCACCTGAGAACAAACCACCAAAATATATATCATTTCAAATCCCTGACATGCCCTTATGCCTCCCCCAAGTACCCCTTATTCCTCCCATTTCCTTATGCCCCCGAAACCTCTTATGGCACCCCATAATGAGTAAATAAATGCAAGCTATTTCTTTGTAAGGTGGAACCCAAATCCCAACTCCCTCCACACTTATATACCTTCCAAAAACACTTATGCCTCCCCCAAAATACCCCATAGTCTTCCCAACCAGCCAACAATAAAACAGTCTACCCAACCAGCCAACAATAAAACAACACATTCAAAGATTCATCCATTCCTAAGTGCATAAAAAAAGATAAGAGATCATTTCAAGAGTCAAGATCCTACCTCTCCATGATGGAGTTTTGTTCCAAGGTTCCAAAACAGCAAGCTTTCCAATGCAAAACAATCCAAGATCAACAATCTACAAGCATGCAACAGTCTCCAATCTTCTCCAAAAGTAAGAGCTCAAAAGAACAAAATTATTTGCCCCAAATGAAGTATGCAAAAGTGAAGCCAACCCAAAAACAAGCCAATGAATTCGAATATATAGAGAGGGAATAGAAGAGGATGAGGTGGATCCAAGTGGGATGCCACATCACACATCAACTCCAAATCATAAGTCAACTTCAATCTCCAAGGCACAATAAATAAGTAGGTGAGTAACTGACAGTTTTACTTACACACTCAAATCAAGCCCACACCCCATAAGGACTGAAATTAATAAAATGTAAGAAAGTGCAATTAAAACATACAACTTGACTTACAAAAATGCATAATGAAGGCTAGATTTAAACTCTCCAACCATAGGTAAGGTTGGTATGCAAATTTAAGAGGTATGGGACAAGTTTAACTTGTCCCACAAGCCTCCAAAATCAGCCTCCAAGGAAAAATTCGGATTTCAAAATAAGGTGGAGTTTTTCATACTCCAAAATTTACTTACATATCTCTTACACATTACTTACACATATCTTACAACATTTAATACAAGAGCCAAAAACTCTAATAATTACTTTCTTATGACCCAATTTGATTAATTAACTTTAACACTATGATTACTCACATTAATTTACACACATTTAATTAAATAATGAAAGGGGAAACACATCACTTATAAAATACATACATACTAAACAAAGGAACCAAATAAATAAATACACATATCCCTTGGTGACATTTAAAGGTGATCCCCCCATGGGAATCCCTAACAATCAGTCAATCACACACACACACAAACAAACAATACAAGTTGCCATGGTGACCTTGTTGAATTCATCTAGAATTCCAATGTGGTTGGTCTCCAATCCCCCAATGTTTTTTGTGATAATTTAACCTATAAAAAACAAATACCTACTTCGGCCTTGTGGCCATATCAGAACATCCAATTGAATATAAATATAATTCCAAAATCATCAGTGTGTGTGTGTGTGTGTGAATCACAACAACATCAGCAACCAACAATATCACTTATAATTTCATCAACAACTATATCATCATCAATTTTAATTCAATTTTCTCGGTCTACTTAGCATATCCAAATATCACATGTCCTAACAACATCCATAAATATATATAACCATGTCCAACAACATGTCAACATCTATATAAAATGTCTCTAACAATCATCATGCATCATTTATGAATCAAAGTCAATAATAGTCCATGCTCTATCATCTAATCATAATTCTAAATCAAAAGTCACCATCATGTCCATAATATAGTCAACAGTGTCATAATCAATATCGAAATGTGTTGAAGGGAAGTGGGCACTACATCCCCCTCCCCTGAGACTTGACTTCCTCTTGGAAGTCATTGGAACAAGAGATAGGGACAAATGAAACAAAAAAAAGATCACTCCCATTATGGGATTTCTTGCTTCAAACAAGTTTGGATCCACAGAACCCAAGTTTGGTCCAATGCAATTCAACAAGAAGGGAGATTGGAAGAGATGATTTCTAAATTTTCTGCATGCAAGGATACAAATATTTAAATCTAGAGGAGTAACTTTACGTTAACAACCAAGATATATAACACCTAACAATATAACATGAAGAGGTTAAAGGAGTCTCAGGAATAACCACCAAGTAAAGGAATAACAAGGAGAATTTCATGAGTTTGATAGAATGACCACATAGTTTCCCAAGGAATACAACATACTACAGTAACAAAATTTAAGGTTTTCACTAAGGTTAAATTATGCTTTCATAGTTCTTTTTTAGACAAGGCTAGCAGAATCAACCATGGCTAGAATTTTGTATGAGAGACATGTTTACTCAAGGTCCCACAATTTGAGGTCACGCAAGATGAGGTTAATCAACAAGGAAGGATGCCTAATTCAGAAAAACATTTACAATCGAGGAAACTATTTATGGAAAGCACTTATATAACTTGAGAGGGTACAATCAAATTTTCATGGTAATACTAAGCAAATTCATGACCACAAGGTTTCCTTTAGTCTGATTTTTACACTTTTGTTTTAAGAATCGAACACACCACACCAACCAAAACTAGAGACGTAAACCATTTAGAAAAATAAAAGTATATATATATATATTGATATGTTAGTTGCTAGGGGATATATATATATATATATATATATATATATCCCCTAGCAACTAACATATCAATACAAGAGGTACCATTCACAATAACACAATGGGTTTCATTTATCTTATTTCCTGGTCAAGCTCGGAATAATCACAAGGAGAGCACAAGCATAAAACATAACACCAAAGAGCACTCAAGGTCGCTAGGGAGAAGAACAAGTAACATAGGGTCCAACTACAATCCAAGGGTGCATCGTGAAAAAAGTGAATAACATCATCTTGCACTTTCCATCCTAACGGAAAAGGGGCAACAATAACAAGGTGACCCAATAATATGAAGAAAAGAAGACTTCCCAAATTTATTTTATATCCTTAACATATGTTGCCTTAAAATTACAATAACTTAGGTCTCCAATGACAAGACAACATGCAAGGAGGTTGCTTCTTAAACAAGATATAAGTCTCAATCCAAAAATACCACAGCTCGCACTCGACGAGCTACAGGACGATAAAGGTATGATGACCCAAAACTCCCACAAGAAAGGCACATACATCTATGAACAAGAAGGTATTAATCAACTATAACACATTACTATCCACTAAGTGTTTCACAATTCTGGGTAGGCGATAGAACTACAGGTTCAACTATACATTGCACTCAATACACATAAATCTTACTTATTTTATAACTCAACAAATTAATTCAAAAGTTGTAGTTTCATTTTCTAAGCACATTCCTTTACGAAAATGTTTTCTTAATTAAACTTCCTCCTATTATGACATCACAAGTTTCTGTTATAAGGACACTAAGGGGGCATTTGATATCTCATCATTCTGTAAAGGCAAGAAAAGAGGAAAAATATTTATTTTACTCCTAGGGGATGTAGATGGATGAACATTTTCCCTTTTTGTTCTTCTAAGATGGTTTTTATTTCTTCTATTAATCTACCATGGTTAAAGCAAGGACCATTTTCTCTATCTATGTTCCAGTTTATTTGTTAAGATTCAAGGCCAAATCTCCTCAATTATAGCTTTATGGTGTTTAGGTAAATCATCTTATCACTTAGTTTTTTTTTAACGATAAGGAATATTCAAACATATCACATTATTAATTTTATGGAAAACACCATATCACGTTTTTAATTCTAACGGAATAAGAGGCATTCAGCATAGCAAACACATTATTAATTTTGTAAGAACTAGGAAACAATCAACCAACATGGATCATAACAATATTTTAATATTTTTCCACTAATTACAAGTATCATAAAGATATTACACTTGAAGGTTTCTGGAGGCGATTTCTCAAAATAAGTTACAAGGAAGGCCCATTAAGGAAGCATAATTACTTTTATGAACCTACTAAGGTTTAACAATTTTTGTTGTTTTGGCTAAACATTTTACTCGCATGAAAAGACAAGGAAAGCATTCAAATCTACACCCATATTTCCACAAGGTACCTCTAACCAAGCAACAAGATGACAATGAAAATATTTACTCCATGGACACCACATTCCACTAGAAAATGTCAAATGCAAGTGGTCAATTAGATAATCTATTAAGCATGTGCTTTATGGCCAAAAGTTACAGTTTCACAAGAAGAATCAAATTATAAAATACCACTGAGATTAAATCATCAAGGTCTAATTACATTAACATCACTAGTGGCATGGTCCAAAAGTTCCAATATAGCATCCAGATAGTCGGACACTCAGAACGTAACTATAAACATCAATGAATTTAAGGTTCCTAAAATCCTCTCGTTCTTAGTAACTCCAACATTTTTCTATTATTGCTTCTGATGACCTCTAATTCATAGGTCAACTTGGCAAACAAACATCTACTTAATTTACACACAATCCTCTTGTTGATGGGAATATTTCTAACCATCACTATCAAGATGCATAGAAGTCACCATATTTTTTACCTCTCCTATCTTTTGTCACTAAGGAAATCCTGATAGCACTGTAGCATGCCATCTATGAAAAGCCATCTTCTCAGCCTAGTTACTTTTCTAGAAACTTCCATAGCTCTAGCTCAATTATAACATCATCCTGAACTTTATATTTTTAAGTTCACAACTTAAACTATTTCTATCTCTTCGTATGACTCTTCAAGTCTTCCTCTACCTAGACTTTAATAGAATCACCACCAATGGAATGTTGACTAGATCCATACTCCACAAAACATATTCTCTTCCCTGCAATGTCATTGTCCATTTCAGAACCAAGTAAAGGTCTGTAAGATTTTTTAGGGTATTCTACACCCAAGGTTATGTGCTTCCCCTTACCATCAGAAGGCAATATTAATAATATTATATCAACTAAGTTATAAAATATATATATATATATAAATATTTGTTGTACATGCAAATGATGTAATAAGTCAGAATTAACAATTTCCGAACATGACAATTATACCCCTGTGTTAAGACTTTATAAGTCCTATCATGTCCAACATGATACCTAAGTATCCAATAATAGTCAACGAGCTCCAAGTGACCAATCATGACTAATGTTCAAGAAATATCATCCCCCTAGGTGATTTAGGTAAATTAGCCATTCATTCCAAAGCTTAGGTGATTTTCAGGAAAATCATTTGTAAGCTACAAGCAGTTGTGGGAAGGGTTCCCAATCTACTGGCCTGCAATAGGATGTTGGAGCAACCCCACGGAGTGGAGAAGATAGATCACTAAGTGGATGTGGAAAAGTGAAATACAGAGGTCTTGGAACATCATGGAGATGATTCAGGACAGCCCTTCGTAAAAGGATTCGGACCAAGTTGGGGTAGTTTTGCCAGAATTAGGGTTCACGGATCCTAGTCAGTACATGAGACTCACACAACAGCCGCTAAGCTTCAGAAGGTTATTCCAAGTGCCTAACATTCTACTGGACTCTTACTGAGATTGAGTCACCAAAGAAACATCTCTAGAAATATAACTTGTTTAATCCCTACATGATGGTAAGAGTTAATGTTTAGACGATTCACAACACCTAATTGAGCTTTGCATTAGGCTCCCGAACAGGCATTTTTTTTCACTCGGCCACAAGTAGAGTCACTACCATAAAAAATATCCATTTTTACAGGGATTACAATGGAAGAATAAAGTACATTATACCCCCACCATTGGATTCAAACTTCCATTTAAATTCAAGATCATATAAAAAATTTCTAAAAAATTCCATCAAAGAGCATCAAGTTATCATCGTAGAAACAAGTCCTGCTATGATAGCAAGTTTAGGAAAATCAGCCAAATTAATTGGGAGAACACGTGTCAGCTCCAATTAGCCTGGCAGGATTTTGATATCCCTGAATGTCCACTGAGGGTCAAGTACATGAACCTTGGAAAAATTCACCCAACCCCCCATGTGACCTCTGGATTACCCCATACGACCATCAGTATTGGTCAGTTCAAATGAACAGGATGTAATTTGGAGCTTAATATTCCCTGTCGTACGGATCAAAGCCTCGTGTCAGCTCTAGGACAAGCCGTGGAATTTGATGTCCCTCATATCCCTCACAGTGTGCAAGGACTTAAAACCTTGAAAAATGTGTCCAGCCCTCTAGTGAGCCCATATTTTGGTCCACCCATGTGAACCCGCGGTTCTAGCCCCCAAGTGCTTTAAAGCTCGATTTTTGAGCAACTCACTCCATGTCGTCAAAGAATCCACGCCACGTGTCTCTATCTTAGTTCAAAATCATGGAATAATTGATGTCCCTCATGTCCCTTTGAGGTTAAAGGGTTCATCAGGGACAAAAAATGTGCCCAGACTCCAACTACTAACAATTATGAAATCACCTTACTAAACTCTATGAGAGAGTTTCTTACTGCTTCTAGAAAAGTTAGATTTCTCCATTAAGCCAGAATCTAACTAGTTACAAATTAGATCAGCACTCAGTCCACCACTCCTTACCATTAAACTCAAAGGGTCAAGAACAGCTTCACCAAATAAATGAAATCCTCTACCCCATGGTGATTTACATAGGTCTCATAAGAATATTTCATCAAAATAAGCAAGGTCTAATTGTAAGGGGGAGAATAACAGAGTTAGAACTAACAGTGGTAAATCCCCATTGTCATGCTAATCAAAATTTGAAGAAATCTTCCAAACTGGTGCACATATTGAATAATAAATAGTGCCCAAATGTAAAAATTCGAAATATTATTGATATTGAAACAATGATATTCTAATGACTATATTAATGGACATTATTAATTGTTTTGATAATAGTATGGTGTTAGATGTCAGATCATGGATTGATTGTTTACTCATGATTCCCATATGATGCATGATGACTTGTTAGAGACATTTTATATTAGATAGTTGGACAGTCGTTGTTTAAGGACATGGTTATATAGTATATACTATATATATCGATACTATATATGATATATGTATGTATGATACTGTATGTATGTATAATATGTATGTATGTATGTATAGTATGTATGTATGTATGTATGGTATGTATGTATGTCATGTATGTATGTATGTATGTATGTATGTACTGTATGTATGTCATATATGTATGTATGATGTATATGTTATATGTATATGTATATGTATATGTATATGTATATGCTATATGTATGTATGTATGTATGTATGTATGTATGTATGTTGTTAGGACATGTGATATTTGGATATATTGAGTAGACTGAGAAAATTGAATTTAAAATTGATGATTATATAGTTGTTGATGAAATTGTAAGTGATATTGTTGATTGTCTGGATGTTGTTGTGATTCATATATATTTTGATGATTTTGAAATTATATTTATATTCATTTTGGATGTTTTGATATGGCCACGAGGCCGAAGGAGGGTATTTTTATTTTTTCAAGTTAAAAATATCACAATAAACATCGCGGGATTGGAGACCAACTGCATTGGAATTCTAGATGAATTCAACAAGGTCACCATGGCAACTAGTTTTGTTTGTGTGTATGTGTTTGATTAGTATTAAGGATTCCCATGGGGGGGATCACCTTTAAATTTGACAAAGGGCTATGTGTATTTATTTATTTGGTTCCTTTTTATTGATGTTGGTATTTGTTTATTTTGTGATGCATTTACCCATTTCATTTTTGTTAAATTGTGGTAAATTAATGTGAAGTAAACATGTAGTTAAAATAAATAAATTAATCAAATTTGGGATATAAAAAAGTAATTATTAGAATTTGTTGGATCTTGTATTAAATGTGGTAAGTGATGTGTAAGTAATGTGTAAGAATGTGTAAGTGATGTGTAAGAGTTGTGTAAGTCAGATTTTGGAGTATGAAACACTCCACCTTCTTTTGAAATTCGAATTTTTCCTTGGAGGCTGATTTTGGAAGCTTATGGGACAAGTAAAAATTGTCCCATACCTCTTAATTTTGCATTTACCAACCATACCTATGGTTGGAGGGTTGAATTATAGTACCTTCTTTATGCCCTTTTGATATGACTAAGTTATAAGTTTTAATTGAACTTCTTCTTACATTTTATTAAACTTCAATCCTTATGGGGTGTGGGCTTGATTTGGAGTGTGTAAGTTTAACTGTGATATTATTCACCCACCTCTTTATTGTGCATTGGAGAATGAATTTGAATTTTGTGTTAGAGTTGAGGATGTGTGATGTGGCATCCTAAATGGATCCACCTCATCCTCTTCTCTTTCCATCTTCTATAAAATTCAGAACCCCTTGGCTTGTGTTTATGGGTTGTTTTTGCTTCACTTTGCATCACTTCCTTTTTGGGTAAATTGCTTTGGGTGTGTGGAGCTCTTGCAAATTGGAAGGAGATTTGGAGACTTTTGCATGCTTGTTGGTTGTTGATCTCTTGGACTGTATTTGTGGCATTGGAAAGCTTGTTGTTTTGGAACTTGAGACAAAATCCATCATGGACAGGTAAGAGCTTGGCTCTTGGAAATACTCTCTTTTAATTTGTATGCATATGTGACATGGTTGCATTGTGTGAATGTGTTGTTAGCATGTTGTGTGGGTTGTTGGGTAGATGGCCTAGGAATGGTGTAGGAGAAGACTATAGGAGTACTCTTGAGGGAGGCATAAGTGTTTTGGGGGAGGTATAAGTTTGGAGGGAGTTTGGGATTGGGTTCCACCTTGTAAAAATAAATAGCTTGCATTTCTTTACTCATTATGGGGTGCCATAAGAGGTTAGGGAGGCATAAGGAAATTTGAGGAATAAGGGGTACTTGGGGGAGGCATAAGGAATGTTAGGGTTTTGATATACTATCTTTTTTGGTGGTTTGTAACTCAAGTAGGTGATACCCATTTCCCCTTTGGGAGGCATAAGAAACATCCCCCATAGTTTATTTCTCCTTTTGCTTGCATGATGAAGCCTGAGTGTTGTTTTTTTTTATGTGGTGGGAAACTTTTATTTTGTTTTAGAATGTGTTTTGAATGTGAAATTTGCAAGTGTGTTTATGGAAGCATGTTTTTTCCATGAGTTGAATCACATCTTCCATTTCATTGTGGTTGGTCCTCAGGGGCCAATGAAAAAGGATGACTTCTCCTTGTCATTGGATGTCTTGGTTGGGTAGAGAGTGTTTCCTTTCCCCTGCTCTTGTTGTGATCAGAATTGGAAGAATGATAAATCTACATATTTTTGTTCTAGAGTAAAGGAAAATGAAATAAAACAGTTGATAGTCCCTTGTTGAGATAAATCTTATTGTAACCTTCCCACTTTAAGTGGATGAACTTGTATATGTTTTGTAATGGAAATATTTTGTATTGAATACGAAAGTTGTAAGATTGAAATGTGAAAGAGATATAATCCCTTTATGTTCTTTTGAAAGAAATAATTGTATTTTGTATGATAAATTTGAAGAATGAAAGAAAGAAGTTGTAAGCTTTTGTTTGGGAACCAATAAATTATTGTATTACATTTCTCAAATTGCATTAAGGTATTGAATCTGATCATTTAAATGTATTTGAAATCTCTTTTTGAAAGGAAGAAATGCATGTGAGGAAAACACAGAGATCTGTCTTTTGAAATGTGTCATATTAGAAATCAGAATTGTATTTTAATTTTGAATAGTTTGATTTGAATCAACTAAATGTATTAGATTGGAATTGGAACGTATAGTAATACTTGGAAGAAGAAAATGAAAAATAGATCCTTTCGAATTAGATCTTTGTTAGACATTTTCAAACTGACAAATAATTATCAGAAATTATACAGAATGAACTTTCATACTAGGAAAGACATTTGAAACATTAATACAAGCTAAGAAAAATTAAAACGATCCCACACAAACTATAATACTTAAGAAATTTTCATAGAACGTTTCAAAATCGGGCTCAAAAAATTTCTCTGTCATTTTTGCTGTTAAATTGGTGAAATTCAAATTGATCTTCAATCAAAAAATTTAACCCTTGAAATCTATTCTAAAATCTTCCAAGTAAAATCCTCCATGCCTGTTTGGCAAGTGGAAAAATAATTAACGACAAATTTGAACAAAACTGATAAGTTAAAAATACCAGTTCACTTTCTAAGTGATAGAAAGATGTTATCTCAAAATTGACCCTTTAAAATGTATGAAAATCAAATTCTTAAGGGTTTTTTTAAAATAGGATGTTGAGAGCTTTCCAGAAAGTCCTCGTTTTCCAAAAACTGAGTTCCCAAAAAAAAGTTATGGCCTTTTGAAGTTTTTACCTCATTTCGGGCTCAAAATAATCTGTCAAATTTTAAATGAATAAAATATTCTTGGGTGGACCCATGGGCTAAAACTTTCCTTCTTTTACTTTTTTCCCAAAACGTTCAAAGTCATGAAGTTTCTCGCTGCTCCGCTAATCCGCAAGCCTTAATTTTATATAAAAATGATCTAAGTCCAAAAAGTTAATTTGGTAATTTTGCCTCCACGGCCCCACCACCCCACAACCAATCATTTATTGACACATGGCGTCTTGGGTGTCGGCAGACACATGGATCCTTTTAAAACCTTTGCTCTTTCAAAAGAAGTTTTTTGGCAAAATTTCTTAATTTCTTCCGTCGACCCACTAACCTGCAGTCAATGGTTGTCTGACACGTGGCACCTTATGGCATCGGTGGAGGTGCGGGTTGTTTTAAACCCTTGATGCTCTTATGGAAAAAGTCTAAATTTCATAATTTTCCTCTCCGGTCTATTTTCCCTACGTTAATCAAGGCATGAGACATGGCACCCTTGGCGTCGGAAGAGGTGCGGATCGTTTTGATCCCTTACTGCTTTTTGGCAAAAAAAAAGGATAAAAGCCTTAAAATTCTCCGGTGGCCCGAATTTCCACCAAAATTTTGAAATTCCGACACGTATTCCCTTACGGACTTGTGGGAGCATGAAGGAAAATTGTGCCTTATTTCCCAAAGGGGAAAAAGTGCTAAATGTCTTCCCCGCTCCGCTAGCCCCTGTCTCAGAAAATTTTATCTTCCCCACTCCATCGTTTTGCTTTTCTCCTCCGGGAAATTTTTTTCTCTGAAGTCCGCAGGCCCACTCTTGGGAAAAATTTCACCCCAAGTTTTGCTGGTCCATAACTTGAGAAATATGAGGAATTAGGAGGACTTCTTTATATCATGGGATAAATCAAATTGAATATTTAACCGAGTTCTGGGAGTGGGTAAGTAAGAATTTAATTTAATGATTTTGAATATGTGTTCTTTTCCCCACTGTAATTAAACCTTGGTATTATCTTAGATCTTGTGGAATTAAATACCTTGGGTATTTAATTATTTTGTTCCCTTAACCCTAAAATTTAAATTAGGGAATATTTAGCTAAAATATCAATGTAATCAGTGATTAAATTAATCCCCAAGGAGATTTGAGCTAGGTTTGGACTTATTACACTTGTTGCTTTATAATGTGCAATTAGTAATTATTATAATGGGAAAAGTTATCAGTTGAATTTAATTGTCTTTGAGACTTTGGTCATTACCACTTTTTTAAAAAAAATTATTCCATAATTTTATAACTAAACCTAGGTTGTTCATGGGTCTCAAGTGGATTGTTTTAGCGGGCATTACACAAAAAAAATTAATACAATTCCTTAATATGCATTTCACCTTTTTTTAACTTTCGTACAGATAATTGATAGTGCATTTGAATGATCAGATTTCAATATAAAAATGCCATTATGAAACAAAGTAAGATAACTTATATTATTTCCATGAATATTTTACAACCTTTTTTTATTTCTCAAATACAATATACAGAATAAAACTTCTTTCACATTCCTTTCAAAGAAAGAAGAAAAGTATATTTATTTCACATTTTGAATTTACAGTTTTCATATTCAATACAACATATCTCCATTAAAAACATGTAATGCCCCGTTGGGCATCGGACTCCTTTCCTACCTGCCTCTACTGCTACCTTGGCCTCCCCTCAAGATATTTGTTTCAAAATCGATTAAGTGACAGTGAGAGTGTTACCAGGAGACTCGATGAAATTTATTATAGAGATTGTCTATCGATTTCTTACTTGTCTTACGATGTAACTCATGGAAGAGAATCTCATAGGCATGGATCTGTTTCATTTTAGTATATTCATGAAGCACGATTTGCTTGCTATTATATGAGCTTCTTCATCGAGTCACTAAGTAGGCAGGCTCTCATGGCGATGGGTGAAAGGAAAGAGAGGGTGCAGGAAGGAGATCAATGAAGGATAGAGGAGTTAAAAAGAAACTCGGATGTAGTTGGTTTAAAGGAAATAAAATGGCGCATGCTTTTTGTGTTGGTGACAGATCACACCCACAGGCACAGGAGATCTATACAATGTTGGAGAAAATGTCTTGGAAGGTCTTCTTCCAGCTAGTATGGATGCTCTGCCAAATCTTCAGATTCTGCGTCTGCAAAATAATAGTTTGCAAGGAGAAATTCCTTCAAATCTAGCTAGCTTATCAGAGATATTGACCCTTAATATTGCAGATAATCGGTTCAAGGGTGAGATTCTTGAGAAGCTTGGCATGTTGACAAAGCTCAGGTCATTGCGCATGGGAAAGAACAACCTGCAGGGAATTCTTCCTTCTACTCTAAGAAATTTATCATACTTATAGGTGCTTGACGTGGGGGAAAACAATTTGACAGGGAACATCCCTGATTGGATTGTAAATTGTTCCAGTCTGCGAGTTCTTGTAATGAGATCCAACAATTTTGAAGGTAAACTGCCTCCGCAGATCGGCCAAATGGAAGAGTTTCAAATTCTAGACATTTCTTCAAATCTTTTGTTTGGTGAGATCCCGGATACATATCTCAATTTCAGAGCCATGGGAGACAGTGAACTGGATGGAGAGAGAGCTGGACGATTGGTGAGAGTGAAAAGGATGGAGATAGCTATGTGGATGGTTTACATCTAAATATCAAAGGATCAAACTTGGTTTGCGAATACGTAGTTACAGCCTCACATGCATTGTTTTGTCAACTAACAGATTGAGTGGTCATCTTTTTCCTGGAGTTGGAAATCTAAAAGGACTGATTATTCTCAACCTCTCCATGAACACTCTGAATGGGCCAATTCCAGATAGTGTGGGAAATTTAAAATGGTTGGAATCGTTGGATCTCTCTCTCAACATTCTTTCAGGACAGATTCCATCACATCTTGGTCTTCTCGATTCTCTGGGATATCTAAATCTATCTTACAACAATCTGTCAGGCAGGATACCAAGGGATGGTCATATGTTAACATTTGATAATTCATCATCATATTTAGGAAATCCACATCTGTGGGGATGCCCTCTTGAGAGAAATTATTCTCTACCTCATTTACAACAGTCTGCTCCACCAGTACCCACAATGGATGATGAGGAAGAGAGAGATGAAGGGTTTCCATGGTTTTGGATGTGTTTTGGATTGGTAGCTGGAATGGGATTTTCTACAGTGGTCATGGTGCTTACTTTTCATGTGAGGTGGAAGAATGAATGCTTTCGACTAGTGGACCGCTTAGAACTGGTGCACCCAGATTCCAGTACCTACAATTTTTATGCTGGCCCGTGTGGAGTCTGTACGACCTGTTGAAGCTGGAGAAACAGGCAAGATATTTCTACACCTTTCTACTGTTACTTTTATTTAAAATTATTGTGAAATCGAACCACTTTTTCCTTGCATTGATTTGTCAGTTGGATGTCATGATGGGAGATTTCCCCTTTCTACTCGTTTCTCCTTGTTTTAGTTTTTATCGTTGTCAGTATGTTGATCGAAAGGATGCGTGTGCCCTCTCCTCTGGATGTTATGTTTCTCTTGCTCGAGTGATAGAACTTCGTCTATTTATTTATGTATTAATTCTTCCCTGCGATTGAGTTGCAAGTTATTATGTTGATCAAACTAGCATTTTCGTTATCATGGAAGTAAGTTTACGATAATTATGAAGCCCTCCCTAGCACCCAAGTTTGTCCTTTGACGTTATTTTGTTAGCTCCTACGCAAGTCCCTTTGATCACCTTTTTGGCATCGAGAAAGAAAGGTTGTAAGATTGTGTGATCAATGCTTGGGGCTAGCCAGCTTGAGTTTCGGTAGTAAACTTTTAGAATGAAAACGTTTGTGTGCGATGTGTTTTCCTGATCGCCGTGTTTAGACTCTTATCTTACCTTTCATCGCGTTTCTAGGCTTGCAAGGCCATTCTCAAGAAGTACCTTGACCATCCCTATCAACTTGAATCATAACTAGCTTTTCAAATCAACTAAGCTCGAGGTTTCATTGTGCGAATCCAGTACCTCGTTGACACTAGAATAGTTTTGGTCCAATCGCCCTCTGTGAATTATTGCTGATGGCGCTCTTCTGTTTTTCCTAACTGGCATTATTTTCTCCCTTGTATTGTTAACGCTATTAATTAATATTGGTCAGTTTTTATGCACGTAATTACTGTAATAGTTTGTGATGGAGATTTCCTTAAATGTGATTGACCTTCGGGAAAAACTCAGCTTTCGTGTGATAACCTTATGAATTCATAGCGGAAGGTTTTGTTTTGATAAAGTCACTTAGAAATTATGTTTGTATCTATTTGTGCGACGGTTGACTGCGTTACCAAGGGTTGCCGTAAAATTTGGTTGTTTTGGGATATGGGTAATTTATTTTAAATTAACCAAACATTAGTATTGTAGTGGAGGTTTGCAAATCCTTAGTGTTATAAAATTTGTTGATGACATTATTGTATACTCTTGTGTGACGGAACCCCCTTCTTCTCTCACATGCTTGCTACTAGCCTGTAAGACTTAGACCCTTCTTGGATGATTGGAAAATCTTGTAGTTAATGGTGAAAACTAGTATACCTTGCCTTCGCTTCGAAACTTATGCTGTGTGTATACTCTATTTGATTTCCAGTTGAAACTCAATTATGTATGACTTTTAGTGTTAATTGTTGAAACCCGTGGTTCCCCTTTCTTGGGCCGATCAACTCTTGTTCTTTTAGAAATATATTATGTTAGTCTGTGCGTATGGTACCTTTGATAAATTTTCTAGATGGTTGGTGTATATATATCAAATCTCAATCTTGTAACTATTGTTATTTACTTACATGATGGGAATTTTGTTCTTTGCTAAATTGTTTGTATCTCCTTATAGGGCCAAGGGCCATTCTCATACGATTATTACTTTCGTTGCTTTTACTCCTAACTGAAGTACAAGGTCTTCTCCTTCTTTGATTGGCATGATGAAGACTCTATTATAACTTGATGTGTTGATAGTGTTTAGAGGTTTGAACCAATTCTTGTAATAAAGTGCTTCCTTTTCGTGATATTGTTAGATAATAGTTATGGTGGTTTTGTGTAGCCTTATCTTGCTCAGTTCTCGTGAACTGACTCTTGTAGAAAATTTGCTGCAGATGGATTTTGCGTGTAGATGAGGGATAGATTTGTAGACTTTTGTCATCAACCTCAGTTGAGAAGATTCTTTGCTCGAAAACCTTTGTATGTTGTTCAACTGTAGTTAACGACCAGTGGAAAGTTTAAAAGAGGATTAATGTCTTAGTATAAAGTATTGTGGACTTTGTCATCTGAACTTTGGAAACCTTGTATTGTTTGACCATCATTGAAATTATAAGAAAATTTGGTTATTATGGTTGAGTGACTTGTGGTGCATCAGTATTTTAGGAAATGATGTAATCTTGTTTTGTTCTCGTAAATGAGTGTTGCTTCAACTTGGCCTTGAGAATAAATTCTGAGTTAAACCTTGCCATGACTTAGTAATAAAGTGTCATAAGTAAACTAACATGGGATTGTTAAATACTTCTGGAAGTTAAATTAAAAGTTGCATTCAAATAAAGTAACGTAGGGGTCACCAACTTGAGAGCAAGAAATTCTCTGAGTAGACAAGGGCAAGACTATCATTGCAAGTAAACTTTATAACACGATAACCCTAGCTCCTCTAGTGAACATTATGCCTTTCATGGTAAAATTTGTAAAATGACCCTAAGGTGAAATGAACTGTTAATTGTTTAAGGATAATAAGATTTAATAAACAAGAGAAAACAATTTTGAAACCACACAATCTATCTCTCAGCCATTTGGAAAGTAAATTCTTTTACTCCTTGATAATACTTTTAGCGAAGCCTAAGTAAAGTTGTTGTTAAATCTGGTTAAGAGCCCTAGCTTCAATTTAATACTGGCAATAACTAATGAGGTCCTAAAAATGTTTCATCTCGACCTTCTCCCCCTAACCCTTTTTCAAGGCACCTTATATCTCTTCTCTTAAGTGTGTTGAACTTAAAACCATGTTGTCTTGTGGGCAAGAACGAATCTTAGTAGCATTAGTGGTGAGCAGATGGCCTGGTGGAATTGAAATTCTCCTTTTTCTTGATAAACGAATTAAGCAAATAAAGGTCATAATAGAGAAGATTTAAAGATAATTACTCTGTGTAAAAAGAATAAATTTTAACTTGGTAAGATGAATTGTATGAATCATATCCTGAGTCTCCTTGAAAACGTAAGCTAAGAATTGCAAGATGTCCTTCTAAAATAAATAACCCTCAAGAATATCTCCTTGTGGTTGGCCCTAACTGTGAGTGTGTTCTGTGATTGTACTTCTATGTTGTCTTGTCAAAAAAAGAAAAGTAAATTGTCCTTGATATGTGTGAACGTTTTCATGCTGCCCTTATGGCCATCCTTGTATCAAGTTGTTCACAGTGTTAGTTGTATACTTGGTGACGTCATGTTGCGTCATGTTATGTGTCAAGCAAGTCAAAAAAAAATTATCCTGTATTTCATTGTGTTGTTCGTGTGTGTGATTATTTGGGTCGTTACACTTTGGTATCAGAGCATAGGTTCATGCTCTCGAACCTATGGGCCGGATTGGTGTTGTATGATGATGTTGCATGGTGGTGGTGGTGTTACATGATGATATTGCATGATGATGATGATGTTGCATGATGGTGGTAGATATTGGAAGAGTAATGTGCTTTAAACGTGATGTGATTATTGTCGTAATTGTGATATTGTGAACGCACGGGATGTGTATGTCACTTAGTGCATGTTTGTCATTATTTTGATATGTTTGGGATGGGAGTATTCTCTCTCCTTCTTGTGGATTCTATGAAGAGATTCACTTGTGAATTGTTACTTTGTGATGTGTGAAAAGAATTCTAACGTGGATGACGTAGTGTTGGAGCATTGTGACATATTGTGATATGTGGGTGTATCAATGTGTTGTATGACTAGTTTGATGTTAAAAGAAATGAGTTGTATCATGATGTTTTTACCATGTTTTGAAGAAATGTGTGTACCACCTTGTTATGTAGCAATGGATGCTATGTTGAGATGTACTATGTTCATCGTATGTATGATGTGTGTAATAATGCCATGCTTCATGTTGTGATTTAGGGTCATACGGTGAGTGTATGAACCCTATCGTATGGTGCTTGCACTTTGGGTGCAGAATGTGGTAAAGTGATGTGTTACACTCAGTGAATGTATGATTGTGATCTATCCTGTATATGTACCATATGTAAGACCTTATGGTAGTTATGTGTGTGCCACTGTTATGTTAGTGATGTTGTTGTATGTTATGTTGTGAACCTTACGCTAACCGACCCTGAGGGTAATCGGTAGAAGTGTATGTTGAGAGTGAGGAATGGTGTACCATGGGTCAATAACTTGAGCCAAAACTCGGTTTAGTAGATAACATGTGATTCTTTCCTCTCTCCCTATGTGGTTGTATGTATGCAACCCTAGTGTATCTATGACTATGTTTAGCCTTGTCGAAGTGGTGGTGGGATGATTCAGATGGAGGTGATGACAGTTGTATTATTGATATGCATTGTATGAGATGAGGCTCAATGTTCCGAGTGCTAGCAACTCGTTGAGTACCCCTTTGGTGGCTAGACAAGGCCACACAGTTATCGTAATGTGACATCATTATAAGTTGATTTTATTCGTAATTGATTTTTTTTTTCTTTATTTTGTAAGGACCAGCAGCTTTTCTTGATTGCCATGCTTTACAATTTTGGGCATTTCCTTGGTTTATGGCACTAACATGGGGATTTTGATACTAACTTTGGCTATTTGGCCATTTATTTTAGCTTGATTTGGGGTCTTCTTTTAAATTTGGAATTCTTACCGCCTTGCCCAAGGCTTGTACTTTGCCACTTGGCACTTTGGATTGGATTGTTGTGCTGGTTCTATTGTCGTGATGTGTGGAATAGGGTCATGGGATGCACCATGGAATGGTTGGACCTATGGACCCGCCTCGTTGTATAGGGTTACACCCCAAGGAGTATATATAACTGGTGGGTTGTTGAACCATGCGTTATTATGTCACTTGGGTTAGGAGTGTTCGAACTCTATGTGTCTTGGACCATAGGGTCAACCGGCCTCCTTGAGGGAGGCATAAGAGAGGGAGGCATAAGAGACTTGAGGGAGGCATAAGAGTTTGAGGGAGGCATAAGAGAGGGAGGCATAAGAGACTTGAGGGAGGCATAAGAGGGAGGCATAAGAGACTTGAGGGAGGCATAAGAGTTTGAGGGAGGCATAAGAGACTTGAGGGAGGCATAAGAGTTTGAGGGAGGCATAAGAGACTTGAGGGAGGCATAAGAGTTTGAGGGAGGCATATGATATTTGTGTGTATGGTTGATGTTTCGGGATATATGTTGAGTTATTGTGATGTTTGGTAGTGGTCTTTTGATGTATGTGTTACTCATGTCAGAATGGATATGTGTTGTGATGTTGTGGTTATGTCATTGATTCCCTTGTGGACACTATGTACCTATAGCATTTGTTTGGTGTTATGTGAATTTTTTTCATCAATGCAAATTAAGGAAAGGTTTGGTGGATTGTAGTACTCTTTTGTTTGAGTATTTTGTATGTCAGTCATTGATGTGTGACAAGTACTATGTTATGTGGACTGTGCCTATTCTATTCCGTATTTGAGTAACCTTTTGTGGTGTAATACAATCATGAAGTATATACTTGTGTGCTTGTGAATCTGTAGGGTCTTGTGAACCTGATAGGGTGTTGTGTTAGCAGTTCATGTTGGGCACCCACAATAAGGAATAAACCAAAACTCTTCAATGATGAAATTTTAAAAGAAACTAAAACTAGAAATAATGATAATGGAAAGAGACTAATGAAATGATGAACAAGAAAGAACTGCCAATCTTCACAGAACATTGAAAGTTAAAATTTCTACCAAATGTTCCTAAGGCTACCCTGTGGCCGTACTTTAATCAACTAAATTTTAAACCATAAAGTGTAATTTCTCCTCTACCTGTTCTTGGTTGCGAACCATTTCTTTTCCTTGTGTTATGTCGCATCGAGGACGATGCTTTCTTAAGGGGAGGAGAATGTAATGCCCCTAAATTTTGAGATGCATTGTTGTTTCTTCCTTTCTTTCCTCCCACGTTGGTTATAGATGTGACAGGCCTGAGGAGATATAGACTGTATTTTTTTATTATTCTCTTGGCAGTCCATTTTCCTTTCTCCCTGGTTAAGACTCATATTTCTGCCAAATCTACCCTGCTTCTATGACTGGGTGGAAATCTTGCTTCTGTCCTTGCGTGAGGAGATGGGAGTCGGTGGAGTCCCATTCTTTTTCTTCATCTAGATCTCTTTTGGATCCTTTATTCAATGCGAGTGGTTGTGAGGCCGTGGAAAATCCCATTTTCCTTTGCTGGGCACCTGTTCCCAAACTGTCATTGTTACCTGGTTGCGTGGGTGTTTTATTTTCTTTCTCCTGGCACGTTTTCTTGCCCTTGGTTGCTACGTGATTCTGGTTTGATGTGGGTGTAGATGAAGCTACAAGATAGTGTAGCAGGCTTGTTACCTCCATTTTCTTGGGCGCTGCGAGGAGTGTTCTGGTTGCACGTGACCACAGTCGTGACCAGTTGTTGCAAAATATTGCAGCTGTAGTAGAAGAACGAGATAAATTTTGAGCTGCTCCTTTTCAAGTAGGAAAGTCCAACTTCTGTTGTTATGTATTTAGCATGGACTGGATCCTCAAATTCAAGATTCTATGATCAGAATTTGCCAGGCAAAATCGTGTAATACTTTAGTGAGAAGCCTTTTACCAGCACCTCCAACAAGCAGGTTGTCCAACTTATGTTGTCTATCTGTTCTTATTTCGTACATCCTACGATGTCAAGATTCTCCTTCAAAGATATCTTCATCAGGCATCTCTAAGTTTCAGTGAGTAGTTTATCAGGAACCTGATGAAATTTATTACTTGCTACTATACCTGAGCTTGTTCATACGAGTATACTCATGGAGAGGATCTCATGGCGAGGTGGATGTTTCATATTAGAAATTCATGAAGACAGTCTTTGCAAGGAGATTTTAGGAGATCGATGAAGGATAGAGGAGTTAAAAGGAAACTCAGATGTAGTTGGTTTAAAGGAAATAAAATGGCGCATGCTTTTTGTGTTGGTGACAGATCACACCCACAGGCACAGGAGATCTATGCAATGTTGGAGAAAATGTCTTGGAAGGTCTTCTTCCAGCTAGTCTGGATGCTCTGCCAAATCTTCAGATTCTGCGTCTGCAAAATAACAGTTTGCAAGGAGAAATTCCTTCAAATCTAGCTAGCTTATCGGAGGTATTGATCCTTAATATTGCAGATAATCAGTTCAATGGTGAGATTCCTGAGAAGCTTGGCATGTTGACAAAGCTCAGGTCATTGCGCATGGGAAAGAACAACCTGCAGGGACTTCTTCCTTCTACTCTAAGAAATTTATCATACTTAGAGGTGCTCGACGTGGGGGGAAAACAATTTGACAGGGAACATCCCTGATTGGATTGCAAATTGTTCCAGTCTGCGAGTTCTTGTAATGAGATCCAACAATTTCAAAGGTAAACTACCTCCGCAGATCGGCCAAATGGAAGAGTTTCAAATTCTAGACATTTCTTCAAATCTTTTGTTTGGTGAGATCCCGGATACATATCTCAATTTCAGAGCCATGGGAGACAGCGAACTGGATGGAGAGAGAGCTGGATGATTGGTGAGAGCAAAAAGGATGGAGACAGCTATGTGGATGGTTTACATCTAAATATCAAAGGATCAAACTTGGTTTGCGAATACGTAGTTACAGCCTCACATGCATTGTTTTGTCAAATAACAGATTGAGTGGTCATCTTTTTCCTGGAGTTGGAAATCTAAAAGGACTGATTATTCTCAACCTCTCCATGAACACTCTGAATGGGCCAATTCCAGATAGTGTGGGAAATTTAAAATGGTTGGAATCGTTGGATCTCTCTCTCAACATTCTTTCAGGACAGATTCCATCACAGCTTGGTCTTCTCGATTCTCTGGGATATCTAAATCTGTCTTACAACAATCTGTCAGGCAGGATACCAAGGGATGGTCATATGTTAACATTTGATAATTCATCATCATATTTAGGAAATCCACATCTGTGGGGATGCCCTCTTGAGAGAAATTGTTCTCTACCTCATTTACAATAGTCTGCTCCACCAGTACCCACAATGGATGATGAGGAAGAGAGAGATGAAGGGTTTCCATGGTTTTGGATGTGTTTTGGATTGGCAGTTGGAATGGGATTTTCTACAGTGGTCATGGTGCTTACTTTACATGTGAGGTGGAAGAATGAATGCTTTCGACTGGTGGACTGCTTAGAACTGGTGCACCCGGATTCCAGTACCTACAATTTTTATGCTGGCCCGTGTGGAGTTTGTATGACCTGTTGAAGCTGGAGAAATAGGCAAGATATTTCTACACCTTTCTACTGTTACTTTTATTTAAAATTATTGTGAAATCGAACCACTTTTTCCTTGCATTGATTTGTCAGTTGGATGTCATGATGGGAGATTTCCCCTTTCTGCTCGTTTCTCCTTGTTTTAGTTTTTATCGTTGTCAGTATGTTGATCGAAAGGATGTGTGTGCCCTCTCCTCTGGATGTTATGTTTCTCTTGCTCGAGTGATAGAACTTCATCTGTTTATTTATGTATTAATTCTTCCCTGCGATTGAGTTGCAAGTTATTATGTTGATCAAACTAGCATTTTCGTTATCATGGAAGTAAGTTTACGATAATTATGAAGCCCTCCCTAGCACCCAAGTTTGTCCTTTGACGTTATTTTGTTAGCTCCTACGCAAGTCCCTTTGATCACCTTTTTGGCATCGAGAAAGAAAGGTTGTAAGATTGTGTGATCAATGCTTGGGGCTAGCCAGCTTGAGTTTCGGTAGTAAACTTTTAGAATGAAAACGTTTGTGTGCGATGTGTTTTCCTGATCGCGTGTTTAGACTCTTATCTTACCTTTCATCACGTTTCTAGGCTTGCAAGGCCATTCTCAAGAAGTACCTTGACCATCCCTATCAACTTGAATCATAACTAGCTTTTCGAATCAACTAAGCTCGAGGTTTCATTGTGCGAATCCAGTACCTCGTTGACACTAGAATAGTTTTGGTCCAATCGCCCTCTGTGAATTATTGCTGATGGCGCTCTTCTTTTTTTCCTAACTAGAATTATTTTCTCCCTTGTATTGTTAACGCTATTAATTAATATTGGTCAGTTTTTATGCACGTAATTACTGTAATAGTTTGTGATGGAGATTTCCTTAAATGTGATTGACCTTCGGGAAAAACTCAGCTTTCGTGTGATAACCTTATGAATTCATAGCGGAAGGTTTTGTTTTGATAAAGTCACTTAGAAATTATGTTTGTATCTATTTGTGCGATGGTTGACTGCGTTACCAAGGGTTGCCGTAAAATTTGGTTGTTTTGGGATATGGGTAATTTATTTTAAATTAACCAAACATTAGTATTGTAGTGGAGGTTTGCAAATCCTTAGTGTTATAAAATTTGTTGATGACATTATTGTATACTCTTGTGTGACGGAACCCCCTTCTTCTCTCGCATGCTTGCTACTAGCCTGTAAGACTTTGACCCTTCTTGGATGATTGGAAAATCTTGTAGTTAATGGTCAAAACTAGTATACCTTGCCTTCGCTTCGAAACTTATGCTGTGTGTATACTCTATTTGATTTCCGGTTGAAACTCAATTATGTATGACTTTTAGTGTTAATTGTTGAAACCCGTGGTTCCCCTTTCTTGGGCCGATCAACTCTTGTTCTTTTAGAAATATATTATGTTAGTCTGTGCGTATGGTACCTTTGATAAATTTTCTAGATGGTTGGTGTATATATATCAAATCTCAATCTTGTAACTATTGTTATTTACTTACTTGATGGGAATTCTGTTCTTTGCTAAATTGTTTATATCTCCTTATAGGGCCAAGGGCCATTCTCATACGATTATTACTTTCGTTGCTTTTGCTCCTAACTGAAGTACAAGGTCTTCTCCTTCTTTGATTGGCATGATGAAGACTCTATTATAACTTGATGTGTTGATAGTGTTTAGAGGTTTGAACCAATTCTTGTAATAAAGTGCTTCCTTTTCGTGATATTGTTAGATAATAGTTATGGTGGTTTTGTGTAGCCTTATCTTGCTCAGTTCTCGTGAACTGACTCTTGTAGAAAATTTGCTGCAGATGGATTTTGCGTGTAGATGAGGGATAGATTTGTAGACTTTTGTCATCAACCTCAGTTGAGAAGATTCTTTGCTCGAAAACCTTTGTATGTTGTTCAACTGTAGTTAACGACCAGTGGAAAGTTTAAAAGAGGATTAATGTCTTAGTATAAAGTATTGTGGACTTTGTCATCTGAACTTTGGAAACCTTGTATTGTTTGACCATCATTGAAATTATAAGAAAATTTGGTTATTATGGTTGAGTGACTTGTGGTGCATCAGTATTTTAGGAAATGATGTAATCTTGTTTTGTTCTCGTAAATGAGTGTTGCTTCAACTTGGCCTTGAGAATAAATTCTGAGTTAAACCTTGCCATGACTTAGTAATAAAGTGTCATAAGTAAACTAACATGGGATTGTTAAATACTTCTGGAAGTTAAATTAAAAGTTGCATTCAAATAAAGTAACGTAGGGGTCACCAACTTGAGAGCAAGAAATTCTCTGAGTAGACAAGGGCAAGACTATCATTGCAAGTAAACTTTATAACACGATAACCCTAGCTCCTCTAGTGAACATTATGCCTTTCATGGTAAAATTTGTAAAATGACCCTAAGGTGAAATGAACTGTTAATTGTTTAAGGATAATAAGATTTAATAAACAAGAGAAAACAATTTTGAAACCACACAATCTATCTCTCAGCCATTTGGAAAGTAAATTCTTTTACTCCTTGATAATACTTTTAGCGAAGCCTAAGTAAAGTTGTTGTTAAATCTGGTTAAGAGCCCTAGCTTCAATTTAATACTGGCAATAACTAATGAGGTCCTAAAAATGTTTCATCTCGACCTTCTCCCCCTAACCCTTTTTCAAGGCACCTTATATCTCTTCTCTTAAGTGTGTTGAACTTAAAACCATGTTGTCTTGTGGGCAAGAACGAATCTTAGTAGCATTAGTGGTGAGCAGATGGCCTGGTGGAATTGAAATTCTCCTTTTTCTTGATAAACGAATTAAGCAAATAAAGGTCATAATAGAGAATATTTAAAGATAATTACTCTGTGTAAAAAGAATAAATTTTAACTTGGTAAGATGAATTGTATGAATCATATCTTGAGTCTCCTTGAAAACGTAAGCTAAGAATTGCAAGATGTCCTTCTAAAATAAATAACCCTCAAGAATATCTCCTTGTGGTTGGCCCTAACTGTGAGTGTGTTCTGTGATTGTACTTCTATGTTGTCTTGTCAAAAAAGAAAAGTAAATTGTCCTTGATATGTGTGAACGTTTCCGTGCTGCCTTTATGGCCATCCTTGTATCAAGTTGTTCACAGTGTTAGTTGTATACTTGGTGACGTCATGTTGCATCATGTTATGTGTCAAGCAAGTCAAAAAAAAATTATCCTATATTTCACTGTGTTGTTCGTGTGTGTGATTATTTGGGTTGTTACAAAAGATATACGAGTTCATCCACTTCTAGTGGGAAAGGTTACAATAAGATTTCATTTCAACAAGGGATTGTTAAACTGTTTTCTTTTTCTCCTTTTCTCCAGAACAACATGTAGATTTATCATTCTTCCAATTCTAATCACAGAAAGAGCAGGGGAAAGGCAACGCTTTCCACCGAACCAAGACATCCAATGATAAGGTGAAGCCATCCTTCTTCATTGGCCCCTAAGCCCCAACCATAATGCAATATAAGATGTGATTCAACTCATGGAAACAAGGGCTTCCACAACACACAAGCAACATTTTCACATTTAAAAAAAAGTCCAAAACAAAATGTAGTTTACAACTACATTAAAGCATGAAAAACAACATTGAGGCTTCATCAAGCAAGCCAAATGAGCAAAAAACTATGGGGGATGATACTTATGCCTCTCAAAGGGAAATGGGTATCACCAACTAATTTCAAACCGCCAAAATATAGTATATCAAAGCCCTGACATGCCCTTATGCCTCTCCCAAGTACCCCTTATTCCTCACATTTCCTTATGCCTCCCAAACCTCTTATGTCACCCCATAACGAGTAAAGAAATGCAAGCTATTTATTCGTAAGGTGGAACCCAAATCCCACCTCCCTCCACACGTATACCTCCCCAAAACACTTGTGCCTACCACAAAATGAACCCCATAGTCTTCTCCTACACCATTCCTAGGACATCTACCCAACATCCCACAAACATTCCAAAACATTCAGAATAATAACAATTTCATAAACAGAAAATAAGCATTCCAAGAGCCAAGCTCCTACCTCTCCATGATGGAGTTGCTCCAAGTTTCAAAATAGCAAGCTTTATCCCAATGCAAGCAATCCAAATCAGCCAAGCACAAGGATGTAAAAATTTTCCAACAACTTCTCCGAAGCAAGAACTCCAAAACAAAAAAAGAATTCGCCCCCCAAAAGGAGATTTACAAAAGTGATGCCACTCAAAACAAGGCAAGCAATTCAAATTTTATAGAAGAGGGAAGAGAAGAGGATGAGGTGGATCCATGTAGGATGCCACATCACACATCTGCAACCCCAACCTAAAAGTCAACTTCATTCTCCAATGCATAATAAATTGGTGGGTGAATAATATGACAGTTTACTGACATACTCAAATCAAGCCCATATCCCAATGGACTAAAATTAAACCACGTAAGAAAAGTGCAATTAAAACTAGAAGTATAATTTTAACCCCCAAACTAGAAGTATGGTTGTTAAGTAAATTTAAGAGGTATAAGACAAGTTTGACTTGTCCCAAAAGCCTCCAAAATCAGCCTTCAAGGAAAAATTCAAATTTCCAAGAAGGTGGGGTGTTTCACACTCAAAATTTTACTTACACATCACTTACATATTACTTACACATTACTTACTCATTCTTACAACACTTTAGATCATATCCAACAACCATACTAATTACATTCTCATGATATATTTCAATTAATTAACTTAACAACATGATTACTCACAATATTAATAGCACATTAATTAAATAATGAAAGGGGTAAGTGCACCACATAAAACACATGAAAACATTAAACAAAAGGGACCAAATAAAATAAAAACATAAAATCCCTTGGTTATATTTAAAGGTGATCCTCCCTATGGGAATCCCTAACAAAACAACTATGTATAAAAAATACAAGTTGCCATGGTGACCTTGTTGAATTCATCTACAATCCCCCGATGTTTGTTTTGATATTTTAACCTACAAAACACAAATACCTCCTTTCGCCTCGTGGCCATATCAGAACAAATAGTATAAATAAAATTCCAAAATCATCTAGATATATGAATCACAACAACATCTAAGCAACCAACAAGATCATTTGTAATTTTACTCAACAACTATATCATCATCAAATAATTTCCATTTCTAGGTCTACTCACAATATATAAATATCACATGTCCAAACAATATCCATAATATAACCATGTCAAACATCATATCATCATCAATATATAAAAATGTCTCTAATAATCATCATGCATCATAATTGAATCAAGGTCAACAATAATCCATGATCTAACATCTAACATCATACTATAATAAATTTCATAATATAATCAGTAGTATCATGATCAGTATCAAAAGGTGTCAAAGGGAAGTGGGCACTACAGTTGCTGTTGTAGGTGGTTTCTCCTCACACTGCTGATGGTGGTGGTTGATCCACTCGTTGCTAACATTGGTGGCTTCTCCTCTCGATGTCATCATTGGTAGGTGTTCCACTTGTAGCAGTCATTGTCGCTAGTCATTGCATCTTCACTATGGCTTCATGATTGTTTCAATTGGGTTCCTAATGGTGGTCCATTTCATTATAACCTAGGTTGTGGATCCTCTCAAAAAAATACTTAATAGTACAAAGATGTGGGTCCTTTCAACACATTCATTTACCCTAATTTAGAAAAATATTAAATTGATATATTAATAAAAAACATTAAAGATGTGCATTTTAATGAATAAGAATTAAAAATATATTAATTAAAACTTAAAATTAATAATTAAAAAAACAAAAACAAATAAAAATATAATAAATATTTAAAAAATAAATATTTAAAATAGTTATAATTCAAGTTCTGAAAATTAACATTAAAAATTAAAACTCTTATTGAAATTGAATTTTTTTAAAATTAATAATTAAAATAACAAAATAAAATAAAATTACTATATCTTAAAAAAATCAAAAATTAACTATTAAATATTCAAAACTTCAAATTTAAAATTAAAATTAATAAAACTAAAAATGTAAAATTGACAAATATTAAAATCAAAATTAATTAAAATTATAAATTTATTGAATTAAAAAATTGAAAGTAATAAAAATTAATGACTAATAATTTTTTTAAAAATTAAAACACATTAAAGATTAGAAATTAAAATTTATAAAAAATACAAATACATAAACATCAATTAAAAAATTAGAAATCAATATAAGAAATTAAAAAATTAAAAATTAAAAAATTAAAAAATGAAAAATAATAAAAATATAATTGAATTAACTTAAAATTTAAAATTAAAAAATAATAATAATGAGAAATAATAAAAAACTAAAATTACTAGAAACTAAAAATTAATTAAAATAAAAATTAGAACAAATAGAAAAGTAATTAAAAATATAATATAAATTAAAATCTTAAAATTGAAATTAATAAAAAAAATTAAATTGCTCAAATTTTTATTTTTTTAAAAAAACTAAAATTAATGAAAATTAAAAAGTAATAAAATTTAGAAATTAATAATTAGTAAAATTTAATAGTTAAAAATTATTGAAAAATTAAAAATCAAAAATAAAATAAAATACAATATAGCAAAATTTATTAAATTTAAAAGTAATAAAAAGTTAAAATTAATTAATACTTCAAAATAATAAAAATTAAAAAACAAAAACAAAATCAGTTCGAAACAAATGCATTTAAGTTGAAATGGATAGACATAGAATAAATATAAGGGAAAACTTACTTGGAAAAAACAAATGAAGAATCTGAAAATGTGTGCATTTACTTTGTGCACCACAATTTTTAAAAATGAAATGAAGGAAGAATTTACTAAAATATATGTTGGTGTTAGTAAATTACTTGTTACATACTTTTCTATGAAGGCCTCAATGGTTTAATTGTCACTGTCTCCATAGACAGAAGCATTTTTAGTCCAAATGAGCCAATGATTGTTGGTGTTACCTTAGTTATGGAATTCAACTATCTAAAAGTATTCATTTATTTCTCCAAAGAAGGAACTATCTCATAAAAGGTATTGTTTCAAGGCATTCAACCTATGTTTGTAGTAATGAGTGCAAGTGACCGGATCATTTTTGACTAAAAAATTTTCATCATGCAAATCAAAAGATTGAGGTTTAGTCATAGGAAGTCCATGCTAATAATGATTATATAGTTTTTTAAGGGTTTTAGTAAGTGGGGGCCAACAATATTCTACATTAGAAAAGGTGGAAAAAAAAGTAGAGGGACCCTAGTTGACGGATCATGACATATAATTTTTTTCTTGTTTGGTGTAAATAGTTAGGTGAAATTCAGATTACTTTGAAATCAACGTAACCAATGTCTTATTTTAGAACCTTTTCTAGGCTGGTCTTGTATTTGACATATTTTTCAGACAAGGTTCAACCTTTCAATTTCCCTTTCCTAATTATAGCCCAAATGCAATGTCCAACTTGTTCAATAAGTATTTTTATGGCCTTCAAGAAAATATTTTTTATATGATAAGACAAATCTGCGATCAAAATTTAATAACTTCCATTGGGTTATTTTCTTGATAAGCATGTTGCTCTTGTTGCATAGCGATGCTCACCAAAAAATAATGCTAGAAAGTTCGTTTCTTCAGAAAAATTGTTTGGAAAATCTCAAGTGGGTGGAATCTTTCATCGAGATCTATTTGCACTAATTTATCTTGTTATGCATGAATAGTTATAGGTTCTGTAAAACCATGGATAAGTTTTTCATGTGCACTTGTCATCTTCACTATTTCGCCATCACTAGAAGATCTTAGAATGGGACTATATATATATATATATATATATATATATATATATATATATATATATATTCCATGATCATTTTGAATCTCGTTAAATGTAGAATCAAACATTTCATTATCAGCCATAGTTTAATGTTACATTATGCATGTGATACAATGATGTTTTGCATAAATGTTTAAGAGATTGCATAGTGATGGTGCTTCACACATTTCTAGAACAATAAGGTTTTTTATATTCAAGTCATTGTTTCAAGACAATAGCAATTGTTTTTGTTTCATCTATGGAATGAGGTAATGTTTTTTGAACGATGTCAATATTACTCAAAACATTTATGATTGCACTCCTATTCAAAGTGAACTAGAGATGCATTATGAGAGAAATGCCTAATTTGTGCAAATGGAAGATGCAAAGAAAATAATATTTCTTCAAGATTGGAAAGAATTGCAATAGATGGATGTAAAGGATCCATTTTGATGTGTTGATGTGATGCAAATCTTGGCAAGCCTCCATGTTGCAATCTTCTGTAAACAATGAAAACAAATTCATTTTTTTAATAAGGCATTGTTGTATGCAAAGTTAATGCAACATAAGTATTTTTTGTTTCCTCCATGAAATGTTTCTTGTTAAAGTTGAAATGAAGTTGTATAGAAATACAACATGTATGGATCGATGTGTCTTTCATTCGAGAATGAAACCGAGCTATGCATCACAGTTGATTTTGATGTTTTATTGTAGTATCTTTGCGTAATATATGGATTTCAGAAAGAGAAGGGACAATGAGAATGTTGATGTTATTTTTTGGTTTGCAATACCTTTGATGCATTTTTTTCAGGTTTGGTTCTTATTTTCTAATCAAGTGAATGGGTGGAGTCAACATTATTTGTTTTACTTGTGCGTATGTCTCTTCTTTATAGGTTCCCCGAAGCTTGAAGTGAATAATTTAGGTAATGAAGGTTCTTGAAAGAACAACGAATAAGAAGCCATGTCATTATTTATGTTTGTAGATGTATATATATATATATATATATATTGATGTAGGTTACAACATACATTTATTAGTTAAGGCCTCATAATGGAAATGTTGTCCATCCAATGGAAAATGAATAAGATTGTACATTGAAAAAGATGATGATTGATCTGGAATATATTTTAAAATTTTGAGGTGGTTGTGGATGCCACAATTGAATTTTGATACCAAGTAAAATGCATAGCCATTGCAAAAAAAAAAATTCATCTTCTTCAATCATGGAGAGATGGTTTTCCATTTCCATGCTCATCTAGCAATCCCTCCCCAAATGGTAATTCCTGAAATGTTTTGTATCAGATATTCATCAATTCAATTTTGTAGAACAGGTCATGGTTTTTTTGTCTCTACATGAAGGTAGGAACTATGAAAAAAACTGAGTAGCATAATGCGATGGAGACATTGAATGTCGAATTCATTTGAGTAAAATTTACAAAGAAAACTGAATAGAGTACCGTCACAAAGGTTGTTGTCTTTTAAAAATATGTGGAGACCAAATTGAATAATTTGATTGAAAGTGTGTAAGCAATATGATGGAATATGTGTGGGGGAAGACATGACGGAAGGTTGTTTATGCGGGTAGGAGCATATTCAATGCTTTTTTTCTAAAACAATGGCTCGTAATGACCGCACAAGGGGTTTAAATCATAGAAAACATTACAATAAGGGATTTTATGTAAGCTTTCATCAAAGAAAAGATAAATATTGCCCCTAGTTACTGACCAGGTCCATATTGGTATATCAAGCCATCTAGAAAGCCATTATATGCAGAAGTGTTCCCCCATAAGCCAAGATCTCTACTTTCTTAAAGGGAAACTATACAATATTTCATTCGATCTAAATATTTTTCAAAATCGTGAACTATATGTGAAGTATACAACATATCTAGATCTATATCTAATTTAAATGATCTCAATAGATCAACATTTTCTTGATAAATTTTGAAAGTGTTCCACCATACCCAGTCTTAGTTCAACAAAGGTGTATAAAAAATGCAATAAAATAACAAGGCTATCAAAAAAATATTCCCCCACATTATATTTGAATGCATGGTTTTGGAAAAGGTGTAAACACTTCAACACATCGACTATGCACTAGGAAGGATGTTTTGTGGGTGTATAGTGCTCTACATATACGGGTATAAAGAATGTGGGAGTTTTTAAATGTATGTGGTTTTTTTGGCTGAACGACGTTTTTCATAAAAAATATTCAACAAACATCATCATGCACATAAATAAAGTATAAAAATAAGACTATTATAAATACCTTTTATAGAAGAAAACCAACAGTAGAAGCAATGAGAAGGTAGATTATGTGTTTCTATTGTTCAAAACAACATCAACATAAAATAAGCAAGTATATGTAAAAGATCATAAAACATCAGATTTAAGAGATGAATCTGTTTGTTGTATGTTATGTGTATACATAACAATAAGATAAACCTAAAGTAAATAAATTTTTGCAGAGATAATGCTTGTATCACATAAAAGGGGATGAAAGTTTTTATCAAATTTTTTGCATATGACTCTAGAAATTCATTAATGTGAGTTTATTTCATGTAGATAAATGTCTATAATTGACCATTGGAGGAAGAAAATGCATCAAAGACACCTCAAATACTTTACCATCTTATTCAATCTTGATACTATGGATTACTGTAACAAAAGATAAAAAACCAACTGATCTATAATAGGTTCATTGCTTCATAGCTTCCCTACAGTAGTTTCCATTATGAGATTATTATCTTGTGTATACCTAAGGGTAATCCCTTTTCAGCAGTGAATATATATATTATACCATATCCAATTGAAAAAAAATAGATTTAACCTACAGATATATATTTTCATGTTGAAGAGATGTGGCATTGATGTAAATAACCTAGGAGGGAGTTGGCATGGATAAGGTTACAACCATAATGTACCTGTATCAGTTGGTCAGATAGGAGTTGGTATAACTATATATACAAAAACTATAAGGTACTATTAATAATTAATAGGTACCGTTGCTTGAAAGACAATTTCTCGGAAAATTTTGTCAATGTATCATCTAAAGCTTAATAGCATGGCTGGGGTTATTGCCCTTATTTTTTATTATAGGTAATTTTCCATAAAAAAATAACACGATTACTATTTTGGAGGAATATTCTTCATGGTTTTTGGAGATGGGCTGAAATTTTGCAACACACATTTAGAAGTTTTATTGCTACATGGCAGCAATAAGAAATATTGACATGGGGTAAAATTTCAAATTATAGAAATGCTTCTAAACAAAAATAGAAGAGCTGGAATATTTGTAGAAGTTTGAAATAAAATTTGCAGGTGTTTTCAAGAATGAGTTGTTATTTCTTAGGAAGAAGATCAGTAAATATAGAGGCAAAAAGTATTATTTTAAGATGCAGTTTAAAGAAGAAGAGTATGCCTTTATTTTAAAAATAAAACTAAGAATATCAATGAATATATAACAATGTTTAGTTTGTTATATTGAAGAAGTTTACACATTTAAGAAATGGTTTTTTTTGAGAAAATCTAATCAAAACATCACATTATTGTTTTGACAAAGGAAAGAGAATAGTCAAGTATTGTGTGGAACATTTAAGAGATTGTAGAAAATCTTTAGTCTTAAACAACGAACAAAAAAAAATTAAATTTGTAAATAAAAATAGAGTAATACCCAAACCAACACTGGTGTGCGTAATCATTAATTAATTTCTTGACTTTTAGAGCTTAGGCTCATTACATTCCAAGTTGTGCATGTAACACTTTCTCTTACATCTACAACTTCAGTTTTGTGCTCTATGCAATTACAATTGCTGCTAATTCTATAAAACTAACTCCAACAAAACTTAACTGCGAACTACTCTAAACAAATATTTTACAAAACTAGAACTGTAGCTTTAAAACTATTGCATGTTGTGCATGCACAAAACAAATTGTTTTATTTATTTTTCTTTTCCTAACAATAAGACAAAGATGGAGTTAACTAAATAAAAATAAATCTAAACTTATCTTTCCTAAAAAGCTACGAGAAAAATTACATGTTGCACATGCATACATATTTCCATCAGTCCCCCTTAATTTCAACCAAATAGCTTTCACTATTTTGGAGCTAAGTTTTAATTTCTAGATCTACCATATGCAGGATCAAAAATTCCCAAACAACTTCATAAATATTTGAAAAATTCCTTTTCCAAAGATTTTGTAAATATATTTGCAAACTGATATTTGGATCTGCAAAATTCATGAGGAATTTCTCTGTTGTTCACCAAGTCCCTGATGAAATGATATCTTATATCAACATTCTTTCTCCTCTTATGAAAAACATGATTTTCAGACAATGCTATTTTTGATTTGTTGTCACAAAAAATTTGCGTAGCATCCTCTTGATTCCATCTCAAATCTTTCAACACTCTTCTCATCCAAACAGTTTTATATGCTACTCCTTTTGCTAATACATACTTTTCTTCTATTGAAGATAATGTTATAATGGGTTTCTTCTTTGATTCCCATGAAACTACTCTTGTTCCAAAATGAAAAGTTTATCCGGATGTGTTTTTCTTATCATCTATACTTCCAACACTATCATTACCTATATCCCTAATTAGTTTGAAATCATCTGAACTTGAAAAAAGAATTCCATGATTCTTCATTCCACACACATACCTCAAAATTATTTTTCCGCTTGCCAATGTGAATATTTTTGAGATTCCATGAACCTTGATATGAGGCTCACACCATACATAATGTCAAGCCTTGTGGCCATCAAATACATAAGAATTCAGACCAACTTTTCAAACAATGTTGGATCCACCAATGACCCTCTATCCTCTTTTCTCAACTTCAAACTTGCTGCAACTGGTGTTGGCACTCGTTTAAAATTCAACATGTTAAATCTCTTCAAATCATCATTTACGTGTACTTTGCTTGTGAAATAAAAAATTTACCTTCTGATTCTTGGACTTCAATGCCCAAAAAATAATGCATAAGACCAATATTTATCATCTCAAATTCCTTCTTCATGGCTGATTTGAATGACTTTATAGATAGATTTCTAGCAATAATCAAATCATCTATGTATAAAAAAAACAATTAGAATCTTACCTTGTTCCTTTATATTGGTGTATAAGGTAGGCTCACTACTGCTCATACAGAAACCTTTATCAATCAAATAAGAATAAATTCTACTGTAACATGCTCTAGGTGCTTGCTTGAGACCATAGAGCAATTTTCTCAATCTGCATACTTTTCCTTCTTAACCCTCAATCTCATAACCTTCTAGATGATTCACATAAAATTCATCTTCAACGAAACCATTCAAGAATGTTGATTTTACATCTATCTAATAAATAAGCAATTTGTTTTAAGTTGTAATTGCTAAAACCATTCTTATCATGTCCAAATGTGCTACTGGTGCAAACATTTCATTGTATTCAACTCCATATTGTTGTGTAAAAATTCTTGCTACTAGCCTTGCTTTTTGTTTCTATACTTTTCCATCAGCTTTGTAATTTTTTTTGTAGACCCACTTGACTCCTGTCACATTCTTTCATTTTGGAATATCCATCAGCTCCTATCTCTGATTCTTTTCTATAACATTTATCTCATCATCCATGGCTTATGCCCAAAATTCATTCTTTATAGCCTCTTCAAAACATATTAGATCTGTACCTTGAGAAAACAATGCAAAAACTGCAAATGAATTAGTTGTATCGGCATTATGGGTAACTTCAGCAAGTTGGGGGACCGAAAAGTGAACATCATATCCTGAATTTAACGAGCCACGATCACGGTCTTCTTTGTTAGGTTTTGGAAAATTATCAAACCTAAAACCGTGATCATGGGTATAAACCGTGATTGATTTCCTCTAATACAAAAAATAAACAGCGATGACCCTCATTTTTCTCTACCGTTTTCTCCAAATTGCATTTTTCTTTCCATTGTTGACGCTCGCGATTTGCATTGCCCTTCCAAATTACAATTTTTGCTTCTAGATCACAATAATTTACATTGTGCCACCAAGATGAAGAGGTAAGCCTTCATGTTTTATCAATTTTCTTACATTTTAGGTTTTTTTGTGGTTTTCATGGGTTTATCAATCTTTTTTTTATGTGTAATTTTTGTTTTGTTTTGTCAGTTTCTCGACAAGTTGCTAATCCTCGTATTCGTCAAAAATTTCCTCCACTTCCTCAAAACCCTCCTAAAAACTCTCCTCCGAACATTCCTTCACCTCATGTGGCTCTTACCATCCCCAAAGAACCACCAGGAACCCAAGGTGATATCTTTACAAAAATATGAGAAAATAAAAAATTACATTCAGAACCTCATTGACACTATCAAACAAAATCACTCCACAAATCCAAGCCGTGTGACTTTAGCCAACACACTTCAAACATTTATTGGAGAATTTGACTCTACAACAAACCAAATAGATAGATGGAATACTTTTATAGATGATTGTAGGTGTTGGTATGTAGAAAAATTATCACATGCGGTCATGAAAGACAATTGTTTTGGAAAATACCGCATTTGTGCACTATTTACAGACCGTAAAACTAATTCCCCCCTCACGAATAATTGCAAATGAATCTCTATCCATTGTTGTCATGACGACTAGATTAAGAACAATTTTTGGGACCAATGGTGGATGGTTTTTTTATTATGCACCAGGAAAACGAAATAAGGTTCCTCTTTATTTTTTGAATATTGTATTGTGAGTTTGTGCTTAATGAGTTCCCCAATTATTTTGAATTTTAGAACAAATGCACGTATTGCAGTTGGTCAACCTAGGATGCCCCGCACCCAAAAAATCACCAAAACCTTTAGTTATCCCTCCTACAGTGAAGGAGGTTGTGGAGATTGACACACTGTATGATTGAGGTCTCTCACTAACACTCTAGCCAAGCACGGTAGCCAAATTACATTTAGCAATGTTGGTGGAGGTGTCATTTTTAGCACACCGCACCATTGCAGGTCATGTGGCTCTGTATGCATTGCGGGTGAGACATCCTTTGTTGGGTCACATGATCTCTTTTATACAGATTTGATAATGGAAGATGTTTTTGGAAGTGTTGTGTCAAATGTCCCTGGTCTTTAATAGGTAAATGTCACATAAATAATATATATAGAAAATTTTATTTCATTTGAAATTTTAATATATATACTTGATTTCGTCATACTTGTGTAAAAACCAATATTTTTTTTATTTTAAACAACAAGATCTGGTCAATGATCCATGCAAGACATCATCTGTTGTGGTAACTAAGACTACTGACATGCCTCACATTTCTCTTACCCAGGCTAGTTTCACATATTTTACTAGTTAATGTTCAAGATTGTTTAAATATTATAAACACGCATTTCTATACGTGTTCTAGAATTTAATATATATGCATGAGCCTTAGTTGCCTACACCATTCTCTTAGACAGTTTTGAATTAATTTTTGTCTACATGTTATTTTTACATCTTATGACTACCACATAGACTCCTCCCTTTATGCAGTGTGTGGAGGTTGTTATTGATGTGGTGATAGTGTCTGCAGATCCACTAACATAGGTACAATTTTTCAAATTTGTTAAATTTTAGACGAATGATTTCTTGCTAAATATACAATATCAAACTGTACAAGAAATATTTAATTTGAATCATCCTGGTACAAGTCAGAGAGTGTCTGCCCTTGAACCTACATAGCGTCAACAAAAAATTGATAAGGATCATGAGATTGCGGTAAAATTTCACATGCTTAAAAATTTATAAGTTTCTAAATTATGAATGTATTTTCAATTTATCCACTTATAAAAATTTGGGTGTTAAAAACTTGATGTTTATGAATGTGCAGTCCAATTTGCAAGCATGCCTTACCTCTAGGATCATACAAATGAAATCCATAGTGCCATCTCCCTCCACTACATCCACAGATCGTGGACATGCTTCTACTAGCAAGGCCAAGAGAGGAAGGATGTTTCATGATTCTTCATAGGATGTATAGATATATATGCCAACTGTACATGTGATACATACATTTTTTATATGCCTATATATGGCTTGATATATATGATCTTTTGTTACAAACATTCCATGAAGACGTGAACACAGTCTTATGTGACCGTGTTGTCGTATATATGACATGCTTAGTTTGATAGATTATTCTTATATTTTCAGAGATGTGGCACTATCTCAAATGCATGTGCATGTATTCCACGTGTACTAGATATATTATATATATGTGGATTTTATTCCCAGACCATTCTGATATATTTTTTATGATGTTCTTATGTGATCTCATGTATTGATATTTTTGCATACTGATATTTGACATATAATCATATTTGATGATGTGTGAAATTTTTATATATATGTTTGACTTGATGAAGTATGATGATGTGTGACAACACGATTTTATTAAATGACATGTACTGTGATGATGTATTGACATGTATTGTGATGATGTAATGACATGATCTGACATCTCTGTCGCATTCTTTTTAGACCACACACACACATATGATTCATAATCATATTTGTTTCTCTTTGTGGTGGATGAAGATAGGAAGTTTGCACATAGTAATGTGTCCATTCAAGTGATATGACATCATAATCATCTTTGTTTCTTGATATAACTTAATATAAACATCTTTTTCTTTGGAAGATTGCATAACAATGGAAAAATTCTTGATATGACATGATAATTATCTTTGTTTTGCTTTGTCACACATATAAAATGTCTTTGTAATTTCATATATATGATTCATGTAATCATGTATTTGTTTCTCTTTATATACTTCATGCACTTGATCTTGTCTTTTTTGGGACCATATTTAATATCCTTGAAGGCTTGTCATTTATGAAGTTCACTATTGGTGTGGTGAATAATAAATCTTGTGCTTTGGAAGATATCATAACAATGGACATTCTTGATATGCAATCGGTGTCTTTGTTTCTCTTTACATGTGGTGGATGAAGATAGGATATTCTAAATTCAACTGTTCACACAACATGGTAGTGTGTCTACCTTGTTGCAATATCCTTGATGTGACCTTATTCAATTCAAATAATAGGGCATTATTTTCATTACATACAAATAATTATTCACATAAGATTATCATATTAGGGAGATATTCACATTTTATGATATGCTTGTTCAAGTTTCTAATACCACAACTATGTGTCACCTTCAATAATAGGAACAAAATCCAAATTTAACAGGTAAAATACATTAAAAAATATATATATATATATATATATATATATATATATATATATATATATATATATATATATATATATATATGACACCTTATTTGTATATTCATTACAACACCAACTTGAAAGAAAATATTTATTATTGATTTCCAATCATCATTTCTTTAGCAATGAATGGTGTTATTTCCTTCTTTTCGTCAACAATTTAGCACCATGACTAGAGTCTCCTCGACTTTGTCAAGACTTGGTACTTCTCTCCCCACATGGAAATCCATCTCCATGTACTTTTGGGTATGAAATATAGTGAAATTACTTGGGTGTTTGTTCAATTGAAGGTAGTTACAAATTGACTAAAGAAAAAAAGACCCATGAAGAGCAACAAGAAATCCCCCAAAAATTAAGTCAACAAAATTAAGTCCTTTTCATCTCTCTTGACCGTTCAGAGCTTATTGGCAATATTGACTATTTGGGTACATACCCACACACCTTGGGTACATACCCACATGCCTTGGGTATGAGAGAGAGATATATATAACTAAAAAAGGTCAGTCCATTGGTTAGTTCATGCATTCATATTATAAAAAATCACCTTCTAATCATCCTTAACAATGTAGGAAGGAGTCAATGTTGTTGCTTAATAGTTTCAAGGACAAAATGCTCTTTTTGGTCTCTAAGCTCTTAAGGGACTATGTCCTGAGGAAGTAGCCTAGAAGAAATGGAACCATTTGGAACTAAAATGAAGCCTCCACATGCTTTTACCAAGCCACGCAGATGTGTTACAGCATTTGGTGCCAAGAGCCATCGTTTGTAAAATATTATGTTTGACAGCCTTACACTAACTCAAACTACACAATTTTGCACTTTTGCAAACAATAGAGCACTAAGAGAACTGAAATGACATGGATAAAAATGAGATAAAATTATGTAGAGAGCCTTGATTTGTAGGTGTATGATAAAAAAATAGGTCTCTAGGTGCCACAGAGATTGAGATATCACCCATCGAAGTTATAACATTTTTGGGTATCCAGGCTCTTAACGGAATATGTCAGGAAGAAGAATGCCCAAAAAAATGACTCTTTCTGGCACCAAAAGAAATCCTCCATAAGAATTTACCAAAAAATCTAGACATGTTGACCCATTCGGTTCGGCACCAAGAGCCACCATTTGCAAAATATTGCATTTGATAGCCTTACAATGGCTCAAACTACACTATTTTACACTTTTGCAAACAATAGAACACCGATAGAACCAAAAGGAGATGGAGAAAACTAAGATATTATTCTCTAGAGGGTCCTAACACAAAGGTGTAGGATAAAATGAGAGGTCTCTAGAAGTGCCAGAGACCCATATATCACCCATTGAAGTTATAACTTTTTTCTGGTCTCTAGGTTCTTAAAGGATTACGTCTAAACAAATTATGACAGAAGAAATGGATTCATTTAGCACCAAAAAAAATCCTCCATAAGCATTTAACAGGTCACCTGGATGTGTTGGAATAGTCGGTTTGGTGGCAAGATCCATGAGTCACAAAATATTGCATTTGACAGTGCTACATTGACTCAGACTACACTATTTTATGCTTGTACAAACATTATAACACCAAGAAAAATAAAATTATATGAATAAAACCGAGATAGGATTATCTAGAGGGTCTTGACATTGAGGTGTAGCATCCAATGAGAGGTATGTGGGTGCCACAACACCCAAGATATCACTTGTCAAACTTGAAGTTTTTTTGGTCTTCACTCTCTTAAGGGACTACGTTTGAACGAAGTAGCCTGGAAGAAAAGACAACCTCTGGCACAAAAAATAAGCCTCCATAAATGTTTAACATGCCACTTGGACATTCTAACATAGTCAGTTTGAAGCCAAGAGCCACTGTTTGAAAAATATGGCATTTGATAGCCTTATACTGACTCAAACAACACTATTTTGAGCTTTTGCAATCAATAGAAAACTGAGAGAAGTGAAAGGATATGGATAAAATTGAGATAGGATTTTCTAGAGGGTCCTGACACAGAGGTGCAGGATCAAACGAGAGGTCTTTAGGTGCCATGGAGATTGAGATAACACCCATCAAATTTATAGCATTTTTTGGTCTTCAGGCTCTTAAAGGACTACGTCTGGACGAAGTAGCCTGGAAGCAACAACACCGTCTAGTACCAGAACGAAGCCTCCATAAGTGTCTACTAGGCCAAAAATATCTATTGGCATAGTTGGTTCACTGCCAAGAGCCATCGTTTTCAAAATATTGCATTTGACAGCCCTATACTCACTCAAACTACAATATTTCACACTTTTACAAATAATAGAACACCGAGAGAATGAAAATGAGATGCAGAAAAATGAGATATGCTTCTCTAGAGGGTCCCAACATGGATGTGCATTATAAAATGATAGGTCTCCAGGTGCCATGGATACCGAGATATCACCCATCAAAGTTATCGTGTTTACCTAGCCACCCAGATGTGTTTGTGTAGTCAGTTATTGTTAAGATAAACTGTTTGTAAAATATTTTGTTTGATAACTCTACAGTGACTAAAACTACACTATTTTACATTTTTGCAAAACGTAGAACACCCATAGAACCAAAAGAAGATGGAGAAAAAATCCACCGCCAACACATCCGGTTGGGGGGGTATAAACCTTCAGGTACTATAGCGGGCTTCAGGTAGGCCCGGTTCGGAGTTGGACCACCTGATCTGAAGCAAAGAAACCCTTCCATAGTGATCCCAATTTATGTTTTGAGTGCAAAATTATGGCGGTCATAACTTGGGGCTTAGTCATATAAACTAAGAACCATCTGAGCCAAAAATTGAGCTAAGGAGGACTTTATTTGCAACCAATAATTCAGGTTCGTGGCATTCCTTCAACCTTCTGGGAATAATTGTTTGAAAACTACCTTTTCTAGGTAGTCCTAGGCAATGAACGAAATTGAGTAGTGATAAGTCATGCCTCGAGATGTCATGGGAGTGAAATGCCTCTAATAGCATGTCCATTTTGGGGGTATACGTCTTTAGGTGCTATGGCGAGCTCCAGGTAGGCCCAATTTGGAGTCGAACCACGCAATCTGGAGCTAAGAACCCTTTCCTTATTGATCCCAATTCAGGTTTTCAACAGAAACTTCTATCGGTCACAACTTGGCACTTGATCATCCAAATCAACAACCATCTGAGCCAAAAATTAAGAAAAGGAGGCCTCTAATCACACCTAAGAATTAAGGGCCATGGCATTCCTTGAGCCTTCATGGCATAATTGTTTGCAAAATACATTTTTTATGTAGTCCTAGGCAATGAATAGAGTTGAGTAGTGAGAAATCATGCCCCAGAATGTCATGGGAGCAAACTTCCACCGCTAGCACGTCCGGTTGGGGGGGTATACGCCTTTAGGTGTTACAGAGGGCTCTAGGTAGGCCCGGTTCAGAGTCGGACCACTTGATCCAGAGCCGATATCCCCCTTCATAGTTACATAAACTGTTGTTATTTTCTTCTCTTTTCTTGGAAAACAATGAAATATTCTATTAGCTTTGAGGATATAAAATTGTCTACTAATAGTGCCAACCACTTGAAGGTAGAAGCTTTTATGACACCACTGACCTGCATATAAGTGTTAGCCAAAGTAATTTAAGTTCAATCAAAACCATACTAGATATATACAAAATACATAAAATTAATCAAATATATGAACTCGAATCTAGTATTAAAATTTAAGAACTTCAGAGAAATATATACCAGACTCGAGCATGTAAATTCATTCTAATGAACCATCAGGATTGGATATGTTAATAGCTCCAACCGTGTAAAGGTATTGTTATCCAATTTTCTCCCTCAGGAAAACTTGAACATTCACAACCTTGCACACTAAGAAATTGAAGGGACCATTCGGCCATGGGAGCTTACATTTCGATTCCAAATATCAGGTTTCAGGAGGGCTCGACAATGGCAATGCAAGGTCAGAGAAGGAATGGACAAGGGCCAACTTGGCCAAGGAGATTTCAAAGGAGATCGGAGCTCTAGCAAGAAAGGATCATATCAGCTCGACCAAAATTAGAAGGAATTTACGCTAGGTGCAGACAAGTTGCCCGCTTAGCAGGTTAGAAAAATAATGGAGGTCTAGGCCCAATTTTTTCAAACATCGAGCATTTGACATTTCAGAGACTAGGTGGGGGAGAAAGGGAATGGCATCCCAAAAGGCCCGAAAGCCCAAAATGCCAAAGTTTGAAATATTTGGTATTTTTGGGGTCAACTTCCATTTCAAGGTCAGCAACACCATGGATCGAGAATTTTAGAGTCCAAAAAAACTAAAAAATGCAAGCCAATGTCTGAAATCCTGAAATTTTGAAGTCTAAAAGATTCGGCATTTTCAGGGTCAATGGAGAGGGATTTTTGGACTTTTGGAGGTTCTAGTTTTCAGGTTTGGAGTTGGGTGGTTTCAGAGGTTAGCTTCAGGGATTATGGAAGTAAAAGGTCCCAAAAGTGCAAAGTTCTGAAACTCCGAAGTCTGAATTTCAGACTTCAGAATTTTAGGATTTCAGAGGTCTCAGCGAGGTCAGTCGGATGAAGAGTGTCATAGGTCAAAAAGGTGAAAGGTCTGAAACCCGAAGTCCAAATTTCGGACTTCCAGGTTTTGAAGGTTAAGGGTTCATAGTTTTGGAGGTTAGGTGGAGGAATAATGATAACACCTTCCCCCAAAATCAAAGGGTCTGAAACCCAAAGTCTTAATTTTGGACTTCAGGGTTTTGGAGTTTCAGAAGTTTTGTGAACCCTTGAGTGATGAACATTAACATCAACCTCTGAAGTTGAGATTCCTGAAAGTCTGAAATTTCAGATTTTAGAAGTTACAAGGCATTTCAAAGTTTAAAGAAATAGAGCTAACCATTCACATTAATGCAATATGGAATCCCAATCTTCAGACAACCATTTTAGAGGATGTTATAGTTTTCTCACCTACCACAATGATGAGGTATTGGCTTCCTTTCTTTTCCAACAAGGAAAAGTACAATGAGGTATGGATTTTGTAGTAGTAGCCATCATTGTTGTAGGTGAATTAAATGTATTTTTTAGTGGTTAAATAAATAATTCAAATTATTCTCTCCTCCTTATCTCATTCTTCCTATATATTATAAGCAGGGAGATTGTTCTAATGTTAGATAATTTTACTTTGCACCCTCCCTTCTTCTCTCCTCTGTGTGTGGAGTTCAAATCTCCCATTCAAGCTATAATTAAAGCTTGTGAATTGATCCATACCATATCTTCTCATTACAAAATCATTCCTTATCTATCATCATTCCTCAATCAAACTCTCACCTTGGGTCACCGCTGAGTATCCCATCATATTCTTCTATCTTAAAGCCACACCCGGGTAGCCCTCCATTTTCTATTTATAGGTCACCTCCTGGTAGCTCATTACCTTCTATTCTTGGGCAACATGCTAATAGCCCTTCATCCTCTTCTATCTATGGAAATCCTCATCTATACTTGGGTCACCCCCGAGTATTTCCTTGTTATCTTATTCCATTCTTGGGCCACATTCTAGTAGACCTCAATTATATTTCATATATGATTCACCTTGGGGTAACCCATTATCTTTTATTCTAGGGCCACGTCCTAGTGGACCTCCATTATTTTCTACTTGTGGGTCACCTTCTGGTAGCCCATCATCTTCTATTCTTGGGTCATGTCCTTGTAACCTAGCTTATTCCATCTTAGGGCAATATTCTAACAACCCTTCATCATCATCTATAAGTGGCTCACCTCCTGGTAGCCCATCCTCTTCAATTCTCAGACTGTATCCTTTTCATCATTTTACCAATGATCAGGGAAAGCCCACCATCATTTCTCTCATTCCTATCATCAGTTCTAATAGTCCATGTTGTCATTCTTCTCCCACTTCTCTGGATTAGATAACTCACGCATCAAATTATAAGAAACCCAAACAATTTCTTAATCAATCTCAGTTAAAAACTCCAAAGAGCTCCAAAGTTCCCAACACTTCCAACACTATTAAGGTTAAAAATCAAGTGTGATTCAAGAATGCACACCGACGTAACCATAAAGTTAGGCGTAAAGTGTATAATCCTATTGATATGGAAATCAAGCTCCTGCATATGAAATTTGTGTTTCAACATAAATCAAAGTCATTTGTTTAGTATGAGCTCACCTTAATAATTGAGATCGGGGATGACATAACTCTTGATAATCAAACACGCCTAATCTCCCTTTTAAAGGAAGTTGCAAACATTGTTGTTGGATCTTATCACGTTGAGTGAATTTTTTTAATCCCACCTTTCCAAAATTCTAAAAATCTAAAAATAAAAAAGAATTCAAAAATTCAAAAACATGGGAAAACAAGAAAAATCAAAGTTACAAAGATCAAACATTACAATCAGGTATTGCATACGAATGGATTTTTCTTTCTTCCCTTCCTTATTATTCTTCTGTAATTCTTCCTTCCATTTTCATCCCTTCAGTGATATTTTTGTTAGCCTATTCACACACATTTTACAGTAGTTATCTCTATCGTATCTGTTTGACCTTTTTCTTACAACTCCTTGGTAAATTAAAGAACAAATGACCTCTTAAACATCCTATCACAATCAAATTCTAATAAACGTATTGCGAACAAATTTTGGACATATTTTTGACACTAGCCAATGTTTTCATCACAATCACTTCCACCTCCTTCTGTCAAGCCATCAGTGGTTCTTAACCCCTTATCAAGCAAGAGAGCTGAAATAAGTTTTCAAAAAGTAAAAGAATCAAAAGCAATAAAAAATCTAAAAATGAAAAGTAAACAAAAATTGATATATAAATCTCTTTTGGGGTATTTCCAATAACTCTATCAGGGATATGGATGCTTGACAGACAATAGAGAAATATTGTGATTAGAATCAAATGCATCTTCATCCATGTTATGGATTCCTGACTGGTAGTGGAGCAATGTATGGCTATCCTTCCACCCTCCATTCATAAATTATCTATCACCTTTCAAAATAAATCATTCCTACACATTGGCTAACATGTCTTCACTTTCTTGTCTATTGAATCTTCACTTCAAGAGGCAATAAATTCCACATGTACACACTGGATCTTTATGAGTGAACAAGATTAGTATGTTACCAAGTGTCTTTTTTTTACCTTGTTCAAACTCTTTCTGTAGTACATATCTCATCTCATGATTTGTGTGTTAAGATAATCACTTTTTCATCGTGAGGATTCTAAGCTACATTCATAAAATTCATTGTTCTTCTAATTCGTTCAAAAAATCCATGTGTATGTTATTTCTTTTTTTCCATGTTTACAGACACCTTTGTCCCCTTTAACAAAAAAATCTCTTCTCCTTCCTTTCCATCATGTGCTTTTAGGCCAACTTACGCTAAGGGAATCCTTCCTTCTTCCCAAAACTTCATTGGTTTACATTCATCATCACATTGAACCTCTCCATAATGGCCTTAGGTCCCACTTCTACGCATGAATATTTTTCGTTTGAATACTCCCACTTAAAGTTGGGGCATTTTTGCATCTTCACTTTCTTGGGCATACGCTTGGTATCCGTCCCTTATATATCCCATCTATCATTGGGGGCATCCATGCATCTTTGTATTCCTATACATCACTTCACAAAACTTTCAAAATCATAAAAAAAAATCAAATATGTTTAAAGAAACATCAAAAACAATATAAATCATCCTACAAAATGTCACTCTTGGGTTCTCACCTATTCATGTGCACGAATCATATATTATATTGATCTACTATGTTTGTACTCTGGGGCACAATGAGTTGCCTGGTACTATGTTGTAGTGCACAATTGCTTTATCATTGGACCCAAGTTTCCTCCGTTATTCCCCTTGTATGTACAATTCATTTTTGGAACCATCATTAACCCTTGTCTTTAATTCGAGTAGGTCAGAACTAGATCTTTATAATTAAAAAATTACATTAAGTTTCTCTATTATGTTAGCTTGTTTACTTTCTCGTATTGTATTGCATTATGTATGTTGCATGCAGTTAGGAATATTTTACTTTCTCGTATTAATTTTCATTGTATATGTTTCATGGAGTTAGTGCTTTTAGCAATGGACATTTATTTGTATATATATTTTCATGTCATATTATACTTTTGTTCATTATGTTTAATAATGACTGATGATGAGGATTCTAAGAAAAATGATGATTAAAAATTGGTTGCACTGGTTTTTGGATAGCTAAATATCCCCTTTTCTTGTTGTTTTATCATCTTCTCTTCACACTTTTATTTCTTCTGTTCTCTTTTTGATCATCGATCAAGTTCTTCCATCACCCCATCAACACTCAAGGGGGCATCCTTTGTCCTTTTACTTTTTCTTCTACCCCTTCAAAATTTTGTATTTGTTTATGTGTGTCTACATTCTTTGAAGTGACGTAACTTATGTCACCCAAAAGAGGGGAAAATGTAGACACCTTTAGTTTGATCAAAGCACTATTATTCCTAATATTTCACTAACTATTCTCCTTAAAAATTGATGATACCTCAAAAACCTGACTCCTCTAACTCATCGTTTACGACATTGTTTTGGTCGTATGTCTTGTATAAACAAATTAAGAAGGATATTATAACCTCGTTTTGACTAAACCATCATCTCATTCCCTTATAGACTAATTCTACTAGCTTTCTAGACTATCAATCCATTTTATTGGATTTATTAGAGCTCTCAAAACTCTCTCGATACTCTAATTCCTTTCTAAGAAGGATTAACTAGCCTAACCTAGTTTAACTAGTCCTAAAACATGATTAACCTCTTTTAAACCTAGTCAAAAATAATTTTGACTCACTAATGTGCTTTTTGACTCATTTTTAGTCCCATATGCACCAAATTCCCCCACTTTTGCAAATGAAAAATTATAAATAGGACTAGACCCCCCTCTCATTTCTAAGAACAATTCCTCTTTCTAACACAAACTATCGTACTATTGCTAGGATTAGAGTATTTTCCTAAACATTTTATTGAGCTATTGATTTTCCATTGCATTACAAACACAAGCATTGAGTAAATTGGAAGAACCATTGGCCTTGAAGTCATTAATGGTGAGCTCTCATTCTCATAAATCACAAACTGATTTCTTAGAATCCTTACTAGGTTCATTTGTAAAAGCTTTCAAGAATAGAGGATAACTAGATGTGTTAGGTTGCTTGTTTATTTCAAGTTTAATGTATGCAAAGTAATGAATATTTTCTTATTTCTTATCACCTGGTCCATTGACTAGTTTTCTTAAAGCTTTTGGGGTTTCTTAAGTGTTCTTACCCCATCTCCATAGCTTTTGCAACTTTTCATTAAGGACAAGATCCTCTAAAATTTGGATCTGTGTATCAGAATAGAGGAATAGGAATTGGCCTTCATCTGGAGAGATTTCCCAATTGCAAAGTCCCACACTTTGAGAAAAGCTCCAAGTTATGCAATCACACTGACAGTTTCAATTTATCGAATTGCAAATAATCAGGGGTGTTTTGATTATGCATCAACATGTATTTAAGCTTTTATGGCACCAAGTTAACCTACATAAAAGTGTTAGTCAAAGTAATTTAAGTTAAATCAAAATCATACTAGATATATACAAAATACACAAATTAAATAAAATATATGAAATTGAATCTAGTATAAAAATTTAAAAACTTCAAAGAAAATATACCAGACTCGAGCATGTAAATCCATTCTAATGAACAATCAAGATTGGATTTACTAACAGTGCCAACCACGTGAAGGTATCTAATATTTTATAACACCAAGTTAACCTGGATAAAAGTATTATTCAAATTAATTTAATTTGAATTAAAACCATAATCAATATATACAAAATACACAAATTAAATAAAATATATGATCTTGAATCTAGTAGACAAAATTAAAAACTTCAAAGAAATATATACTAGACTCGATCATGTTAATTCATTCCAATGAACTATCAGGATCAGATCTAATCTGAATAGAGGACATGATTGCTTCATGATATAACTCTCAAACCTTCCAAATAATCTTGTTATTAGGCCTTCCTCAATATCTATACAAATGAATATTTGTTGCTAAAATAAAATGCGAATATAATAGTATTTTCTTGTGTGTCTCGAGGTCTTAAAACAATCAAATAGAGAAAAAATTAATGGATACTGTCGAAGAAAAGTTTCAATAACTACCACTGAACCTGTAGGGTACTCAATATCTTTGCCATCTATAACAAGAGAGAAATTTCTTTCTTTCCTCGATGTAACAACATATAATTTGTTCATTCTTCATTGTCTTCTGTCGCAATAAATGTAAACACTTGTCCTAAAAAAATAGAGGTTTCAACTCAAATTTAAATAACATATTAATTTTAATGGACATAACTCAATAATAAAATTATAAATAACCATTTACTTTTTCACATCAAAATCAAAATGTCGTCAAAGTCCTTGGATGTTAGAATTTCATTTGGAGAAATACGTTGTGATGCATATGGAAGTTGATAACTGGGAAGTGGAGTTAAAGGCCTACAAAACCATCCATCCAGCCATTCTCGTGAATCACACTTAACAGTGAAAAATTTGATACAAGATGCACAAAAACACGTCAACTTTCTTGTCCATGTGGCCCACAAAAAGTGTTTGAGATACAAAATGAGTGTAGATCACTGGACCTTGTGAGTGTCATACAATCCTCATAGTTAGAAATTTTTTGTTACTCTTTCAACCAAAAATATCTACAAACTGTGGAATTTTCTTGAGAACCATATACCATTTTGTCAATACACCATTCCCCTATTCTCTTTTCATCTTTCAATTTAGCGCCATGTTTTTACTTCAACACTTCTCTTGTAAGATCTCTTTTCACACATGCCGCTACACCATCATGCTCTCTTTTTCCATGTTGAGTCTCAATGAAACTCCAAATATGTTGAACACCCATATTGATGTGCATCCTACTCATCCAATAAAACATTCATGTATTCCTAAACTGAGATGTGTAATTATATGACCATATATAGATTTTATTGAAGTGGATTTCCCTTTTAGACAAGTTTTAATAAAATAAATAGAAAGATCCTTGTACATATTCAATAGAATGAGTCTGATCATCACTGATATAAAAATGGTACTCTCTTAAAATAAATTGACCATTATTTGTACTGTTAGGAGAATGTATAAATGTTATATACATAAAAATGGCACCATATACTGAGTTGTAATATTGTGATTTAACCTCCATTTGTGGTTGCAACATGTAATTCCCGACGAAATTGACCACTGAAACAATAATACCAATAGGAAATGTGTCCTTACATATCTTGAATTTTTCATCCAACCATCGATCTTTATGTGTAGATTAGCATACTCATTAATAATTTCATTTTTAAATTTTCTCATAAATTTAAAAACATGTATATGTTATGTAACTAGCTCATACCATTTATAATCCTTTCCATATTTCAATTGGTATGATATTGATTTATATTTATTAAACCTAACTAAATTATGTCATATTACACATCCAATTTTCTCATGAATACGACTTTCTAATTTAGGTAATCTAGTACACGTACCACAACATCCATCTAAACAATCCTGACTATAAAAAAAATTCCAAATTATATTTCACAAAATATCATAGGAATTAAATCCGTGGAAGGTATTGGTTGAACTTAAACACCATATTCTGGTACATAGTTTCAGAATGTAAATAAGAACAAATACAAAATTTTTTATCAGAATGCATCACAAATTCAACATGTTGCCTACAACAACAATTGGCGCAAGCATGGTTGATTTTTGCATAGAATGGTTTCAAAATTTAAAAAAAAAAATTGACTAATTTTAATTTCTAGATGCTCTTGTTCAAACTTACAAAAAAATTGAGTTTGAGTCATATCTAAGAACTACTTTGGATTTGGTTCACGATTAGTAGAACCAACTCTTCATTTTACAACATCTCTTTTATTAGGTGAAACTCTAGTGTTACCATGCAAAAATTAAATGACTTCTCCTGTAGCATTAGATACATATTTGTCTTTACATTGTTCTCTAGCAAAGAAAAAGCCCCAAAAAATAGTGTTATTGGGTGATTGAAGGATATTACACCCTTCAATTACTTTCATAAGAGTTTTTTGATTAACAATCAACATTCGGCTTTTTTTTAATCAAATGCTATTTTTTTGTTGATTCACTTACAACACTAGTAGCAAGTACACGACACACGACATTACTATCCCTTGTGTGTCTCTTAACATTAACAGTGTGATATGCATCATGTAGTTTTTCAACAATTTAAGAGGTTTGACCACCTATATTAGATGTTGTCAATCCTAAGGTGTTTAATGTTGATCTCATTTTATTCAATTTCATCAAACTAACCAACAAGTGACATCTTTGGGAATCATTTAAAGTTTCAAAATGATTATCCCAAATTTCAGAGGCTTTTTTTTCTAATTTTCCGTTTAGAAAGTTTGTCAGATATTGGTTTCAAAATGTTCTCATCAAATTCAATTAAATAATTAGGTCTCTTTCGTAAAATCTTAAGAGGTGTTTTTCCCAAATTTTTGTTATCTATAATTTCAAAATAAATTTCCTTATTCACCTTTTCATTGTCACCTTCAATTTCGACATCAACTACATCATGAGTATTTAATTCATCTTCATCACGAGTATTTAATTCATCTTCAACATTGGGAGTAAATAAATTTCTTTGATCCTCACTGCTTACAATAGTAGGGGTTGAAGATGAAACTCTTCTTGATTCATGAAGTTTCTAAATTCACTCAGAATATTGTAATTTTTTTCCTCTAATTGTTGTGGTGTGTTTTTACTTATTTATTTCCTTTTTTGACTTCATTTCTTGTCTCCCATGATGCTTAAATTGATGCAGGATAATTGGAAATGATGCAGGGCACTTTAAAAATAGTTTCTGATGAGAAATAAAAGTGTAGAAGGTGGTAGAATTTTGTAAAAATTCATACAGTTAGGTCAGAGAATAAAAGCAGATGTTGATGATGGACTTATTTTTGGTGATGGAGTTACTTCTAGTGTTCTCTGTGGTGTCTCTTGCATGGCCGAAGATGAACAAAATCTTGGAGACCTTTTTGTAGAAGGAGGTGTAGCTTGTGCTACAGCATGTCGTGCATGTCCAATATTTGAAGGTACATTACCTTGCTACTCTAAAGTTTGATCTACCATATCATCATGTGGAATAATTTCTACTATACTAAAAAAATTTCTTAATATTTCCATCCCAAGATTCATTTTTAATAAACTGAACTTCTCTTCTGATCACAACCTTTCTAATAACTAGATTATACAACTTGTACCCTTTTGTATTCTCTGAATACCCAACAAATATACAATTTTCTCCTTTGTTGTCTAGTTTATTCCTTATCTCTTCAGGAACATGTGTATATGCAACACAACAAAAGAATCTGAAATGAGAAATGATGTGTTTCCTATTTTTCCATGCTTGTTGAGGAACAATGTTCCTAACAATTATTTTTGGACACTTGTTTAAAATGTAAATCGAAGTTGATACTGCTTCTGCCCAATAATCATTTAGAAGGTGTTTTTCCTGCATCATACTTCTCGTCAATTCCATATTGCTTATATTATTTCTCTCTGCGAAACCATTCTGTTGTGGTGTATACCTGGTAGTAAAGTGCTTGTGTATACCATGATATTTGCAACAATTCATAAGAAACATACTCACCTCCTTTATTTGTTCTCAAAAATTTGATGTAGTATACACTTTTCTTTACCACTCATGCCATGAACTACTGAAATGTATCAAAGGTATCTGATTTATGTCTTAGAAAATATACCCAAGTGTTCCTTGTGTAATCATCAATGAATTTCATAACATATTAACAACCACCAATAGAAGTTATTTGCATAGGTCCACATAAATCTGAATGTACAATCTCAAGAGTTGCACTTGCTCTTTTCATTTTGCAAACAGGGAAAGAATCTTTATGTTGCTTCCCCAATATTCAACCCTCACATACCCATTATGGTTTCTGAATCAATGGAAAACCTTTAACCTTAATTGTTCTTTGAAGTAAATAAAAACGTCCAAAATTCAAATGTCCATACCTTACATTGCAAATCTATGATTCATCTTTCACGAATGATTGAAAATTTGATTGTGTCCCTTCAATATAGGAATCAATTATATATAGCATTGGAATCAGTGCATGAATCACTTGCATTAGTGCGTACCTCTTTTACATTGGCACAAGACTCATTTACCTTAGCGCAGGAATTTGATGTGAAATGAGCTACCGATTTTTTTGGAAATAGATATGATTCTCTTTTTTCCTAGTTTTAAAATCAAGAGAAACATTCTATTGCTAATCATCTTAACTTTTTCATTCAATTGAGTGCTAGGGGATTTGTCCACAATCACACAATCATTTTCTTCCATATAAACTTTGTATCCTTTTTATACCAACTGTCGAATAGTAATAAGGTTGTGCTTCAAAGATGTAACATAGTAAACATCATGAATATTCATTTTCTCCCCCTATTTAGTTATAATACTAACAATGTGTTTTCCTTTTATAGACAAAATATTATTATTTGCAAAGTAACATCACTCTTCACTGACTCATCCAAACTAGAAAAAAAATCTAGATTACTTATCATGTGAATACTGTAACGAGAATCTTAATACCATATATCACATGGAATCAATTTTTATAGATTGAACTCAATAGGGGATAAATAAGGTATTGATTCGGCAATCCTTGTGCATGAAATAAACATAGATCTAGAAGTAGAGCTTCCGACATTATTATGATTTTTCTTAGAATCATAAGAATGGTGTCCTTACTTTTTACAATAATGGCACTGAACATGAGACTTATCTTTTCTCTGACCATAAATGTGTTCTTGACTCTGTCCTCTTCCACTTGAGTTTGATGAATTGCTATTGCAACCTCTCGATGTACTTCTTCTTCTTCCTCTTGGGATGAAACTTCCTCATTTTTTTATGATTGCATGATGTCAAAGATCTAAAAGCTTGATCTACAACTGCATGTGATCTATTCATCCTATGTTCACGATTTATTAGTGATGCATGCAACTCATCAATTGAAAATTGACTCAAATCCTTTGTTTCTTCAATATAAACAACTAGAGGATAAAATTTCGTAGGAAAAATCATAAGAAAATTTTCAATAATCCTTTTATCTTCAATAGTCTCACCATGGGATTTCGTTTGATTTACTAAGCCAACTACATAAGTAAAAAACCATTTTATGGAATCTGATTCTTTCATTGACATATTCTCAAAATCTCTACGAAGTAACTATAGCTTTGTGGTTTTTACTTACTCCTTACCTTAATATGCAGCTTGAACTGTGTCCCATGTAGTATTTATTTGAATGGATGATGCCACTTTGAGAAGAATTATTTCATTCATTTCCTGATGAACATATAAAAGATATTTTTTGTCTTCCTTCCGTAATTCTTTCAATGTATTTTTCTCTTCCTGAGACAGTGTGTTATACTCTACTGCATCTGCGAGCTCTATGTACCCATTCTCTACGATCTCCTACACATCCTAAGATCTAAATAGCACCTTCATGGTCAATGAGAAGTACTTGTAATTCTTTCCATTAAATTGTGGTGTCTACATACTTGATGTAGAAGCCATAGCTTTCTACCAAATTAATAACCTACTATGATACCAATTTGAAGAAAAATTGCAGTCTTAAATAGTTAAAATCGAAACAAATAATAAAACTTGTAAAAAAACAAAGTAATTCCCAAACCAACACTGTTGTGCGTAATCATTAATTAATTTATTCACTATCAGAGCTTCGGCTCATTACATTCCAAGCTGTGCATGCAACACTTTCTCTTACATCTACAACTTCATCTATGTGCTCTATCCAATTAGAAATTTCTACTAATTATATTAAACTGACTCCAACTAGACTTAATTGTGAATGGCTCTAAACAAAGCTTTTACAAAAAAAGAACTGTAACATTAAAATTACTACATGTTGTGCATGCATAAAATAAATTATTCTATTTATTTGGCTTTTCCTAACAATAAGACAAAGCTGGAATTAACTAAATAAAAATAAATCTAAACTTATCTTTCCTAAAAAGCTACATGATGAATTAGTACATGTTGCACATGGATGCATATTTCCAAAGCGATCATGCAAATAAATAAATTCCTAGATGAATTAAGTTTCAACTACAAACACAAAATCAAGCCGAGATATGGTGATTCATTTTAATAACAAACTATCAATCCCCACATAGGAAACCTAGAGAATGTGGTAGCTTTGAGATCAGGGAGTTACGAATTTTCATTCAAAACTTCAAAGATTCAAGCTTATATGTGTATACGTGTCCATGCATTTTTTGAAATCTTCATGATAAGAATCCTAATCATACATTTAGGAGGGGCTTTGATTTGTTGGATATGGATGAACATACTCGATTTTTTTCTCTGTATGATATAAGTGTTTCCTGAATTTGATTGTATAGATTTGACGAGGCATTTCGTAATATAGATTGGATAGGTGTTGAGGTGGGTTTGGAAGAATATTATTGAAGAAATAACATTGTGTGAATCCATTTAATTCTTGAAAAGTAGGAAATACTTTTACCAGAAGAAACCAACAGGGTCAGATTGGTTGAACTCCAGATGAAGCCAATGATGAAACTAAGATACATTTCCCTTTTTTAACCCACATGAAAAGCATGTATTTAAAATGATGGATATTTCTTAATCGTAATTTCGTATTTTACAGAAACAAGATACCATGGGATTGTAAAATAAAATTATGTGACAGTGAAGATGAAATAAAGTTCTCATGTTATGTTAGAAGTGTATGTCTTGGAAGATTTTGTCTTATCTTAAGAACATCTTCTTGAATGCGTCAATTAGAAGTTTGGATGATATTCAAGGGAAAATTGTTAACTTCGATTCAGCACAGAGATATCTTGTTTTTCATCACATAGGTTACCTGGATTTAGTTTTTTCCAACGTATTGAATGCTACCTTAGCTAAGGAAATTATATAGCTGCAAGAAATTGGAAAGAGTGCTTCTATGTCCTATGAATAAACTATCTTTCCTAGGTCATGTGCGACGTTTTAGTATATATATTACAGTTTTCAAATTTTCAACACATTCTGTGTTGTCAACTGACTTCAAAAAGGATGTTTTATTCAATAAAATTGTACACGTGATAGATGCCACTGGAAGTTGCAATAAATTTGAGTGCATGAAATATTTGATGACTCTTCTTCAAAGGATAAATGTGGATAAAGGAAAGTATGTTTCATCTTTTAGTGTGAAAGTTAAAGTGGACAATTGGTTTTAATGCGTATCTTAGAGAACTAAATTGAGTTTTCTGGAATTAAGAGCAGAGGTTCCGATGGGACTATGGATACGAAAACTAGTTTGCCTTGTGCCTATTCAAATAACTCGTGCAAAGAGAAATGGAATGATATCTCTTATGGATGGACATGGAATTCCTCCTCATATACGTTACAAAGATAACATATCATTAGCTAATTTAATGTGCTTTTGTTTCTATTATATTTATATAAAGAATGGGGAGGGTAAGGTGAAGCTGATATCATCCATGGGAAAGCAGAGTAGTGGAAAATCATATTTGTTAAAGCATATCTCTTGTTATTTTCTTGATGTAGAAAATGGCAATTGTACCAATGGTGTGTGGATGACTATGAAACAAAGTAGTAAGTACATGTATGTCCTACCGGACTTTAAGGGACTTGGCAATTTTGAGCAAATAGAGCAAGAAGATATGTTACTTTCTGTTCTGAATGTTGCCATCAACAATATAAAACTATTGAACAAGAAGGTAAGTGATAGTTTCTTATGTCAAAGTTGTCTATAAAATACTTAGTTGGCATTGAGAATTTTATGTGTCAATCACACCTAATATTTTCCATATTCTTTTTCCAGTATGCTAATTTTTGTATGTATAATTTAACAAGACTTTCATTTGGACATGGAAACGGAAGTTGTGTTTAACTATTTTTTAGAATGGAATCAACTTAATCAAGAAAGATGACAAGGTTTTAAAAGGCTTATTTTATATTGTGATCAAGGATGTTGATATTTCATATGTTGAAGGTGTGAAGCAAGAATTCTCTCAAAATATTCTTGGAATATGTAACAAGTCCTAGAGAGAACTTCATATCCAAAATGTGTGGTGGACAGGATGAGATAGAAAATAATGCTTTGTTTTAGTAGACTTAAGTATCAGGAAAGCATGGGTGAAATTGGACACACTATTGAAGAAATGGATTATTTCTAAGATAATGGGTCTTCCTTCTTAAGAGATCTTGAAATTGTAATTAATTAAATAGTTGGTCACCCCTTGACTACAAATGAGTGGCTCTTAAAGTTGACATAATACAGAATAACATGGTGTCTACAATCAATCAAGGCTTCTTAGATGATGCAAATAGAAGCAAGTTACTTGCCAATTTTTATACACTTGAAGAAATTTAGGATCTACTTGAACTTGTTAAGAATCTCATAGTTGAATTGTAAGAAACATGCTTCAAATTGTCACCTTTGGAATATTCAAGCAATTGGGGAGACATTATGTGCCTTCTTAGTTCAAATCTAGGGATATTCTTCCCATGAAAAGGGATTAATGGTGAACAGTGGCATATAGTGTTTGATTACTACAACCTTAAAGAAACATAGAGTCAATACTAATGATATTAGATAGGTACAATTATCTTCTTTCTCTAATTTGAATATCAAATATTTAAATGAAAAATATAATTTATATCTTTTAGAAAAGTGGAATTTGTACTATGTGGTAGATGCCTACAAATCTATGAATCTAGGAAAGGTGGAAGTGACACTTTGACCACAAAAGCTAGGTGATTATTTTGAGAAGTCTTAAGATAGGACAATTTAAAGGTTTGTAAAAATTTTTACTTGTGAGTTAAAATTGAATCAGAAACAGTCAAAAAAATTATGCACGGTGGATGGTGCAACCATGAAGGCCTTCATATATAGATAAACAGGTTTCTTCATGTAAATACAATGTTATCTCAAATGTGGAGAGAATGTTTTGACATGTTAAAAGGAAGTGTTTGTGAGGAGTTTATAATCATATATTTTTATAGCATTAACAGAAAAGCTATATGCTAATCTCCCTCAAGTCTTGATCTCAAGTGCCAAGTATTCCTTTGAATGAAAATATAGAAATCAATAGAATTCAAAAAATTGTATTTCAAGATCATAACGATACTAAATCTGTTGGAGATATAATCTCAACTACTGGAATTAACTCCACCCTCTAACAGCTAGAGATTTATGAAAAATGCAGATTTAAGAAAAAGGAAAAGGATATGCATTTAGTGAATGTGTAGATTTGATATTTGACATTCTCCTAAAATTTGGAAAATGAATTTTTGTTTCAGTGCAAGGATATCTACTTCTGACGTGTGGCAGATTTAGGAATTAATTTCTGATTTGTATGTATTGTTTTTGGTGATGCATTTCGTATGTAATATGGATAAGAAAAATAGAATTGTAAGATGAAGAATAAGAAAAGACGAAGTAATGAATATCTGGTAAAATATTTCTAAAAATCTGTATATATATATAGTTTTTATTCTAGATTTCTGTTGCGCATTTCGTGTGTTTAATTCACCATTGTTGTGCATGTATTTTGTCATTTTTAGTGTTGCAAGTTGCTATTTTGGTCTGTTGTGTTCCTCCCCTACCTCTTCCCTTCATCATGTATCAGATCAAAAGGTTCTAGTAATCAAGTTTAAGTTATTTTACTTCTAGATCTGTGCAAATATGATTAAGAGTCATTAATGGCGTCCACATCTAGAAAACCTTTTTCTAGCTTGCAAATTCCATAGTTTAATGGAAAAAATTATTAATATTGGTATTTGACTATAAAATATCTTTTTAGATCCCAGGATGTTTGGGATATTGTCGAAAATGAGTATCAAGAATCCGTGAATGCCACAACATTCAACGCATCCACACAGGTAGAAAAATATCTTTTGAAGGAACAAACAAAGAAGGATGGAAAAGCACTCTTTTAAATTCATCAAGATATGCATGAGTGTATTCTTCCCAGAGTTACAAAAACAAATCCAGCAAAGGATACATGGGAAAATCTCAAATTGGTGTATCAAGGTAAGGATAAAGTTAAAGTTGCAAAAATCTAGTTGCTTAGAAATGATTTTAAGAATCTAAATATGAAATATTCAAATTTAGTAGAATCATTTTTTACACATGTTGTTGGGATTTTAAACCAAATAAAATTGCATGGGAAAATCATAGAAGATCAAAGGATAGTTGAAAAATTCCTTAGATTTCTACCTGTAAAGTTTTATCATTTAGTTTATTCTACAGAGGAAACTAAGGATTTGAGTCAGATGTCAATAGATGAGTTGCATGCCTCTTTGATAAACCATGAGAAAAGGCTGATGTTGGACAAGTTTCTTCATTCCTAATGAAATAAATGAACTATCTACTGAAATAAACTAGAAACTCATAGCATGGAGGGTTTATAGTACCTCTTACTCAATGTGATGGATGAACGGGTGAAAAGTGATAATGGATCCTCTATGTAGCTGATGAGCTATAAATAAAATAAAATTAAATGGGATTGATTACATAGATTTATGTGGGGGCTTCCCAAAGAATGTCAGTTCCAAGAAGTGATTAACTTCCTTAGCAGATGTTAACCCCCATTTTAAATAAAGATTGAAATAAAGGATAAAACAATAGATATCATGTAGAAACATAAGTATTGTTGAATCTAAGCATAATTAAGATTTGGTCTAAAGTCGATTTGATTGAAGGAACTGTAAATGAAAAGTTACCCAGTTTAGGTCAACGATGAGTTGGGTTATGTAAAGGCGGGTCAACGACTACCTATGAGAGTAGATTTGAACCTGTGAGTGAAATATGTAGTCCTACAAGTTCTGAGTGCAAGATAGTGGATGAAAGAGGCATGTGGATACTGAAGGATGACTTGGAGAATGATCTCTAAGATAAAAAGGTAGAGAAAAGGACAGAAAAAAGTATTTAGGTAGGTTGTTGGATGAGCATGAACCTAGTTGATGGTGACCAAGGGGATCAATAATGACTAGAGAAAATGTGATAAGGTCAAGGATAAACAGATAGAAAAGGAAAATTGTAAGCAAACGAGCTGAAATAAAAGGATACTGAGGGATCCCTACATGTTACAGAAACTACTCTGTACCTACAAAATTTTAGCTATAAGAATATCAATAATAATATGATTAAAAAATGATTAAATAAATAAATAAAAAGTGATAATCTCACAAAAGATTATCATGAGTGATGAAAACATGTTCAATGGAGGTGTGGGAGGCCTTTGGCTACTTCAGGAACACTCAGGTGTGAGGGATGGATCAAAAGTCACGAGGAAGCTCCAAAATTTATATGTATCTGATTTGTTATCCATTTTTGGAAGGATTTAACTTGGTTTTATAGGGTCGATGACTACTAGGTTGGGTCACCACTTACCATGGGGAAAGTTTCCCTAGTGGGAAATATTTTTGTGTTTTTGACATGATTTTGTCTTTTAAAGAGTTGGAAGGGTGCTTTAAAGCATTGTGCGAGATTAGATTTCTTGGGGATAAATCATGGGTAGTTAGGGCATAAAAATAGATGGGAAGAAAGCTAGGAAAAAGTGTAAGATAAGGAGTTAAGATAAAAGCATCCATAATAGAAAGTAGATTAGAGCATCATATGATGTGGAGACCAATTAATTAAATAATAGGAGTTAATTAATTTAATTAATTAATAAGAGATAATTAATTTAATTAATTAAACATGATGAGATGTGCATTTTAATTAAATTAAGGGGATGCATTTAAATAAAAGAATACCTAGATAGGATCCTAATAAAAATATGCGCATGGAGGAAGAAAATGGTAGAGATACCAATTTTAGGTGCCGACATTTACCCATTTTGTTGAGTGGTTTGTGCTAGTAAGTCATGAGACAAAAATAATGAGAGAAATAATGGTATGATGAGGATTGGCGGAAGGCTAATGATAAGATTCCCCTCAAATGAGGGATCGATGACACCAAAGAAAATAAAATGCACATTTGAAAAAGGTAAATGGCGAAGGGTGGGTGGGTGAAGAAATATTGGTAGAAAAAGATAGCGTAAGGAAAGATGCCCCAAGAAAAAAGGATTTCAATAAAAATGAAAACTATGGCGGTGACTCCAATATCACATCGATAGAGGGATACTTGTAGTCTCAATGGAGATAGGTGATAATTCTCTATGGGCTAGCGAGTGGGTGAAGATCATTACAAAATGGAGAGAATTTAATGGGAAATCTCTCATATGGATGTCATCTAGAATGATCTCAAGGTCATAGGAAAGCATAAATATTTGCACAAGTAAATGCAAAAATTATGCAAAATAATTCGTATACAAGGAATTGAGTGAAAAACCATGCATCTGCAAAGGATAAGGATGAGAATAATGTTGCCCCAGCATAGGACGCAAGAGAAGGTTGAAAAGGTGAGTAGTGAAAGAATATGTTCCAAAGGGATTGTAAGTATAGCTATGAAGGTATAAAGTACCCAAAGAGGGGATAAGTATGGACACAAAAGTAGACTTTGAGATCACAAAAGGATAGGATTACAATATTGAAGTAGAAATCCATAAAGGGTAAATAAATATGGCCACAAAGGTAGACTGTGAAGAATGCCTAGGAAGTGGTCATGAAAAAATACCGAGAAAGATAAAGTGAAGGCTACCAAGGCCACTTGATGGCGACTAAGGTCGATTGATGGCAATCTAAGGGGGTCGATGACGACCAAGTGTCGGTGGCTATTTAATTCGAGGGGTCAACCGACAATGCTTATTTTCACGCATAAATTTAATGAGAGAGATCATAGTGATTAAAGAGAAAGCTGAGAAATGGAGGTTGAAGGAGCTGTAAGGAAACACCAGAGGGTGTGGAGGATGGTGAGTGAAAAATATCAAGCTTGTTTTTGGTTTAATGTCGTTTTTATTCTTTTTTTTGCAATTTTTTAGAAAAAGTGGATGATATAGGGGCATTTGGCAGAAACTCGGGTGGGTCAACATCAGCTGGGCCCTAAGGTGTAGTGATCAAACCTAAAACATGTTAATCCAGCTTGGGTTGGTGTTGAATAGAGTTTGGATTCGATTGGCTTAGGATTTAATTAAATTTTGGAGGAAATTTAATGAATTTTAATTGGGTTTTGGATTGAGGATCTAACATTTTCATGTTTTGTTTGTGATTGCAGGCCAAAGAGGCCTTATATTTGAGATACCACATGACTTATGTATATGAGTAGATTATAAAATATGTGACAGATGCCAAGTGTGATCACTTGGTTGTAGTGGGGTTAGGTGGATTCAGATATTATCATAGGATGTCATGGGAAGTGGGCTTGATAATCAGGTTGGTGGAGAGATGGGACCGATAATATGGTACCTTTAGTTTTAGGAGAGTGGACATGACCATCACCTTGGAGGATGTTTTTAGGATCCTGAAATTACCTATACATGGGGAGCAGATAGTTTCCATTACTAGTGACAACAAATTGGTAGTGTTGATGCACCATTTGGAGCCGATCTGCCACAGATAAAGTTTTCTTCAGGGAATTTCTCATATGAGTTCAGGTACGAGGTTAGGGTGTCATATAGCCAATTGATCTGTATGGTGATGATGGTTGTGTCTTGTTATGCATATTCATACTTTGGTGGAGCTCATTTTCCATGAGAAGTAGCTAGTGTAGAAGTAGATATTATGGATCACCAGACAATCTTTTCTTTTGGTACTGCCTTGTTATCTTAGGTTTACCATGAGCTTTCGATGTATAGGGCAGAGAAGACATCAAGTCTAGACATCAGTTTCTTATTTCACTGCTTGACATATGAGCACATAGTAGTGATTTAGCCATCAGGGATTTTATGGATCACTGGTCATCATATTTAATTAGAGGTGGGATTTTGGAGATAGAGGGTTGACTAGGCCTTTAGAGACATGGGGACAAATGAGTGGATTGGTATGTTGATCATTTTGTAGAGTTTGATACTGATCAGATTAGATGGCATCCATATTGGGATTTCCCTGCATGGTCAGCATTAGATGCATGGTTATTCGGGATGAGGTGGACATGATGGGTTTAGGGGAGATGGATGGAGATGAATGAGGCATTTCATTTTGATCGAGTCAACAAAATTTTTGGGTCGTCCAGACTATACCAAATGGTCCTATTTTGTATAGGCGCTAGGAATTTTACAGGGAGTTGTTGAGCCCTGTTATGGTAGATCCATTAGAGGAGGAGGATGCACCATGATGATGATGACTACGTAGGATTCGGAGTAGGATTTTGTGATTGGATGACCACTATTTAGGTAGCTAGGGTGGTTATGGAGGGAAGAGAGGAGGGAGAGGAGATGGAGATTAGGGAAGATGTCGATGCAGCTCCAGGAGGTAGAGGTGGAGGATTTGGAGAGACTAGAGAGTTATCACATCTTCAAATTGAGCTAGATCATATGAGGGTGGAAATATATGCTACGGTCTAGGAGAGGGACACAGTTGTACAGGATAGAGAATGATAGTGCCGACAAAGGGAGGCATGTAGGGTTCGTTTTGGAGATCTTTCTGCTATAATAGATGTTGAGGCTTCATGTGGAGAATAGGAAACACCGCAGGGAGGAGAGATGAAACCTCCCAGTATGATCTCATTTGATATATACATAGCCTTAGCCATAGAGGCTAAGTATTATGAAGGCATCGTGATCGAGAAGTTTCAAAAGACACTATAATACTGGGAGCATTTGCAGAATATAACGGCAGGTGGGTCTGGGATGTCAAGGATCACAACGAGTGTGGCTCAACCACATCAAGGAGAGGGATAGGAAAAAGGAAACAAGGATGATAGGAAAACAGAGGGATTTTTCCCGCAGGGGCAGGATATTAGGCTCTTTGAAATTCATTTTTCTAGTTTCACTGATATCTCCACTTTGAGAGAGCCCCATTAGAGGGCAATGATGTATTAATACACATGATTTTGATATATATATATATATATATAATATAATATAATTTTTTCACGATGTGTATTGTTTAATGTTGATTAACTTATTTATGATGATGATGATGATGATGGTATGAATTGTCTATTTTATGAACATGAGAATCGACTGAATGTTTTAATTATATTTGATGATGATGGTAAAAGTATAATATAAAATGATTTATCTTTTACTTGGATTGTTATATTATGATGTTAGATGTGATTTTGTGCTACTTGATATTTGTGAATGTATAGATGGTTGATGATATGAATTTATCGTATGATTTTTGAGGATTAGGATTATATGTTATTTTTTAATTTTATTATAGTAATTTGATGAATGTGTATAACGTAATATCAATGGAAAATTAATGTCGATGTGATTATTGATTGGTGTAAGCAAAGATTGATGTATTTAGGATATATAGATAGATTGATCGATGATTGAGATAACGTAACCAAATGATGGTGACCTATAGGTATGAATGAAATTACATCGTATCAATGAATGCATGAAGAAAATATGCCTCTATTTAAATTAGAAGTAGATAAGAGGAGATGTAAATAACACAAGGTGCATGTGACCATAAAATGTGTTAGACTGTAACCAACATCAGTTAGTTATATCAAAGATCATGAGGAGATAATAGATGGAAAGAACTCATAGACCTAATGTCGACATGAAAATGGGGTTTGATATGTAAATTTTACGTGGGAAAAGGGTTCTCCTTAAGTGGTGCTTCCTAAGTCTATGCCTAAGTTTTGGGAAGGGGAAAGAATAATATTAGAAGAAAGTTAATCAATGTGGGAAGCCTTCAATGCCATGATAAAAGGATTAGCCATCCTTTTAGGGTATGGCCTAATTTATACATATGCAATATATATGGTATCCGTCCTTTGAGGGATCGGTATATTTATTTTATTTTTATTTTTATTTTGAATCTTTTCTATTTTTTTCTTTTTTTAGTGTGAACAACTATCCTTCGAGGGATCTGTTTATTTTTAATATATTTTTACTTTTGAATGGATCATCCTTTGATTTTTATTTTGACATGTGGAAGATCTGAGAGTAGCTAAGTAGACCACTTAAGAGGGGACAATGAATGTACAAGAGGAACCTCTAGACCCTTTGCATGGTTCCAATAGGCAAATAAGAGGGTGATGGATGTAATTATTATGGATTTCTCACCAAAATGGAGAATATATTCATAAGGAATATGCTACAAGTAGAACCATGGTGCTCTTATTTAATGTCACATATAGGAAAGTGACTGATGGCCACATGATTCCAAATCACTACAATGAAAGATGGAACAGGCTAATGATATAGGGATGATCTAAGAATATGACTAAGAACTCACTGGAAGACATGCTAACAATAGAATGGTAACAAGTGCAATGCATTAAAAGGATCCACGTGTAGTTTACCATAAAGGGAAGCTGATTGATAGGCATACGATCCATACTTATTCATGATAATGTATGGCTCAATAAAGTTAGGGGAAAAATTAATGCATTAGGTCCTTTCTAGAGTAGTAACATTATGATTTTATTTGAGAACAAGGCCACTGACATTAAAGTCACATTCATTGATGTGCTTGTTGTGATCATTTTTTATGCACTCTTGATAAACATGTTGTTGTTCTAGAGAGCGAAGGTGGCACTCATCTAACAACTCAAGTTGTGATAGACATTCTTGGTGATAGTATTCATCAGAGATGAAGTAACAAAGAGACACGTAAAAGGATGGAATTTGAACTTTGAGAGGAAGAATAGATTTGGAGCCATATAAAAGTGAAAGGGGGTATACCCGTGGAAGTGCAGATGTTATTTTGATAAGCTCAAAGAGGAAAAGGAAGATGTAGATGTCAGTCACATTATGACTAATCAATAGTTTTTTGCAAGAATGTTTCAAAAAAAATTGTTAGTGGTTTTGGCTTATCTGTTAGCTTGAGGATAGTATGGGGAATGAAAGCTGAGTTAAATGTTAAATGAATTACAAAGCTTCTTAAGATATTTATTTTTAAAGGACTTTCTGTTGTTCGTGATGAGTTTTTGAGGAACACTAAAGTAGAAAATGATATGTTGATAGATAAAGTTAATAATTGGACAAAATTTCGTTGAGGTGAGTGGAATTACTTCAACCCAATTGGTGAAATATTAAGTTGTAGTGATGATGGAGTGCTGTTATTGTGAATATTGAGGATTAATGAGACTGATGAGATCAAAACCCCATTTTCAGAATATCCAAAGGTCTTGAGCTAGCTATAAATTTTGACTAGGAATGTGAATAACATTGGAATGTTATTGACATTTTTCGCACTTCTTGACATATTCACAATATTCATGGTTGAGATAATTTCAATAATATCCTAGACAAAGGATGCACTTAGCGAAGACTAAGCCGCTAAAATTTCCACCACAAATGTCGTCATGATTTTTAAACCAGGTTAAACAGTTTTACACAACGGATACTGAAGTTCTCAATTCCTTTTAAAAACATAGAATCAAAAGTGGATTATCAAATTTCATTTATTATTAAATAGAAAATTGGATTCTATTACTGATCTAGGAATGTAACAAAATTCTCACTTAGAAACCTCTGATGAATTGATTCCTACTTAACACTTTCATGTGTCATTTTTGAAAAATCTTCACAAGTTTGTTAACTGATGCATTCAAATCCATTTGCAACTGCATTTAATTGAAAAATGAACAAACTAAAAAATGAAAGACACAGAAGTTGACAACAAAGTTCATCCCATTTGGGACGACATCTCCAGGTTTAGAATAACGAACCATTTCCATTAAAATCCAATGAAAAAAATTCTTTTACAATTTACATCAATATGGATATTTAAAACTGAAATAGTACTTCACTGAGTGTGGGATTCATTGATCTCAAGATCAAGTTTCCATTCCCAAACACTCCAAGTACATGCAACTTTCTCCACCTTGTGGGTAATCGAAAAATCCCTGATCTAGGTATGTAAATAAACTGTAAACTACATAGAAATCCATTAGAGTAATAACTCAAATTTTTAGAGGCACTAGTTCATTCCTGTAAACTACAATTTTACTTTCATAGCTACTTAGCTTCTAAAAATAGAAGATTACAGATGTACATATAGGATAAACTGATCAATATATCTCTCTAACTATGTTGTAATAATAATTAAATTATGTAAATACAACATAAAATAGATGAAACTAAAAATAGTCCTAAAATTAAACTTTAAGAACCTTTGAAACCATTCAGAGAAACGTCTCTACAAGTTCGTAGCACCAGTTCATTGTCTTTCTGCTCCTTCCCGTGAGTTCTCCAAAAAAACCATCACATTTTTCTTCCAAAAACAGGTCAAACAAACTCAAAACAGGAAAAGAATCACATCACTAGAATTTTATTTGAATTCTTGAAAAAATTCTAGAAGACATCAAGTCTCCAATCAACCTCCAAGACCCTTAAATATATCCTTGAATCAAAACTACCGAAGATAGCAAAATAATAATACACTTGTGTGTATTCTTCTTCTTCATTCTTTTAACCTCACAAATACCCATATATATATACACACTTAAGTGTATATTTAGTAAATTTAATACCATTTAAATGACCCAATAATCCTCCCAAAGCCCATGATTTTCTCTTATCCATACGAGTGGATTTTAGCATTAAAAATGGAGGAATAATCCCACGTATAATTAAATATTACCAATTTTAGACCTTATCAAAGCCTTCAAATCCTCCATTTAATGTTCACACCAAGTCCACATAATGCTAACCACCCTCCTACTTCTCTCATGGATATTTTCTTGGCTGGAAAAATGTCTTTCCTTGAAAAATGTGCCAAAACTTGGGAGAGAAGATTTGGTCAAAAATTGAGAAATTTAAGGTGCTTAATTAGGATTAATTTATGAATTAATAAAATATGTTAACTAAGGGTATCTTGTAGTTGGAATATTGGCCAGATTTTCCACCTACATAATATCCCTAGTTAGCACAAATAATTCAAAAATTTGGAGATTTAAAATAATTACGGCAGTCAAGAATCAACTTCCGAAATGCATAACTTCTGCATACGAACTCAGATTTGGTCCGTTCAAAATGCATTGAAAAGCTTGTGATGAGCTCTAAACCATGGAACTAATTTTGAAACATTACAAGACCATGAAATTTTACTTGTCGCCAACTACCACGTGTCACCTTACCATTGATCCACTTTTTGTCTTGTTGACCAGGGTTGATCCGTTTACGACCTTAAATTTGACGGGCGATAGAATTTGCATACAAACTCAGATTCTGAAGTTCAACATATTGTTGGAAAGGTCTCAAGAAGACCTTCATAATGGTATAGTTTTAGGGTATTTTAGGAAATATTTTCATAGTGAAAAATCCTTTGGATCAATCTTAAAGAGGGAAAGGAAGATGTAGATGTTAGTCACATTCTAACTGATCATTAGTTTTTGCAAGAATGATTCGAAGAGTTTTTGTAGTGGTTTTGGCTTATCCATTAGCTTGAGGATAGTATGGAGAAGAGAAGCTGAGTTAAATTTTAAATGAATTACAAAGCTTCTTAATATATTTTTTTTAAAGGACTTTTTGTTGTCCATGACGAGTTTGTGAGGAACACTGAAGCACAAAATGATATGTTCATAGATAAAGTTTATAATTTGACCAAATTTGGTTGAGGTGAGTGCAATTAATTCCACCCACTTGGTGAAATATTAAGTTGTAGTGATGATGGAGTGATGTTGTTTGAATATTGAGGATTAACGAGACTGATGAGATTAAAAATCCATTGTGAGAATGTCCAAAGGTCCCGAGCTAGCTATAAATCTTGACTAGGAATGTGAATAACATTCAAATGTTATTGAAAATTTTCATACTTCTTGATATATTCACAATAGTCATGGTTGAGAGAATGTCAATAATATCCCAGAAAAAGGATGCACTTAGTGAAGACTAAGCCACTAAAATTTCCACTGCAAATTCTATCATGAAATTCCTGGATAGCATGAAGAGATTCACAGGATGTAAGGAATCGAAGAAGAAAACCATAAAATTTGTGTTTGTAAAGAATTTATCCTATTATAATGTAGCGGTTAGCATGCTGGAGAAATGAACTCCTAACATTATTGGATAAGTTAGGCGGAATGATGGATTTTGATAAATAATAAAATATTTGGGAGTACCAAAGTTCTGAGGGAATAGATTCAACAAGATTAACTTAGGGTAGATCGTAGAATGGTCGATAACAATGATGAACAACAATAAAAATTTTGGTTCCCTTCATTAACCAAGGAGTGAGAGCTGAAAGAGATGTCATTGTATTAGGGAAATATTGGATACTATAAGAATTAAAGGCTTGTAGAAGAATATGAACAATGTCATGATATTTTTGAAGAGTGTCATTTTTACACTAATACTCACCTGTAACTTGTTTGATGATAAGTTTGAAGTCTCCATATATGTCAAGGAATTTAATGCCTAGAAAGATATTGGTCTCAAGGCCTAAAATAAGGGATTCATATTCCGACATATTATTTATACACTCAAAATTGAGTTTGTTGGCAAGATGAATATGTGTATCCCAAGAAGGAATGATAACGATGCCTGCGCCTCCCCCTTTCTAACACTTATAACCGTTGAAGAGTATGGTCATCTTAAGAATTCCATACTCATGGTGAAAATGATTGATTGATTAATTTGGTAATTTCTCATGAGGTAAATGTATACTAGGAAGAGGGGCCTCCACTAACAGATCAATAATAGTTTGACCCTTAATGGATTTCTAAGTAATAAACTCAAGGTTACACTCAATCATGATCATGAGCCATCGAGTAACATGATCATTTTGATAAGGTATAAAATGCAATGTATTAAGAAGATGAAAGGTACTAATGACATAAACATTGTGACTGAGAATATAGTGTCAAATTTTATAGGTGGCGAAGAAGAGAGCGCAACACATGTATTTTCAGCTTCATTGTAGTGATTCTTGTAGTCATGAATTGTACAGATGATTTAATAAATAATTTTCTCATGACCTTGGTCATCACAATGTGCTAACATGGATCCTAGATTGTAATCGGTGGTAGAAATATATATGTAAAAGGGTTCTCCCTTGCATGCAGGTGTAAGCACTAGTGGAGACATAAGATATATTTTATGATCATTAAATGAATTCTGTAAATCCTGATCCCAATCAAAGTCTATGTCTTTTCAAAGAAGATGATGAAAGGATTCAAAATGATCTTAAAGTTGTGAGATGAAACAGTGGATGGATTCGAGTCAGCGTTGAAGACTGTAGAGTTGATTAAGATTGTAAGGATGTGGTATTAGTGCGAAATCACAGCACCCCCAAATGAGTCATGGATATGCTTTTCTAAGCTAGGGTCATTTTGTGTGATTGCATAACATTGGATCATTCCCCAAGCTGTGGGACTTGTAAATGGGAATGACCTCCAGTGAAGGCTGGTTCCTCTTCCTAGTCTACCTGCCACAAGCTATTCCAGTGCAGGAAAGCTAATCTAATCCTAATCTAACTTCCAAGGAGATAAGGAGAGAAACAAAAAAAGGAAAAATAGAGCCTACACTAAAACAGTGATACACCAGAGAAGGAAAATGTTGATCATCTACCAAACTACCATGGAACAAAGAGAGGTGAGCAATAGAAAGGATGGACAGCAGCATCACAGACCATAGATCAGATTCACATAGAAAATGTTCCAAAACATCATGAACATAGCACCTAGATCTACAAGTGAACATTCAAAACATGCACAAATACCCTGAAATGAAGAGAGACAAGAAGAGACAACTAAAAAATGAGCAAGGATGGACAAATGCATCAAAAAACACATTTTTTATTGCTTCATAGTTTGCACAGAGAATCATCTATGAACAAGAGGAAAAAAATGCAATTTTTACGGAGCAGGGGAGGAGGTTCAAACTCCCTTTTCAACCTTGGGGAGAGAAAAATGGGGAGGCAGAGAAGAAAATGAACAACATCTTAAAAAATGATGCCTCTGTTACATTATATAGCAAAATGTGAGAAGGAAAGGGAAAAAATGTGGGATTTTCTCCAACCACTTTTTAAAATGCATTTTAATTCTTCATTTGTTTATGGGCTCGATGAAAAATATCATATTTCCATGTATCTACTTCGCAGACCAAAGAAACGGACCCATACTTCATTAAATCTAGTGGTTGGAATTGGTTTTTTGTCTTTTCCACGCCAAAACATGTTTTTCCAATTTCTACCCCAAATCTTCACCAAAATCCAAAATTTAAGACTTCATTGTAAAGAAAATATTTAGATCTTTCCATTGGTACCAAAAACGTAAAAAATGGAGCTCTAAATCAAAAGATATGGCCTTCTGAGTTTTTCCTTAACGTTTTCGGCAAAAAATAGCTCGGGAAAATTTTGAACTTTTCTACCACAAATCCATTCATGACGTGGCATCCATTGGGGTCAGTGGAGGTAGGGGCTCCTTTTTTTCCATTTTACACTTTTTGACCAAAAAAAAATCTCATTTGCCTCCGAAGGTCCACCAGTCCGCATTAACTTTTTGATGTGCTAGCTCAACACTTAATTTTTGCCTTTTTGACAAAAGGGAAAATTTTCACTTTTTCCTCTGATTCCCTACTAGTCTGAGATTCCTTGGAAAAAATATCTCCCAAGCCTCACATATTTACCTTGGGAAAATTTTCCCTTCTACTTCCGTCAAGCCATAACTCAAAAAATACAAGGAGTTAGAAAGAGCTCTTTACCTTTCTGGAAAGCAGAAGAAATTCTCTATCTGATGGAGTATTTTCCAAAAATTCTTGAGTTCTTGAACTTTGTGAAATTTAGATTGAGGAAAAAAAAATGAGTAAGTTAACCCAAAATAAGAGGGAGCTTAGTTTGGTTAACAACTTTGACGACTCACATGGGTCATCTTCCTGCTAGATAAATGATTAGTGGCCTTTATTGCATCCATTGGGCATGGAGTCAAGCTAAATAACCAATTTTCTAATCTAACTCTGAAAATCTAGCCTCTAAATCACTTGGGAAACCATTTAAAATTGGATTTGATCTTCACCAAAATCCAATTGAAATGGACTGTGTAAGAGCAATACAACAACAACAAAAACTATATACAAATTGAAAATCATACATGCTCCAAATGGAACATGTAGAGTGTGCAAAATCACTTCTTCTCTTGAAAATAAACATACCAACACTACTCTAACCAAGAGGAAAGGGAACTCAAACAAAACCTGTAAATGATAGGGAGAAAGAGCTTCCCTTCGTAAAAAATGACACCCATGCAACTGATTTGGCACTGAACATGGCTGGTTGGATGAGTGAAAAACTAACTACAAGATGATCTTCCACCCAAATGACCAAAGTATCAAGTGAAGAAAAATCCAATACCTCTTTTAGTTTCTCTCCATTTGGATTGAAGAGGTATGGCAGCTGATCCTTGTTACTTTGTAGCTCATCCTCATGCCCTAAAGCAATCATGACTGGTTGTGGCTTCTCCTTTGGCTTTAATGAAGCCAAATACCTAATTAGGAAAGGTTTGGTCTGATTGATGTGCCTATTGCTGTGATTTTCAACTCCAAAAATGGATTCCTCATATAGACCTTCTTGGATGAATGGCGTGGAAGAAGTGGTGAAACCCTTTTGCTATTTCTCTTCTTCCTCTTGTGAAGAACATGGAATATTTAAATCTTCCAAACTTGATTCCAAAAGGCTGCTATAAGGTAAAGATTGCTACAAATGAAGGCTCTCCTCCATGACAGTAGGTATGCATGTTTAGAAGGTGGAGGAAGGAGGAGAAAACAATGTGATTTCAACTGGTTCTTCTCCATCAAAACAATTTTCCAAATTAGACAGATAAACTCCCTCTTTGTTGTCCTACTGCAAATCTTCAACTTCCTATATGGTGTTCTCTTGATCAGTAATTTGTTTACCATGGTTTCTTTCATCCTCCAACATGAAGTTTGAAAGATAAAACTCTTTTCCAATGTTAGATCCTGAGAGAGATGAAGTGGAAGGAAGAAATGAAGGTTCTTCTATAGCCTGTTTTGTGTTCAAAGCTCTTGGACCTACATTTTCTCCTCAACAGCTGGAATTTGCTCCTCTTCTTTTGGATTTGGAGTAGCTTCTCCTTCCTCTACTACTTGAATACCATCTAGCTCTTGAATGACCTCTTTCTCTATCATGAATTTTTCCAAATCAAACTCTTCAATCTACTGCTCTAGAGGACAAGTTGGGACTGCAAGATCTTCTTTAGAGCTCCTTTCCATGGTGGATTCATCAACCAAAACAGGACCTCTGAATGAAAGTAAGAAATTATCAATGATGCCTTCTTCTTCAGCTGCTATAAAATCTGATTTTGTCTCAGCCATTTTCTCCTTTCTGATGGGACTTTGAGCTAATTTTCCTTCTTCCATGGCCGATTGTGCAACTTGAATTGGACCAGCATTTTCTTCAAGTAGAGTGCCAACATGGACACTACATTCTGAGTAAACAAGCTGGTCTTCTTGCTCCACTACTGCTGCTACAAAATGTTGTTGGTTCTTCAACATTTACCTCCTCTGTAGGCTTAACCAATAAAGGAATTATTGTAATCTTGAATTTATGACCCAAGTTCACTAAACTCTTAATCATTTCTTCTTCTTTCACTTCTTCTTCTTCTTGTTCTTCATGACTAATTTGTGCAATTTCTTCTTCCCTACATGGAATTAGTAAGGAAAGAGGAGGAAGATATTGGGATTCAATCATTTTTTAATTTTTTAGTGATGGTGTGAGGGATGGAACTTCTTGTTTCTGTGGAGGGGAAGGTGCTTCTTTTTTTGCTCTTGTGGAGGGGATTTGGATTTGGAAGATAAGAGAGAAGAAAAGCTGAGATGAGATGGAAGACTAAGGTGTGGAGGGATGTTTTAACAACTGGAGAAACATTAGTTGGGTTTACAACTGGATATTGTTGAAATGGTAAAGCTTGAGATGAAGAAGAAGAAATACAAGGAACTGTTGAATGACATACCCCTTGACAAGGTTGATTCAGACACTTCTCATATGCGTCTATCTCCTTAGTCCATTGTGCAAGTTGGGGAAACATCTCATATGAATTCCAATTTCTCCTAAGGGTTGTAGCACCTTGGAAAAGGACCTTCCCATGGACAAGGAGTCCTATAACCAATTCTGAATGCCTTCATTTGAGTTTTTTCTCTTGATTACACCATGAAAATCTCCATTTTTTGGATCTTCTCCAACATACCAACATCTTACATTTGATTGTATTCATTGTTTGCATACCCCTGATCTTGGAAAGCTCCATATCCTAACTAATTTTGACACGGCTGCTCATAGGAGTAGACATGTTGATCTTGAATCTGATCAAAATGTTGATTTGAAGGAGTTATACAGCACATTGGAGGTGGAATGTACTGTTGCTACTGTGAATATGAAATCCATGATGGAAATGAAGTCATGATTGGAAAACTTCATGGAATGATGAAAAAGAATGAAATATATGGAAAGAAGAGTGAATGGAAATGGATGGAAAACAATTTTGCAACTTAGAGAATGAATTATTTACTAGATGGAGTAGCCAAATGTCCAAACTGGTGCTTCTCAAAATATGGAAATTGAAACAAGTGCACATCAATCTTGTTGCAATGAAGTGAAGACCTATAAGGTTAGACAAGGTGTGCCAAAAATGTTAGTGTGAAATCTCAACACCCTGAAATGAGTCATGGATATACTTTTCTAAGGTAGGGTCATTTGATGTGATACCATAACATTGGATCATTCCCCAAGCTATGGGACTTGCAAATGGGAATGACCCTCCAGAGAAGGCTGGTTCCTCTTCCTAATCTACTTACCATAAGCTATTCTAGTGCAAGAAAGCTAATCTAATCCTAATCTTACTTCCAAGGAGACGAGGAGAGAATGAAAAAAAGGAAAAATAAAGCCTACATTAAAACAGTGATACACCAGAGAAGGAAAATGTTGATCATCTACCAAACTTCCATGGAACAAAGAGAGGTGAGCAATAGAAAGGATGGATAGTAGCATCACAGACCATAGATCATATTCACATAGAAAATTTTCAAAAAACCCATGAACACAGCTCCCAAATCTACAAGTGAACATTCAAAACATGCATAGATACCCTGCAATGAAGAGAGGCAAGAAGAGACAACCAAAAAATGAGCAAGGATGGACAAATGCATCACAAAACATGTTTTTCATTGCTTCAGATTTTACACAGAGCATCATCTATAGACAAGAGGAGAAAAATGTCATTTTTACAGAGCAAGGGATGAGGTTCAAACTCCATTTTCGAACCTATGGAGAGAAAAAGGGGGAGGCAGAGAAGAAAATGAACAACCTCTTAAAAAATGATGCCTATGTTACATTATATAGCAAAATGTGAGAAGGAAAGGGGGAAAATGTGGGATTTTCTCCAACCACTATTCAAAATGCATTTTAATTCTTCATCTATTGATGGGCTCAATGCAAAAGCTCATATTTCCATGTATCTACTTCGCAGACCAAATAAAATGACCCATACTTCATTAAATCTAGTGGTTGGAATTGGTTTTTTGTCTTTTCCACGCCAAAAAATGTTTTGTGAATTTCTCCCCCAAATCTTCACAAAAATCTAAAATTGAAGATTCCATGATGAAGAAAATATTCATATCTTTCCATTAGTACCAAGAACATAAAAAATGGAGCTCTGGATCAAAAGATATGGCCTTCTGAGTTTTTCCTTAACATTTTCGGCAAAAAACAGCTCGAGAAAATTTTGAACTTTTCTCCCGTAAATCTTCTGATGACGTGGCATCCATTGGGGTTGGTCGAGGCAGGGGCTCCTTTTTTTTCCATTTTTCACTTTTTGACAAAAATTCAAAAAATCTCATTTGCCTCCGAAGGTCCGCCGGCCCGCATTAACTTTTTGATGTGCCAGCTCAGCACTTAATTTTCACCTTTTTGACAAAAGAGAAATTTGTTAATTTTTCCTCCGATTCCCTATTAATCTAAGATCCCTTGGAAAAAATCTCTCCCAAGCCCCACAAGTCTGCCTCGGGAAAAATTTCCCTTCTAACTCTGCAGAGCCATAACTCAAAAAATACAAGGAGTTAGAAAGAGCTCTTTACCTTTTTGAAAGGGGAAGAAATTCTTTATCTAATGGATTATTTTCTAGAAATCCTTGAGTGCCTAAAATTTGTGAAATTTGGATTGAGGCACAAAAATGGATTAAGTTAACCCAAAACAAGAGTGAGCTTATTTTGGTTAATAGGTGGCATTTTGATCATTTCTTCTATTTTATAGGGTCAACTTAAATGCCCCTAATGGAAATGATAAAGCTAAGGAGTTTTTTAGTTAGCACTGCAAATATACACTTGGTTGGATTAATACAAAGACTAAAATGGATAGGGTTCTTGAAAATTACCTCAATAATAGAGAGATGATCATGTCGATGTTTAGATTTATCTAAAATATCATTGGCACAGTCTTATATAGTTTTGTGGATGAGATCGTGAAAGATATAGATCATGGCCTTCTGATAGGTGGATTTGACATTTTTTAGACCGTGTTGGTTGTCAAATTAGGAATTTAATGAAAGTGACATTCAAGGAATAGAAATTCCTTCCTCTTTGATGGGAGAGGTTCCCTTATTGAAAGCAAGCAGTAGAACTATTTACAAATGTACAACTTTCAATTTTAATGAGGAATTTTGATATCATGAAAGTGTTTTAATGCCAAGATAGATGATCAATAAAAAATAACATAAGAGCTAAGGGAGGGAAAAGATATAACATAACAACATTCCCAAGAAATATAGATAGAAAAATAGTTCCTTATAAATGCTAAGCAAAGGTGATATATGGAACATAATCATTCATATTAAACAACTAGATGTTATTTCATAGAAACAAAGTTCTAGAAATGACATCCATAAGAATACAAAGATTCTTATTGCAATAGATAAAATATTCACAAAATTTAGATAAGAAAGAGAAAGTAAGTTGATGTAGATAGAAACATGAAGGGAAATCTTCGGTATTGATAGCTTTAAGTTCTTTTACACTTTCAAAAATTACCAGAGTTCCAACCCTTTGGAATGGCATGGAGAGACCAATATATAGCTTATAAAGTGGTTACATTTAGTAACCATTTCTTTTAACCAAATGATTAATTAAAGAAGTATACAATATAAATTCCTTAATTAATTTACAAGGAGACCCGAACTAACAATAGAAAGAAGAGAGTCAAGATCCAGAAGTAGAGGCATCCGGTTGTGGTTGAAGGGGAGCCACTATATTGAGGATCTGATGCCTGAATCTCTTCAATGCTTCCACTATTTCCATGCCCCTTCGAATCGTTGTGTTGGAAGTAGCATGAGTCCATGTGCCCAGGCATTTCTCCATATCTTTTTCAAATTTCATTATGCTCCAAATATTCCTTATTAGCCTCGATTATAGCTGAATGAAGAGAACAAATGTCCTTCATTTTCTCTTTAGTGATTGACTCTTCCTTGAATAGATCATCCTTAACAAAGGCTTTAAACTAAGCCTTGATTTCTTGGAGAGAGAAGGGTAAACCTCTGACATCATCCTGAAAGTGGAAGTGGATATCTTTGAAGGTTGATACAACACAAGTTTTAAAAGACTCCCCTTTTTTCCATACATTCCTCAACTCCCCCATTGCCTCTTCTAGAACTTTTATCTTCCATTCAATGCTAAAGATCCACGTCGTTGACAAGTTATTCTTGACATCATCAAACACATTATTGGCCAATAGGATCCTCTCATCGGTTTGACCCATTAGACGGAGATCTGTGATACATCCACTCTGAACTTTCAATTCTTTGTCCATAACCTTGATTGAGGAAGTAAGTTTCTATTCTAGCTTGATCACCTTCTCATTAGTTTTAAAGGATTCCTCAATGAAGTTTAAACCTTCTACAGTAATATCATCCACCATGGCCTAAACAAATTTACCATAAGTAGAATACTTGTGGATGTATTTGATGGTTTGGACCTCATCTTGGCTAGGAACTATGGGAGGTGGGAGAGCGGCCAATGGGGCTGGATCCAAAACTTTATCCTTTGCCAAAAATGATCTGATAAAGTTGGAAAGAACTTGGTTTTGTGCTTCCAACTGCTCCATGGTTTTCTTTCCTTTCTCAACCCATTTGATAACCTTACTGACGGTTTCCTAAAGGTTATGAACTTCACTCTCAGGTGTGGATTCTTCCATTGAAATTATGGAAAGTTCTAAGTAAAAGATCAAAAGATCTTTTTCCTCTTTATCCACATAGGGTTTTGAAAACTCTAAGAACTACTGGCCTTGGGAATTAGTCACCAACCTTGAAGTGGTCTTTACTTACTTTACAGGAGGAGGAGGGGTAGTTCCAAGCAGAGTTGCCACAACATCAAAATCAGGCCCTGCTAATTGAGAGGAAGATATCCTTTTCTTGCTATCGACTAGGGGCTACACCCAGGAAAAGGAAGAAGAAGAAACAAAAGAATCAAGGGGCCTTAGCAAAAGTGAAATCATGGCACTCAAAGTATGAACCATTGTTGTTTCCAGTGGGGAAATGAATGGAAGCTCAAGAATTTCCTTTGCAGAGGAGTCTGTTAAACTTGGAGATTCGGCCCTTGGGCCTTCCTTCTCCACTCTAGCAGTGGCCTCAGGAGTATCTTATGGGTCTTTCATCTCATCATCATCATTATCACTTAGAAAAATAATCTTATCCAGCCCAATAGGAAATTCTGATTGCTCCAAAAGAGTCTCTTCCTCTACCGGTTCTTGCTTGACCCCCTTGACCTTCTTCTGATACACTTTAGTGGAAGATGAAGGAGTAGATGAATCATGTTATTTCATCAAAGAAGTATTTTTCTCAAGTACCTCTGTGCTAGGCGTATGTACTTCCTTCCTAGGTGTGGAATTTTCTCTTGAAGAGGATCTAACTTTATTCATCCTGAGTTCACGTACCTTCCTATCAAACCAAATCTTAGTTCTGACAATGACAGGGGCAATTATCTCATTCAAGTCATATCTTTCCTTCACATACCAATCCATGGTTTCCAAAGGAGTGTACTTGATGGATCTTTCATACTCAAAAGATTGCAAATATTCATAATCATCCTTAAGCCCTTCAGGCACCTAGTAGAGGTTGAGATCTATGATTTGTTGTAGAGAAAATCTACCAAAATTCCTCCTCCTGGCTTCAAAATCATCAGCACGATCAACCCAGTAATCCTTGGTGTTAGGATGGTGATGATAAGTTATTTTTAGATTTTGATCAATGAATTTCTTTAAATCAAAGCAATTCCTGAGCTTGAAGAAATGAACTATAAGAGGAGCAATAACCCTTTCTATATTTTGGGCATCCAGAGTTGTCCTGCATGTATAATTCCCCAAGGTGATAGGGAAAGGAAGACATGTAATCTTCTTATCTCAGAATTTTCAATGAAATTTATCCAGTTGCCTACACACCTCAACCAAGGACATTTTTTCATTGTAGAACATGGGAAGCTTGAGAGGTGTGCTTTCAAAAAATCCAGTTGGATGTATGAGAACTTTTGGAACTGAATGAAGAAAGCCCCATACTTGGTTATAAAATCCTTAGCCTCATCAGATAATCTTCTTACAGTGTCACCCTACAAGAGTCTCACAATGTACATGGTGAAGGCATCATTTACCCTTCTAAAATTATGATTACTAACCTTGAGGGTAAACTGAGGGAAATATGTGTAGATGGGCTCATCCTTCTTGCCTTCAATGAAAGTGAAGCTGAACCACTCATGGGATGCTACCAAGGTGTACATGAGATAGGAGGTCATGTAGAACTTTTTGGTCTATTGAACATTTGATAATTGTTTAGTCAGGTTTCCAAAGATAATCTTGGCCCAATTTATGTTTTGCTTACCCTCGCAGATGATGTTTATGAAAGGGCACATCTAAAAATGGAAGTCGTTGGTAGAGGGCATTCCCATAATCCGAGTGAGTAGAGTGATGAAATCTGATAGTTCTTAATTGAAATCAACCCTAAACAATGCCTTGGAGAATCGGAACGCTCTCGTCTTAGGACACTTCTACCATGATTTAGCTACTCAGGCCTTGTATTTCACAGTATCTTGATCAAATAGAGTTTGATCTTGAGTGAGAGTGAGAATAATGGAGTCTTTTGTTTTAGGAATGCGTAAGTGACGATAGTAGCAGTGTCAAATTTTGAAATCAATTCACCATGTACATTGACAACCTCCTTGGTGTTTGGGTTGAAATTAGCCTCGTAGGTGAGAACAGTGTTGGCACACTACATAGAGAGAGGGAAACTAGCAGCTTATGTGATTCTAATATAATTTATCATTTGGACCATGGGAGCAGGGTTATTGCATACTAATCTGCTCTAGAAATCATCAAAATCCAAATGTCAAACTTCGTTATCTCTAATATTGGGTACAAAGGTCTCCAAAGGGGACAGATGCTTGTGCCCTTGAAACTTGATCTTCATTTTGAAAATGAACATAGGACTGACCTTCAAAGAATGGATTCACGACAAGAATTACAAAGAGATACAAGAAGGTGGACAAATGACTCAATTTGTGAAAATGTGAGCAAGAGATAATGAGCAACAAATGTGATAAGTGCACAAACGGTTACCCTTTTAAATAGCCATTCAGGTGAGAGAAGGTCATAAATGTGCATTAAATACACCATGAACCGACTCAAAAAGGTGAAATGCGGGAAAAGCGGAAAAAACTGGCCTGGATGGTCCATGGGACATTGGGACATGAGGGACGCAAAGAAGTGATTTGGCTGATGCAGGCGATGCGGGCAAAAAGAGCATGGGTGGTCCAAGGGAGAAAGAAACTTGAAGGATGTGACAAGCTGATTTGGCTGATGTGGGCGATGTGGGGAATCGGTGAATAGGAGGCCCAGTTGCACTTAGGACAGATTGGCTAAGAAAGTCTGAAAAAGTTGATAGATAAGGACTTGCGGGGAAATCAGCTGATCGGTGAACAAGAGGCCCGCCAGTACTTGGGACATGAGGGACAAAAATATCTGACATACCTGCAAGTTACTAGAAAGACCCCACAAAATGGAATTTCTGCCATCTCTTCAAATTTCTTACTTCACTAACACACTACTGAAAGGTGTTAACTCAAAATTGTCAATTTTTTTGACTTTCAAAAGAGGGTAATTTTGAGAGGACAACAGTTGGCTCTTTCTGGGGATGACTTGAGTAGATCACAGGGATGAGGCAAGACAAGAATCCAAGAAAAACTCTAGAAAAGAGGACCAGTGCCTTATCCATTGGGCAATAGAGTCAAAGGTAAAACAATACAAAATGAAACACATAGAAAAACAACAAAGAAAAGGAAATGAAAGAAATACACACATTGTACATAATATACATAGGAATTCCTATCCATCTAGGATTTGAACAATTTCAGATACTGCCCCTATAAGGAATTGAGAGAGAAGATCCATCCATGTAATCAAGATAGAAAGAATTTTCACCAGCAAAGTGTCTTATTCTAAAAGGACTAAGCCAAAGAGAGTCAAACTTACCATGCCTTCCTCGAGGTTCATGCCTTTTGTCCCATAATAAAATAATGTCTCCAACTTTGGAATCTCTAGATCTAGTTTTCTTGTCAAAAAAAGATTTCACCTTCTGTTGATGACCAGAGATCCTTGTTTCACCTGATTCTTAGACGTTTCTTTGAAGTATTAATGAAATAGATATGTCAAAAGGAATAGGAGGAATACTTGTTTTAATGTTGGCTTATGAGTTGTTGCATACGTATGATTTCTAAATCCACAACTGATTGTGAGAGCTTCCTTTTAGCTATGAGGAACTACCTGTAATGAAAAGAAAGACCACCAGAAAAATTTAAACAATATATGTAGTGAACTACCTAGCATGTGCTAGATCCGGGAAGTGTGATACTTCCTAGATGGTTGGCAGTCCACTGTTTTAAAAAATTTAATGCTATAAATAAAGTAGATCCTATTGTAATTTGAAATGATTTAGGTATCTCACTTAAAACATAATAAGAAGGATCTAATCTAATAGGCTAGGTTAGAATAGGATCTGAAGGTCAAATAATTGGTTCTGGGTCTCTGTACTTCTGACAAAAGTCTCAGGTAGATCACAGGTGAATGAGGGTGAGGCAGAATTAGGTGGGTAGGTCACTGTTCTAGGTTGTATCGGAAAATACAGTAGCCGATGCTGGTTCACGGTGACAGACGGTGGTCAGATATAACCGGTGCATGTTACTGTGGAGTTTTGGGAATGCCACAAAATGGGTTTTGAGTCTCCTTTGTGATTGCACAAAGGATTTTAGTTAGTTGGGATGAGGTATTGGGTGATTTGGGAGGGATTTGGTGAGGTTTTAATGGGTATGTATGGGGAATGTTGAAGGAGCTCAATGGGTGGCTATGTGAACAATAGGTTACAATATAAGGATGGAATGAAATAAACCAGAGAAGTATAACATTATACTTACTTGGATCCTGGTCCTGGATGCCTGTGAGTGAGGGATGGAGGTGCTGGTGAGAGGTTGAAGGCTACAGGTGATCACAAATTGTAGGAGAGCTTCTGCATGGGTTGCATGTGCATTCCTCTTTATCTGGTTAGATCAGATCATTGTTGGGTGGCTGTGCAGGGGAAAATTCTTGATCTCTTTCCTTGCACGCGTGTTCTTGCTTAAATTCATTCTCAGAAGATGTGATATCTCTCGAGAAGATCTCAATGTTTCACCCACTTTTTCCAATCTTTTCCAAGCTCTATAATAAGGTTCTTTTGAGGGTTAAAAGGGTAAACGATGGCAGTTCCAGCTTAACTGGCGACAGTTAGGGGTAATCGGCATCAGTCAAGGCAGGATTTCCTAGGTTTACTAAACTAGGGAGATCCTCTTGATTTTCTCAGATCTTGTGTCATTAACCTCTGGATTAGAATGGAATATTCTTGTAAGCATGTGGGAATGTGGTTAGAGAGAATGTAGGCATTGATTTTTAGGGTTTGGGTAAGTCTTAGTTAGTTATGGCAACTTACTAAGAATAGGTCTTAGGTTGAGTTGGCTTGATGAGGTGTCTAAGTGACGTGTATGTGTGGATATTATTTAAATTAAGATATTTAAATAATAAATATGGTGTGGATAATGAATTAATTTAATTAAATTAAAGTTGGGTATACTGCAAAGATAGTTGGAGGTCTCGGAGGTGGAGGTAGCAGAGCTACATGTATAGGTGGTCAGTCTATAGGCCCAGATGGCCAGTGGAGGAGATGGAGATGGAGATAGGGGATGGTCAGGTGGCAGCCTTATAGGCTTAGGTGGCAGGTTTACAGGGCTAGTTGGCCACAGACCAAGCACAGATTACGAGTCTTATAGGCCTAGATATAGGCACAGGAGTAGGGGGCACCACCACAGGCACCGGGACTAGGTCCCAGTTCACAGGCAGGACCGGGGCAGGGTCCCGCATAATAGGTACAGGGGCTGAGACCTAAGGGACCACCATAGATCGTGCCTATATCTAGGTTATGGGATGGCCTAGGTGAGGCTAGATATTATCAAGACCAACTGATGGCAGTCGGGATAGGCTTCATATCCTATGTTGAGTACAGGGCACAACAGGTGTCTAATGAGAGGGTGAGATCCCGCACTCACAATTTGGAGAGCACAGGGGTTCAACAAGCTTTGAGGCCCAATCAGGTAGAGGCTACTAGCGCATGGAGGCTAGCTCCATGTGAGGAACTGGTAGGGATGCAGGAGGATGAGGGTACAGATGATACCGAGATGGAGGACATCTGTCAAGATGATTGATATGGCACTGGGAAAATGTTTCACCAACTTTTTCCAATCTTTGTCAACCTCTAGAATAAGGTTGTTTTGAGGGTTAAAAGGGTAACCAAAGGCAGTTCCAGCTTAATTAGTGATGGTTAGGGGTAACTGGTGTCAGTCAAGGTGATATTTTCTAGGTTTACTAAATTAGGGAGATCCTCTTGATTTTCTTGGATCTTCTATCAATAATTGGTGGATTAGACTAGAAGCTTCTTGTAGGAATGCAAAAATGTGGTTAGAGAGAATGTAGGCATTGATTTTTAGGTTTTGGATAAGTCTTAGTTAGTTATGACAACTTACTAAGAATAGGTCTTAGGTTGAGTTGGCTTGATGAGGTGTCTAACTGAGGTGTATGTGTGGATATTATTTAAATTAAGATATTTAACTAATAAATATGGTGAGGATAATAAATTAATTTAATTAAATTAATATTAGTGGGGTGAAGGGGGCTATGGCTAGGTGAATGTGATGAAGGGTGCTTATTCGTCGAGGGACCAAAGGGGAGTGTGACCTAATTTCTTTGTCTACATTTTTCCCCTTTCTATTGTGTAGCTTTTATTGGTAAGCGACGTTAATAAAAATAAGATGTGGTTGCCCCATGTGTGGATGAAGGTGATCCCCCTCAAACAAGGAACTAATGAGGCAGAAGGTAGAATCAGTGAGTGGTTTGATAAAAGGTAAATGTGAAGGCAAAGGTAGGTGGGCATAGGGGAAAAAGGGTTAAAGGTATACCCGGGTAATCTAGGGAATGGATCAAGATCAAAGGTAGCAACAGTAAAACACACGCACACATATAAACTGCAACACACTACCTGGTTGAAGAACAATAAAACTCTACATTTCCTAAGGTCGATAGGTTTATCCAAACAAAGTTTAAGTGATTCTGGTATCCAAGGTAATGGATATGGTCAGGAAAAAAAATGTAGGTTAGGTGCAGGAACGTTTACGTATGTTCTAGTACACCAAAGGTAGGGTCAGGATAAACGGTCATGGCAATAGGCTAGGTAAGGTCATTAGGTCAACAACACAGGTAATTGTACCACAAGGTATAGTGAACACATGAGGTCAAAGGGCACTAGTGATGGGCCAGATCCAAATGTCTAGGTCGCGGGATGGATAAGGCCAAGGTAGGGGTAAAATAATGAGTCCCAAAAGGAGGAAAAATGGAGGTAGTAAATGATTACGTCAGGAAAGACAAAGTAAATGGGTAGGGTAAAGGTGGGGTGGGGTAAATGATCAGGTTGAATGTTGGGTGGAGAAAAAAAGGAGGTAGGGGTAGGGTAAAGAGGTAAAACATAGGGCAATGTTTAGGTGAGGGTGACTGATGTTGGTCAAGGAGAACTGACATTGGTACAGGTCAACTGACGACGGTTAGGTAGGGCATGCGAATGATTCCGGTAAAGGGTAATCGAAATCGGTTAGGTTGGGTTTGTTATAAAAAAAATCTGCATTTTTTGTTATTCATTTGTTAGTTTGTGAAGTGAGAAAATGACAAAAAAGATAGAAAAGAGAGAAAAGTGTCTGGACGTAATGGAATAGTGAGCTAGCGGTGTGATCGACAAGTGATTAGTTGGTGAGCAGCGGGTTCACAGGATCATTACGAGGGATTTGATTGGGAAAAGGTTACAGGTAGCTATTCAGTGATGGCGGAGGCCAGAGGGGGATCGGGTGGGCTATCGGTACAGCAGCTAGATGTGCCACCAAGACGATGGAAGTGTGACGAGGTAGGCACTCTACTCTACGTGTAGTTGATTTGATAGATTAGAGGATTAGTTTATTGGTGTTTGTAGGTTTTGTTGGTTTTTTCATTTTTGTGGGTGGTTAAAGATGGAATTTGGGAATGGGGGGAAAAATGGGTAAAAAGAGGAATGAGGAGGGTAATAAATGGGATAGGGGGTGGGTGGAGGTCCAAGGGTAGTTTAGGTCATTGTAGGTGGGTAAAAGGGGTAGGGGGAGGTTTTTTATAAAGGTGGGTTTTGGGAAAGCATATGTTTTTCTGCAACAATGACAGCGTCGGTCAAGTTTGGTTGGCATGGGTTAGGTGGAACCAGTATCGGTCACCAAACAGGTGACTGATGTGGGTTAAGGGGTGACCGGGGTCGGTAAGGGTGAACCTATATCGGTCACTAAAAAAATGATCAATGCCGGTTAAATGGTGACCGGGGTCGGTTAGGATGAACTGGTACCAGTCGGATTATGGGGCACAAGGGTCCAAAAGTGATGTGGGCTAGGTGGTTGAAATAGGTAGGGTGAAAATAGGGTGTAGGAAAATGATAATTGTTAAATATGGATTGATATATGTAAATTAATGTTGTGATTGTATTAGATGTAGGGGAGAGCTTAGCTAGATATGCGGGATAGGGTTCTGCCTCTACTGGTGATAGTGCATGGCACAACGACCCTGAAGGAGCTACAGCATATGGAGGCAGTTGGGTTGAGTGGAGTTCATCATTATAGATATTTTTTCCAGTAGCCCAATTTGATGGTTGTGCTCATTGATAGATGGGATTCCATGACCAACACATTTCACCTGCTGATGGGTGAGATTACTATCACCCTAGAGGATGTGTTTTGGATTCTTTAGTTACCGATATTAGTTGCACAAGTTTATTCTATCTCCTCCGAGGCCTCAAAGAAGCTGATTGTTTCTATTTTTGGAGAGGGGATGGCCAATCTGAGATTCCATAGTGTCAGCTTGAGCTATGGAGAGATGTACCTAGTCTTTCTGGAGGAACGAGGCTAGTGGTTATGCTGATGAAGGTAGTGTGTTGCTTCAGACTACCAGATGCAGAGAGTGGATGCTTTCCCTGATTAGTGATGGGGTACTCCATGACATGATGGTGGATGAGACCCACTTTGCTTAGGCACCAGCATTCTTGGTACAACTATACAGGGAGTTGTGGGCATATGGGCTGCTGCACAGGTTCAGCCTATGTTGTACGTTTTTACTGCACTATTGGGCATATGAGCACATAGTTTGTGTGTGGCCTATAGGGATGCCCCGAGAAGATGCATTCCCAACGATATTTTTATAGGTGGGGTATAGGAGATGGATGTCAGTGATTGGAGAGTAGAGATTTGAGAGGTCCACACATGATGTAGCCCATTTCCGGTAGTTACTAGAGGGGTTATCCGGAGTGGACATTATATGGAGGCCATATGTGGGATTCCCCTCATATAGGCATATGCATGAGGAGCTAGTTGAGCTCCAGCTAGAGATATGGATACAGGGGTGTCGTGTCGGGGAGGATGAGATGGTCCTGGTAGACAGAGTCTAGCAGAAGTTCAGGCTAGTATAGAACATACCTCCACCATTCCCATAGTACCAGAGAGACAATGTGGAGAGGCCCTTACCTCTACCACAGCCTATAGTGCCCACAGGGTAGTAGTAGCTAGCAGACCGGTGGATAGATGATGTCAGGTGTATAGATAGGTATAGACAGTGGTGGGTGGCTCACTTACAAGCCACACCACCCAGACCGAGGTAGCCAGATCTAGCCACCATCATGGTGCAGAGAGATGCCCTACAGGAGCAGGTGGCTACTCTCATTACCCAGTTGGGTATAATACAGAAACATATGGAGGGCTTGGAGGTAGAGGTACCAGAGCTACATGTACAGGTGGCCATTCTACAGACCCAGATGGCTGATGGAGGAGATGGAGATCGAGAGGAGGGGGATGGTTAGGTGGCAGCCTTACAAGCTTAGGTGACAGGTTTATAGGGCCAGTTAGCCAAAACCCAGGCATAAATTGAGGTCTTACAGGCCCAGATATAGGCACAAGAGCAAGAGGCACCACCACAGGCACCGGGATCGGGTCCGAGTTCACAAGCAGGAGCAGGGCAGTGTCCCGCAGGACAAGTACATGGGCTGAGACCTATGGGACCACCATAGACCATGCCTGTATCCAGGTTACGGGATTCCCTAGGTGAGGCTGGATATTATCAAGACTAGCTGAAGGCAGCCATGATAGAATTCATATCCTATGCCAAGTACATGGCACAATAGGCATCTAGTGAGATGACAAGATCCCACACTCACAGTGTAGAGCGCACAGGGGGTCAGGAAGCTTTGAGGCCTAATCAGGAAGAGGGTACCATCATAAGGAGGCTAGCTCTAGTTGAGGAGCTAGCAGAGATGTAGGAGGCCAAGGGTATAGGCAATACTGAGGTGGAGGACATCTGCCGAGATGCTTGATATGGTGCCTAATCTTTGATGTATGATAGTTTTTGTGTATTTACTTGCGTGTCGAGAGATATTTATAGTTTTGATTACATACCGGCATGTGTGCCAATGATTGTGAGGATGTATGAGAGATTTTTGTATATTTCGAGCATATACCAGCCTTCCTGCCGAAGAGATTTTGTATTATTTCATTATTTTTTTTAATATATGAGACCGTCCTCCGTGCCGTTTATTTTGAGATTGTGGACATGATGAGATAGTCTTGTAAATTTGAGATACACATTGATTTATTTATATGATGAGATACATGGTATTATTTGATTTGTTGATTTATGATTTTGATATGGAGGAAAATTAGGTGAGTTAGGCATGATTGAGTTAGGCTGATTTAGGCATGGATCGAGTCATGTCTGTTAGGCATGAATCGAGTCAGGTTTGTCTAGGCATGGTTGAGTTAGGTTGGATTAGGCATGGACCGATTCAGGTCGATTAGGCATGATTAGGCATGATGGAGTTGAAATTAGGTGAAGTTGTGATTCATTATTTTATGCAATGAATGATAATATGGGTCATATGTGAGATGTTTTATAATACATGCATGATGATGGTAGAGAAATGGTAGGCGTAATAAATGTATGTTGTGATAATGTTTAAAATATGAAACAACTTGTTATGTATGTGGTTGAATTTCCAATTGTGGGTATAAAAAGGGAAACAAAGCGAGGTGTGATGTAATGTGAGGCACATGGAAGATTAATTGTTTAGGGTAGAGGATGGCCGAGCTAACCTCTAAGGGCCCCATGCCCTCGGAGTGCTGCTTACATAGTCTTGGTGAAAAAGGGATCTCAGGCTGATGTAGTTCTCCCATGAGCTAGGGAAGAATATGAGGAGGTATGAAAATGTGTTGGTATGTTTTTAGGAATGGTGTGGGTTTAGGTCTATTAGGTGTGGGTGGATTATAGGTAAAGTCATGTATGTGGGGTCAATTGTGGCAAAAGAAGAAGATTACCCCAAAAGTAAGTTTCGAGGACCAAGTCATGTATAAGGTAATCAAAATGTAAGAAAAGATGGCTAAAATATAAGAGGGGGAAATAAAGCCACCTAATTGGGTAGGATCATACTGAGTAGATCATACCTTTGAGGAGTTGATGAACGTAAGACCCTAAAGACATTGTATGATTGATTGTTCTATGGTGAAAAGTAGTCACATGATCACCAAATGTCTAAGTTCCAAGAAGTCCCTTGAAGAAATTAGGAAATGAGAGTGGAAATGGTATGAAGGGTGAAAGGTAGTTAATTTTTATATGGTATAGGTAGCATGTGCTTAAGGAAAGAGAACCTAGGTCACAATGGGCAAGTCCTTGACTAAAAAGTTTTCAGTTTTAACTTGTAGTTGAGATAGACTGATCGATGCGGGAAGTCTATATGGGATGAATAAAATTTAACTCCTTGAGGTCTTCATGAAGTTGGTCTATGCGGGAAGCTTGGATTGCCCTAATTTTTTTGTAAGAGCTTTACATAGCTATCCTTCAAGGGAGTAGGCTATTTATAGCAGTAATTGTCGAGAGGAAGATGTCCTTTTGAGGGAGTCATTTGTTTATTAGAAGTTTGACTCAGGGATTTTGGTCCCATGTGAGGTCTTTGAAGTCATGGACAAGACCGAGGTGGAGAATAGAACTCTTTTTCAAAAGGCAAGGTTGAATGACCATGGGATCTCATCTAAAGTTAGATGAAAAGTATCCATGAGAATCATGCTATGTGCAGCACCGTGGTATGCATATTCAAGAGAAGATAATAAGTGACAAGTACTCACATGATTCTTGTTTAATCATTGGTGAGGTGTATGAAGTGAATAGCACTCAAGGGACGAGCATGGAAAGAGACAAAAGGTGAGGTAGGATGAAAAGTAAACAATAGAATGGTCAAAGATGCAAGGCATTAAGGGGCTCGGGTTCGGGATCACCATCAAGTGAAGATAAATGATAAGCACCTGATCCATATGTATGAGTCACGATGTATGGTCCAAACCAATTAGGAGAAAAATTTCCTTGTTTACTTTTTTTTGCTTTGGTTACATGTTGATTTTCTTTCAGGACAAGGTCACCAACTTGGAAGGTCCATTCATGGACACATTTTTCATAGGCACGTTTGATACATTTTTGGTAAACTTGAAGGTGATCCAAAGTGTTAAGATGACTTTCATCTAGTAACTCTAGCTCTGCTAAATGGTCCTGACGAAAGTTGTCATCATTGAGCATGTCATGGAGAGAAATTCAGAGTGATGGGACCTGGACTTCGAGAGGCAGGATTTCCTTTGTACCGTAGACCAGAGAAAACGGTGTGGCTACAGTGGTAGTGCGAATACTAGTGTGGTATGCCCACAGGGCAAAAGGAATGTGCATATGCCAATCATTCCCAGTATCTTCAACCACTTTCATAAGAATTTTTTTTAAGGTTTTGTTAGTGGATTCAGCTTGGTCATTGGTTTGTGGGTAATAAGGTGATGAGAAACTAAGATGAATGCTGAAGGCGTCGTAAAGTTTTTGCAATGTTTTTTTAAAATTGTTTTCCACTGTCAGTGATGAGGCGATGAGGAACAACAAAATGACAAATGATGTGGTGGTTAATGAACTCACATATTTTCTTAGCCTGCGTGGAGATGAGTGGTATGGCTTCCACCCATTTTATATAGTATTTGATAGTAGTGATGATCCATTGTTGGCATTGGGAAGAATGGGGATTGATTTCTCCGACAAGATCCAAACCCCATTGAGAGAAGGGCCAAAGGTCACGGTCGACTTGTAAGGCATGAATAGGTGTATGATGAAGATTTGAATGTTGTTGGCATTTTACACAATGTTTGACATAATCACAACAATCATGATTAAGGGCAGCCAGTAATATCCCAGGTGAAGAATACGCTTAACAACAACAAGGCCACTGAAGTGACCTCCACATATGCCATCATGAACTTCCTTAATGGTATAAGGAATTTTAGAACTTGTGAGGCATCATAAGAGAATACCGTCAAAGTCGTGCTTATAGAGGACTCCCCCCAAAATGACGTAACGAGAGACCCTTTTAAGGAATCCATGTTGTCCATTACGGGTGAGATCAGGAGGTAAGATGGAGAGAGAAAGGTAGTCGGAATATTGTTTGTACCAAATGTCACTCAACTCAAGGGTAGTAGTTTCGATCGAGTAAACATCGTGAGGTAAATAATAAGGTGATTGGAGTCATTGTACTGTGATAGATTTTAGAATCGACGGGCGAAGCGAGTATTTGGGAAGCTAAGTAGGCCATGGTATCTACAAATTTTTTGGTTGAACGTGGGATGGTTTGAAGGGTGTAATGACCAAAGGTGGTCAAAAGTATGTCTACATGAAGTTTATACTTTTGAAGTATCTCATTACTAAATTGGTATATACCAATGACTTGGTTTATGACCAATTGAGAATCACCAGAGATGTTGATTGATTTGACATCTAGGTCATAGAAAACTTAGAGACCTAGTAGCACAGTGCTTCGTATTTAGCAATATTGTTGGTGCATTCAAAAAATAGTTTGAAAGACAAAGGCATGGGTTAACCATCAAGGGGAATGAGGATAATACCAGCCCCACCCCCACACTGACACTTGTAACCATTAAAGAAGAGTTTCATATCTTAAGGGGGTTCATCGAGGGAAAGGGTAGCAATCAACTCATCTGGAAAGTCAAAATTATAGGGTTGATCCCTGGAAATAGGTGCGTCGGCCAATTGGTCGTTGATAGTTTGGCCCTTGATGGAATTTTGATGAATGAATTCAAGGTCAAGATCAGCTAAAAGCATAAGCCATCATGTGACACGCTAATTTTGATAAGGTTTGGCATACATGAAGTGTAACGGGTCGGTGTTGGTCACAACATAGGTTTTGTGGTTGAGTAGGTAATGACGGAGTTTGGTGGCAATGAACACTAAGGCTAAGAAAATTTTTGTAGGGTAGGTGTATCAGGTTTCATAGTCTAAAATAGTACGGCTTATGTAATAAACCACCTGTTCCCTATGTTGTTCATCGTAATGAGCAAGCATGGCTCCCAAGGAGTGATCGGTAGCGGATATGTATAGGTAGAAAGGTTGATCATCTTTAGGTGGAATGCGTATAGGTGGTTGGAGAAAGTATTGTTTTAGGGCCTCAAAAGCTTTGTGACAGTCATCATCCCATTTAAAGGAGACATCCTTCTTGAGAAGGTGATGAAATAGTTGACATCAATAGGATAATTGTGAAATGAAACATCGAATAAACTGTAATTTACCTTGCAAGCTACGGAGTTGTTTAAGGTTAGTGGGCGGAGGAATTTCCAGAATGGCCTTGAATTTATCAGGGTCAACTTCTATACCATGTAGGGAAATGATAAATCCCAGGATCTTTCCTGAGAGAACCACCAAAATACACTTCTTAGGTTGAAGGAAAACGTAATATTTAATGAGATGGTCAAAGATGGTTTTAAGGATGGTAAGGTGCTCAGAGCAACACTTACATTTGGCCAAGATATCATCCACGTAATCTTCCAATATGTGATGCATGATGTCATGGAAGATGTAAGTCATAGCCCGCTAATAGATGGCACTAGTGTTTTTAAGGCCAAAAGGCATGACTCGATAGCAGAAGTTCCCCCAAGGGGTGATGAATGAGATTTTGTGTTGATCCTCTAGGGAAAGCAGGATTTGGTTATAACTCGAGAAGCCATCCATGATTGATAGCATCTCATGGCTAGCGGTAAGGTCAACCAAATAGTCAATACCTGGTAAGGGAAAGTCATCTTTCAGACATGTTAGGTTGAGGTCATGGAAGTCTATGCAAATATGGAGTCCCCCTGTTACCTTAGTGACATAGAAAATGTTAGAAATCCAATGAGGAAAATCAAAGGGTAAGATGAAGGAAATGGAAAGAAGGTGCTAAAGTTGTTCTTTGATGAGAAGGGCAATGCGAGTGTGCATTTTTCTTAGTTTTTGTTTGATGGGTCTGGCATCGGGAATGGTTACGATATTATGGACCACTATGGTGGGGTCAATACTGGGCATGTCTGCGTAAGAACAAGTGAAAGCGTTGTTATGATCTTTGAGAAAAGAAGTGATGGCTTCCTATTCAGTAGCATCTAAAGATTGACCGATATTTAGGATATGTGGGTCGTCCTGAGTATGAATGTTTATCTCGATAGTCAATTCGTTCAACATGGTTTGCATCTTAGAAGGTAACGACCGATGAATATATGAGTCTTATACACCAAGGTAGGTGAGTATGGATTCGTCATCCTGACATTCAATGACGTTAATTGAAGGTGTATCGTCATCGATCATTTCAAGATACAGGAAGGGAAGAGTGGAAGGGGCCTCACCCTCACGTTGATAAGTCAGAGACCCCAAGGAAATGGTGTTTATGAAAAAAAAAATTAGGAGGGATAGATTCAAGATCCATTAACTTTGTCGGTGATGGTGGTGATGAAGGTAGAGCTGGTGAAGCAGGTGGAGAAGGGCTGATGTAAGTGATGAGTTCAATGCAAGCCTTTTTGGTAGGCGGTTTAAGAAAGCCAATACCACTACAGTCATTATGTTTACGGGTGGTACATAGGATAATGGTATGGTGGCCTTGCTCATAAAATCCCAAACCAAAACCCTTTCATGCACATTGGTGTAGGAAGATGTGGGTGAAACGGTGATTGGTAAGTGATTGGAAGTCAGTGGAAAATGGGTGAGTTTGTGATGGTGGTTTGGGTGTGTAAGTGGTAGTATCAAGTCCCCCATAGGTGAGACTAGTACAAAGGTGAGGGTGACCATACAAGAGATGTTCTCCTATACGGTGATCATAATGAGGGTGTTGGTGAAGGCTTTTGTACTCTTGTGGAGTAAGGAATGTGTTGACACTATATAGGTGGTACTCCCCCCAGAGTGAGGTGTTGAAAAACACCTTCCAAGGGATTGGTGGTTAGTATGTAGGTAGTTGGAATGGATGATGTGTCAGAGGTCGATGAGGAGGTGGAGTTAACAGATTGGGAAGCTGATGGGTCAGTCGTTGAGGTTGTGGTAGTGGTAGGAATGGAGGAGGTATATGTGGTTGAGGTAGCGACTGTACTGGTAAGTGAAGGTGTAGGTGAAGAAGTAACGGTTGCAGAGGTAGACAGCTTAATAGGTATGAGCACATCATTGGGTTGGTAAAGCATGTTGCATGTTTTAAAAGGTGATGGATCAGCTGGAATGGTATAGGTGTGTCCTTCGTGTTCAAACTTTACACAATGATGCAAAGTGGAAGGAACGCAACCCATGACAAGAATCCAGGGTCTGCCAAGTAACAAGTTATATTGGAATTCCCCCTCCAAGATGTAGAATGATTCTGGGTATAGTGTGGGGGCCCACACGAATGTGGAGGATGATGGTGCCTAGTGTAGAGGTGATAGTGTCATTGAATGAATGCAAACATGATAGGATGTTTATGCATGAAATTATTAGGTATGCACATTTGAGTGAATGCATGGGATGAAATGATGTTAATGCTAGCACCCCCATCAATCATCACACAGCGTACCCATATGTCATCAATGTGGACAAAGATGAAGAGGGCTGGGTCTGGGTCATCATTTTGGTGTGGCGCGATCTCTTCCTCTGAGAAGCTAAGGGAGGCTACTTGGTGAATAGGGTGGGGTGAAGATGAAGGTGGTAATTTAGTGAGAGAGGCTACATGATGGGGTGTGATAATGGAGGCTACGGGTGTAGGGTCATTGGGTAAAACCTCAATAGATTGAAGAACCTCCATGAGAGCTTGATGATGGGATTCTGAGGTTTGAATGAGGTCATATAAGGACATTTTGAGGGGATATTGGTGTAATTGTTTGAGCATGGTGTGATGTGTGATGCTGTTAGAAATGGGGTACGTAGGGCCATAGATAGTGATTTTAGGTATGGGTGCAGATGGTATGTTGGGTATAGGATCGGTTGGTGGATCAGTTGCCTTTTCTTTACCCTTATCATTCTGAGCACGTGTAGTGATGTGTATCATGTTGATCTAAGGGGATTTGGAAAATGGATGAAGGTGTAGGGTGAGTGGTATAATGACATGATGGGAAAAAACCTACTGGAGGAGAAAAACCCTGTGAGGTGAGTTGGGTGCAATGACATTTGGGTGGTGGCATGGAAAGTTCTCTGATGTGAACCATGTTAATTTCAAATCTTGGGGGTGGATCTTAGGAGCTGTGAGGGTGGAGGTTGTGGTTTTTGAGTGGGTAGTGTGGGAATGGGTGTCGATGAAGCAGGATCCTTGTCGAGAAGGTTGTCGTCGTCAAAGTTAGTTTCTGGTGGAAATAATTAGATAATAATGGTTTTCAAGGCCTTGCAGTTCTCCACATCATGTCCTGGCACACGATGGTATGCACAAATTTTAGTATCGTCAAACCCTTTTGGCTTGGGTTTGAGGGGGTTCATAAGGTCTGAGTGGCGGTAATGTGATGACAGAAGTCTCAAGGAGGTTGGTTAAAATTTTGGCATAAGACTCCTGCTAGTGGATCACAATGGGAAGTGAACGTGGGTTTGGGTGTAGGTGTGGTTGATTGTTGAGGAATGACCTTTAGAAGAGGAGGAGCGGGTTGAGCTATGGGTTTGGGTGCTCAGCATGGTTTTGGGTGTCGGTCGTGTTTGTTTAGGTAGGGGTATAGTAGATGGATGGGTAGGAGGGTGTGTGGTGTTTTGACTACCTTATTGTGGGGTAGTGGAGTTTTGTTTTTGGGTTGCACCTTCTTGGGTAAAGGTGATGTGGGTATATGAGGTCTAGAAGGAAAAGTAGATGGAGGAAGAGGGCGAGTTACCCACAGGGATAACGAGGGTGTTGTGAAGGTAGATGGTGTGGGTCATGCTTGAGGTGTGTGAGACAACAACTAAAGTGTAGTGGGTAGTGAAGCAATAGCTGAGGGTATTAGAGGTATGGGTGGTAAAGATATGCCATAGGTGTAGGTGTAAGTCATGTTGGGTTTCTGGGGAGGTTAGAGGTTTGTGAGGGAGGAATGGGTTGTTGTGTTTTTGGTTTATTGATGGGTGGAGGTTTCTTGACCATGTTGGGAAGCTGAGATCTTAAGATGGACGATGACAGGTGTAGGTGTGATTGGTGCAGCTGGGGTATGAGTTCTATGGGTTTGGTGCTTCTGTTTGGGTGTCAGAGTAGGTGTGGTGTTGAATTTGGAGGATGTAGCTAAATCCAATTTGATAGGTGGATGAGTAAGGCTGGTGGTTGGGGTGACCCCTAAGGTGGTAATAGGTTTAGTCGACATAAATGTTGTAGGTATGGGTTTGGGTTTAGATGTAGGTTGAGTTATGGGTAAGGGTGTGGTTTGAGCTATAACAGGTGTCGTGGAAGGAGTTTTGATAGAGTTGGTTGTGTTCTGTTTGATTGGTTGAAATAAAATTTGGGTAGATAGTGGAGGTATCAGTAAGGGACATCTACATCTGTGTTGAGACCAGAAGTAGAAGACATCCCCATAATAAGGCTCTATCCACATAACCTAAGTGATCGGCCAAACATGAGAATGTCATGTCTGTAGGTTGATTTGATGAGGAACTAATGGCAATTCCCATAAAATGTGTCTTAGAGATGGGGAATTGGCTAGCTTCAAGCTTCCATGGGTAAGAGAGCTGAAAGTAGGTCTTGCGAGGATTTGGGTAGCTGATGGAGAATGCTCACCAAGAGGAAAAGGTATCTCAACTGGGTCTATGATGGTAGGTGGAGGAATGAATGGGTGCTCCTCTATGAGTGGAGGAGCTAATGGGTGCTCCTCTATGGGTGGAGGAGGTACTGTGGGTATCAGTTCTCTAAGTGGAGAAGCCAAAGGTGAAATGGTCTCAATGTTAGCGGAAGATTCCTCCGTAGGTGATGAAGGAGATGAAAGGTGTTCCTTTGTTGGTGAAGGAATAGGGGCAGATTGGTTCAGAATGTGGAAGGAGGATTTTGGGCTAGAATCTCCTCTATGGAAGGAATATGGGGTAATTTCTGAGGTGACAGGTGCGTCATTAAAGATAGCGTGAACCTCGCGGGTATGGGTATCATGAGTTGAGGTCTCACCGGTTTGATCAGATGAAGGGGCATGGTTAGGAAATGGTTTCTTGAAGATGTGTAGGTTTTGGTTGGTAGGTGCATTAGGATTATCCATGGTTAACTCGCCTTTCTCGAGCATTTCTTGGACAATATTTTTGAAAGTGATGCAGTTGCCGTCACTATGACCCTTTACTCGATGATAGTTACAAAAGTCATGTTCTTTATACCATGCAAGCATGGGGTGAAGTAGGATCAAAACTAGTGTGTGGTTTTATGGGTGGAAGAGTGATGGCTCTGGCTTTGATAATATTTTCTAAGATAGAAGATTAAGGCTCCCCAATTAGTGTATATGTCTGCTTCTCTCGTCTGAATTGAAAAGTCTAGACAGGTGAGAGATTAGATGAGGGGGTAGCTTGATTTGATGGATGAGCTGGGCTGGATTTGAGTACCACTACGTTAGTGGTACCCTTAGCTTTTGAATAATTGGTTTGTGGTTTGGAAGAAGTAGAGGTATCATTCGACTTGAATTCCAAATTATTATTGCATAATTAGATTTTCTTCTCTTCGATGGCCCGAATCTCTAACTTTCGTGCCATAGTGAATGCTTCATCGAATGTTTAGAAAGGTTTGGACCTGCAAGGTTGGTGAGATATGTCTAGCACAATCCCATGTGAAGAGCTCGATGAGTTCTATTTGTGGCAGTTGGAAGGTGAGTTGGTTGATCAAGCTATGCTAGCGAGTGACAAAATCTACGATAGATTCATCCTCATACTGACGCGTGGAGTATAGGTCGGTCATGGTAACCTTCTTGATGATATTGATAGAGAAATGATCCAAGAAGGCTTGGGCTACCTGATTGAATGAGAATATAAAGTGTCTAGGTAACCCACTATACCAATCTAATGCAGGTCCAGTGAGGGACATGGGAAAGGTTCTCAAGAGCAAAGGCATCATCATGAGCGATCAGATAACACCCATGTTTGAATGTCGCAAATGTTGTTGTGGGTCTTATTTGCTATTGAAATAGTTGAATTTAGGCATTTTCTAATGCATGGGGTATGGGTGAATAGGAATAGATGGGTGGATGGGCTCGTTGTAAATATCTCGTCATAGGTGAGAGTGTTGCAGGAGCCAGAAACTGATGCCTCCAATGTCTGCATCTTGTCCAACATCAATTTTATTAGGTCGTTGGTAGGTTGTGATGATTGGGTGCCTCCTGTAGTGTGAGAGGGTTGGTTTTGGGCATATAATGGGGGTGACACTCTAGTGTATGGTGCTGCCATGTAGGTTGATTGGGAAGAAGGTAGTGAAACAAGGGGTACATACCCTGAGTGAATAATGGATGAAACGAGAGGCTGTTGATAGTATGTATATGGAGGTGGAAGGGTCGTGGTAACCCTAGTGGTAATGAGGGCTAATGATTGTGGAATGGAAAGGACCACGTTCTGAAATGGGGCAAGGGTCATTGATACCAGAGGTGGTAGTGTAGCTACAAGTATGTGTGAGAGATTAGGGGTAGATGAGAATTGCATTGTTGGGGTAGTTGTTCGAAGGTATGGTGGATGTAACGGGTGCCGTAAAGGTGGCAGATGTGGTAATCATATCAAGTATAGGACCTAATTATGAAACGACTGGGGCTAAGGTAGATGCGGGCAACACGGAGCTAGATGGAGCCGATGCAGGAGTGGGTGTGAGAGTTGGGGGGATAGATATGGGCATGTCATATATCAACTAACCTGAGGCATCTCGAGTGGATGAGTTGGAAAGGTAGAACTACAAGGTGAAAAGGTTTTGGTCAAGGAGTCATGTGAACTCCTCATTTCTAGTAGTGATAGTAATAGGCTGGATGGGATCCATGGCTGCGTATAGTGATAGGCTGGTGGTGAAGGATCTATGTGGAGTGGTGATGACAATGGAAGGTGGTGAAATATGAGTGCGACTTACTTGTCTTCGGGTCATGCACCATGACAGCCAGCATGAAATGATCGGGTAGCGCTGATTCTCTGTAAATTTGGGTCAGCAGAGATGTAGAAGGAACAGGTGAATCTAGCAACAAAAAGTAGATTAAGTACCAAATGGTGGCTAGAATGTGAAACAGGATAATCAATACTGGTTAGGGAAAACTTACGCCGGTCAGGGGTAACCTGTCAACACCAATCTGACACTATGATAATTCTTCACTAGGAACTCCTCATGCTATGATTGTTTACTAATGCACAACTTTTAGTTTGGTGGATGGAATCTGGAAACACAACAACAAAAATAACACAAGAATACCATAGACTACTGATAGAAAATGGAATGATGAGTGAATCTGAAATATAAGTGTAAATTATAATAGTCAAATCTGAAATTTTTAGCAATCTCACCCATGAGGATACTTCAAGTGTTACTGAATTCACTTGCCTTCCAATAATAACTATGGGAGAATACTTCACAATTACACCTCTTAATGGCTTCTTAAACACACCTTCAAAAGGATGGCTTCCTTCTAGCACACTTACTCAGTGACCTAATCATTTCTCACTACTTACAGTTCTATGCTTTTTGAGGGGGGTCAGCCTCACCTATTTATAGGAAATTCAGGCCTTATCCAATCCTGTATTATTCATAAGGTAGGATAGGAAATCTCTTCGGCCAATCATACTTCCATGCCTAAACTCTTGCCTTTACATATAGGCTTATCTTCTAAGATACAGATAAACCTTATCATCTCACAAGAGGGTGGAGGCACCTTTTTAGACTTTTCCACAAATAAAAGTATGTTGAAAATATTTATGACAGGGACTCTTTGTCCTTATTACAGATGATAATATTTCGGAGGATTCCTAGATGTGCGTACACCCTACTTCTCTGACTGTGTGACATGGAGACTTTGACATTGTTGCGTGAATAGATTACCAGAGAATGTAGATTACGAAAAAGAGATTTACTTTTTACCACAACAATCCTATTATACTTTGACGTATGTCAACCGTACTCTACTTTATTGGTGGCACCGTACTAACAACATAGTTATATTCATCAGAAGCCACTACTAATCCCACCACTTTAAAATCAGGTCCTATTCCTAATACTGTACATAACCCTAAAGATATTCACCTTCAGAGGAAACCAGTTCTGAGGATATTCGACCAAACCACTGCCGTTTACTGTTGAATTTGGACAGAGAGTCTCTTACCCATGTAGAACCTAGAATCTGATAGGTATGCCAAATTTGATGGTGTTTTACAACATCAATGGGAATGATGACAGTGATAGGGACTATGAATAGTGGAAGAAAACTGAATGAAAATGTATTTTTGAGTAGGTTATAAAAAGGACCTGAAACTGACGTCGGTTGGGTATAACCGATGATGGTCAAAGGCAACCAATGATGGTTACTGTGAAACTGAAATAGTGATGAAAGAAAAGTGGTTGTGAATTAAAATCTGATGTAGAATCATACCTAGAATTATGAGAATGATGATGATATGGCCCAGGCACACTCAGGTGAAGCCAGAATACACTAGCTGTGATGAGGAGTGTGCAAGGATGAACAAAAAAAATGAAGAATGTCAATCTCTCACCTCAAAACGTAAGACAAACAAAAACACTAAGAAAAATGTGATGCTAGGAGTTCCTTTTCTATTATGTTTGTTTAGCTTGTGCTATTTAGGGATTGACACATGAACTGTGAAATAGAATTTTTTGGTGAGGATGGCTTCCTATAAAGAAAGAGATCTAAAATGTGAGGTTTCAGGTATGTTATGGTGGGGGTGGGCTTCGCTATGAAGTATGAATCAATAGAGCAAGCGAGCTGGGGAGTACCTATTGTGCCATCAGATCATGTGCAATCACCTGACGGGCGTTCTTCCAGGAAAGATGTTGTTTAAGAATATGTGTTTGTTTTGAATTTGTGCAATTTGGCAAGACTTAGAGAGAGAAAGAGATGTGCTTTCTACGGTTCATTTGTCAACCATCAGCTGGTCATGACTTCCACTGTATAGGTTGCCCGCAATTAATGTGAGCTAATGCCATAAATTAGAATGGAATGCACTTATTTTTAAGCCCAAATCAAAGTGTGAAGTTGGATGACACAATAAGATGAAGAGGAAGAGGGATGATCTTTTACTACAATGCAAAAAACATGAAGAAATGGTTCTTTTTAATTACACTAAAGAAAGGTTTCCTTTAGAGCAAATAGAAAGAAAAGGTGGGTTACCAAGGAACAAAATTAGTGTGTATGCTTTTCAGAAGGGAAACAAACACAAAAAATTTCCTAGGAATGAATGAAATGCAAGGGACCCCTGATGGGTCCCACCGGGCATGCCAAAATGTTTCACCTGATTCTTAGACTTTTCTTTGAAGTATTGACGAAACAGATAGGGTAACAGGCGTTGGATGAATACCTATTTTAATGTTGTTTGATGAGTTGTTGCACGCATATGACTTCTGAATCCACAACTGATTGTGAGAGCTTCCTTTTGGCTAGGAGGAACTACCTGTAATGAATAGCAATACCACCAGAAAAAGTTAAACAATATATGCAGTGAACTGCCTAGCATGTGCTAGATCCAGGAAGTGTGATACTTCCTAGATGGCTATCAGTTCACTATTTTAAACAACTTAATGTTGTAAATAAAGTAGATCCTATTGTAATTTGAAATGATTTAGGTAACTCACTTAAAACACGATAAGAAATATCTAATCTAATAGGCTAGGTTAGAATAGGATCCGAAGGTCAAATAATTTGGTTTGGGTCTCTAAAGGTCTGAAAAAAGTCTCAGGTAGATAATAGGTGAATAAGAGTGATGCAGAATTAGGTGGGTAGGTCACTATTCTGGGTTGTATGGGCAAATACAGTAACCGATACCGGTTCAGGGTGACCAACAACGGTTAGATATAACTGGTGCCGGTTACTGTGGAGTTCTTGGAATGCCACATAATGGGTTTTGGATCTCCTTTACAATTGCATAAAGGATTTTGGTTGGTTGAGATGAGGTATTGGGTGATTTGGGAGGGATTTGGTGAGGTTTTAATGGGTATATGGATGGGGAATATTGAAGGAGGTCAATGGGTGACTAGGTGAACAATAGGTGATAATATAAGGATGGAATGAAATAAACCAGAGAAGTATAACATTATACTTACTTGGATCCTAGTCCTGGACGCCTATGAGTGAGGGATGGAGGTGATGGTGAGAGGTTGAAGGTTGCAAGTGATCACAAATTGTAGGAGATCTTATGCATGGGCTGCATGTGCATTCCTCTTTGCTTAGTTAGATTAGATCATTGCTGGGGTGGCTGTTTAGGGGAAAATGCTTGATCTCTTTCCTTGCACGTGTGTTCTCACTGAAATTATCTCTAGATGATGTGATATCTCTTGGGAATATCACAATGTTTCGCCCACTTTTTCCAATCTTTGCCAACCTCTAGAATAAGGTTGTTTTTAGGATTAAAAAGGTAACCAACGGCGGTTTCCACTTAATCGGTGATGCTTAGGGGTAACCGGCGTCGGTCAAGATGGGATTGCCTAGGTTTACTAAACTAGGGAGATCCTCTTGATTTTCTCAGATCTCATATCGTTAACAAATGGATTAGACTAGAAGCTTCTTGTAAGCATGTAGGAATGTGGTTAGAGAGAATATAGGCATTGATTTTTAGGGTTTGGGTAAGTCATAGTTAGTTATGGAAAATTACTAAGAATAGTTCTTAGGTTGAGTTGGCTTGATGAGGTGTCTAAGTGAGGTGCATGTGTGGATATTATTTAAATTAAGATATTTAAATAATAAATATGGTGAGGATAATGAATTAATTTAATATTAGTGGGGTGAAGGGGCCATGGCTAGGTGAATGTGATGAAGGGTGTTTATTCAACAAGGGACCAAAGGGGAGTGTGACCTAATTGTAGTGTCTATAATCCTATCAAAAACCTACAAATTGTCTTCATCTAACTTATGGAGATACATGATCCTGTTATCCAAAGAATCACTGAAACTCAGATCCTCAATAGCTTTCATCAAATGCAACGCTAGTAGTTCCACTGTCACTTGTAGTTGAGTTTCCACACAATACACTACTTGAAAAGGGGACATCCCAATTTCTCTTTTCGGTGTAATCATATCTACCCAGAGAGCATCATAAAGATTTTTGTGTCAGTTTCTCTGAGATTCATTAACAAGCTTTCTTACAATGGTCACCAAATGCTTGTTTGTTGATTTTGCCTATCCATTCCCTTGAGGAGAGTAATATGAAGAATGGGCAAGTGAAATTCCATACCCATAGCAAAAATCCATCATCTCATCAGAAGAAAACTTGGAAGCATTATCACTCAAAATCTTGTTTGGTACTCCAAACCTTATCAAAATGTTTTCTTTGATGAAATTATATACTACCTCAGAAGTAGTACTTTTAACTGGGATGGCTTCTACCCACTTGGTGAAATAATCTGTGGTAGTCAACACATGAGTATGCCTTGCACTTGAAGATGGGTTAAGTGTTCCAATGAAATTCAAGCCCCATTGTTGAAAGGTTTCTTCAATGACAGCTGGCTTAAGTGGTAAAGCAACCAACTTAGGTCTTCCTAGAAAAGTTTGATAAGCTTCACACTTTTCGACCCATTTTGATGCATCTCTAAATAAAGTAGGCCAATAGTATCCCGCATGCAGAATTTTGTGAGAAGTCAAAGTTGAGTAGAAATGAACTCCACAAGCTTGATCCTAAAAGGCTGAGAATAGCTTCTTCTATTGTACTTTGTCAACACACTTCAAAAATCTTCCATCCACTCCTCACTTGAACAAAGCATCATCCCAAAACATGTATTGTGCTAACCTTAACCTGATAGCTCTCTTATTCTTAGTAGTTAAGTGAGATGAACACTCACAATAAGTGAGGAAGTGAGCAATGTTAGGATACCACTTGTATGTTGAGTTGAGGAATAGTATAGTAGGGATAGCAACTTCATCCCTAGGCAACTCATGACCAGGTCCTTCGGCGATGAGTTCACACAGACCTTTACCCTGAACTAGTTTCATTGGTCTGATGTCAAGATCATACTCTTGAACCTTTTCCACCCAATTTCCTCTCTTGGTTCCAAACTCCTGTTGTGTAAGAATAGACTTGATAGTTGTATCGGGAATAAGCACAATAGAGTGAGAGTTAAGAATGTAAAATTGAAACTGCTTAACAACTTTAACTACTGCAAAAGCATGTTTCTCCATCATAGTGTACTTCAACTAATGAGCCTTCATTATATAACTCATAAAAAAATTGGGAGCTCATGATCTTCAAAATATTTATGAGTCAACACAGTGGCCAAATTACTCTCTGTGGCATAACAATAGATAATAAAATATTTGCTAAAATCTGGACATGTTAAGATAGGAGTCTTAGCAATAGCTTTCTTAATGCCTTCAAATGCTTCCTTTCCATTAGAGGAACAACCAACCATATTATTTCCCTTCATCATTTGGGAAATGTTCAGTGTCATCTCTGTAAAATCGGGGATGAATCTTCTCAGGAAGTTGATCTTACCAAAGAAAGAGTGCACTCCCTTTTTTCTCATGGGAAGAGGAATCCACTAGATTACCTGAACTCATTCAAGATCAATCTTGATTCCTCTTTGGAGAAAACATGTCCCAACAGCTTGCCCTCTGTGACACAAAAAACATATTTCTTGGGATTAAGAGAGACTCCATGTTCTCGGCATTTCAAGATGCTGAAATTGATCTGCTCTAGTTTTGAAAAACATAGTTAAATCATCTAGATACACAACAAAACATTTTCCTTTCAAACCTCCGAAAGTCAAATCCATTTCTCTCTAAAAGGTGGCACCAACACTAATGAGGCCGAAGGGCATTCTCTTGTACGCAAAAGTACCCCAAGGAGTGGTAAAGACCATCTTGTGTTGATCTGCATTATTGACTTCCACTTGATTATATCTTGAGAAAACGTCAAGCATGGACAACATCTCTGCACCTGTAACAGCTTGCAACACCTATTCCATCATGGGAAGGGGATAGTTATCCTTCAAAGAATCCTGATTTAGATTCTAGAAGTCAACGTAGTGTAGACACCAAATTTGTGTCTTACGACACCCTGTGCCCCGCATCTCATTTCACAACCTAACCTCACCACCTAAACCTTACACAATTATTTATTAATTACCTTATAATTAATAAATCCACATCTCCAAACCTGCCACCTCATTTCACCACCTCATCATGACCTAGCCCTAACCCTAAACTAACCTAATTAAGACATATAACTTGGTCTACATCCACACCCATTACTAATTACTCCTCACCCGCACCAAAAGCAACCTAATAATGACTTGACCAAGCCCACAACTAATCCCTTGGGATAAAAGGAGGGAAATTTGGCTATTTTACTAAAAATAGCCCACTTTGACTTAACCGACATCAATTCCTACTCGACCACCGTCGGTTATGTAACTGCCATCGGTTCCCTGTAAATGACCTCCCCCAACCAAAAACAAAGGATCTGGAATTCATTGGAAGGATTCGAAATTCACTTGGCAGAGTGGAGACAAGTGAAGAAAAGAGAAGACTTTACAGAGAAGGACATCAAGCCCAAGACTGCAACTGAGTAACCAGAGCCCAGTGACACTCATCCAAGCATTGGGAGAGAAGATAGCTCACTTTTTATTATCGGATCATCCCACCTGAGCCCTGCCTTCGTCATCACAGTCCTTGGACCTGTATCTTCATCAGGAACTAGTAAGTAGTGTCTTGTATGTTTTTAAATAACATTTCTTGAACTTTTGAATCACATTAATTACAAGTTCACTCATAGATCTAGTAACCGGTAGCCCCTACATCTAACTTTCATTCCTCTACCCTTACATTGCCCCAAGAACAGCCCCCACACTCTCTGAGTCTTATCCATCACCCCATTGCCTATCCCTAATCATTTTCCAGCCTTATAAACACCATAGCCGCCTTATAGCCAACCTTTATTAAAAGCCCCTGAATCACTGCCCCTACCAATATCGGTTATCAACAACCGGTACTGGTTATACAGTGACCGGCATTGGTCACTATGACTCAAACCAAAACTAGCCTTTCCTCTAATGATTTTTAACGAGGTAACTAAATTGTAATTTTGCAATAATTTCTTTGTTAGAATTTGTGTTAATTCGTATTAAGAGGGGAACTGACCACCTTCGAAATGAATTCCAATATTTCCTGGGCCCAAGGCAATTCCCTCATTTATCGTCTAACTAAATCCGGTGGTCTTGTATTCTTACTTGCAGGTAGTCCTTCCTAGACAAAAAGGAGTTCTTCGCAATCGATCTGATCTCTCTCTATGGTATGCGCACACCCTCTCAACATTCAATAGGTATTCCTCCTAGCCCTAACCCTTATCTGTTTCTCAAGAGAATGAAAGGATAGAATCAACTCTATTCTAGGAACCGAAACATTCTGTGCGAAACACGTAGATATGACTTTCACCATTTTTCTTCCAGACATGTACAATATTAGCAATCCATGTTGAATGATTAATGGGAAAGATGATCTTGGCTTTCAACAGCTTCTATATCTCTTGGAAAATGGTGTCAACAATATTGAGATTGTATTTCCTTTTCTTCCTCTTGAAATGTTTAATCCCAGGTTTGAGGGGAATGAAGTGTTGCATTTCTTTTGGCTAGAAATATTTAGATCAACATAAGAATAAGCAAAGACATCAACATACCTCTTCAAAAGATTTATCACCTCATCCTTCTCCACTTGGGTCAAAAACTTTCCAACGTTCACCATTTTGGGTTCGATGGGACTCCCAATGTTAATCTTTTCATATTCAACAAACTACTGAGCTTCTTTGGAAACCTTGGACTTGACATACCTGTCATGTTTATCAAACAATTCCTCCAGACTTATCAGCCCTTTAGGGATCTTGTTACCTTTAATTTTGATGCAGCCATCTTGATCCATCTCCTCCTTGACACCTTCCTCATTGGAAGAGACACTTTCTTGAGATAGATTATCACTTCCCTCATGATACAATTGATCAAAGTTATCCTTAAGCTCCAGGAAAGAGATAAAATGTTGATAATCATTGAATACTTTCCAGTTGTTTGAATTATCCAAAGAACTTGTTCTATGGATCATTTCAATGGTGAATTTGTCCTAAGAAAACTCAGGTTGAGATATTAGCAAAGATCCTAAAATAGCTAGAGATTCATCCCTAGTGTTCTTCTCCCTTGGCACCACTTTGATGAAAAAGGCATCAAAAAATTCAATAGAATCCCAGAATAGATTCCTATAGTGTTTTAACCTTCTATTATTTACTTGGAAAAGGTCTCTGACTTGTTTGATAACTAGTTCTACATCACCAAGATCCAGGAGGCTCTTCACACCACTTTATTTTTCCATTTTCAGTCCAAGGATGAGAGTTTAATACTCTACTATATTATTTGTATTTTCAAACTATAGCTTGAAGGAGAAAGGATGAATCTTTCCTTCTTGAGATATCAATACCACACCAACCCCAGGACAAGCTGAAGAGAAAATTCCATCAAACTCCAAATTCCAAATGTTATTAGGATCATGGAGCACTTCTTTAGGATGTTCTACCTCATCCTGAAACATGATCATGTAATTTCCATGCCCAATATCTTCATAAAGTATTTGGGCCTTGGGATCATCTATCTTTTGCACAATATATTCACATTGCTTCTTGGGGAGAAACTTCTTCATCTTTCCATTTACTGGTATAAGGGCATGTGACCAATTCATTTGAATTCATCCTCTGACATCCTTACAGAAATTTCTACTCAACAACATGCCATAGGAAGGAGGAATATTAGCTACCAAAATAGTAGCTAAAACCTTCTTCTTTGGCAAAGTAGCAAAAGCTACTTGTGCATCCTTAATTCCTCCAAACAAAGGCACCTCCCTAATATCCATGGAATAGTAAGAACCATAAGTGCATGTGAGGTTAAGACCCAAATCATGAGCTACTTTGGTAGGCATCCCATTATCTGAAGCTCCTGAGTCTATGACACAGTTGCTGAGTTTTGTGGTCAGCTATGAGGAGGGTCACATAGAATGGTTTGATTTTCACATTTTGTGAGGTGACTACAGCCACAATATTTGATTGGGATGCAGAAGAGGGAGTGGGAAAAATACCTTTAGAAGTGTTGGATGAAGTTTTGGAATGGGAATTGAAAAAGTGGACCATTTTGGCAAAGGCTTTTGGATGGGTTTGATAAAACTCAGTGTCTGAAATCTAGATTTTTTTCTTCTTGAGGTGGTCAATGATATCAAAAGAGCCAGAGGTGGATGGGGTATAATCACTAGGAATCCTAGGCTTATCAGGTTTTGAAGCTAGAGAATAAGAATTTTTAGAAGAAGGATTAGAAGAAGAAGAGTTAGCAGAACTCACCTTTTGTGTGGATGTAGTGGGAATTGGAGATCCTCCTCTTGCCACCACTGGAATAGTCGTGGGATACTCAGATTTTTTAGTGGGTTGCATCACTTTTTCTTTCTTGTTTGTTTTTTCTCAAGTCATAATATCGTATGACTCACTATTCATCTTTGCCACCACTTCATCATAATCATCTTCCTCATCAGCACCCTCAGTGGTGAGGAAATTAGCTTGAGACCCATCAATTTATTCTATTTCTTCCTCAGCCTCTTCTCCAGGTTATTCAAAATATTAATTAACTTCCTCATCATCAGGATCTTTAACTTCACAAGTTACATTAACAGGGACCTTGATGGGTGGTCCTTCGATTGCCAACCTTGTCTGAGAAGAAGGCAAATGGTTTTTGGGTTGAAAGCTCTTCCTAGGAACATCTTGATAAGGAGCATGCTGAGCCAATTGTTTCTTGATGGAAATGAGGTCATTAGCAAGCTTTTGTACTAACTGATCTACACTAGCTCTAGGAGTAGAGGACGAGGAAGAAGAAGATTTAGATTTGGAAGGGTCTCTTTTATATTTTCTAGACATGATTAGGTCATCTTTAACACTAAAGTCTAATCTCTAATCAGCATCCAAAGTTGTAAGATTGGCTCTTCTTAGTGCATAGCTTAATTCAGTAAATTAAATGTTTAAGAAGAAACATTTTTGAATTTGATCCACAAGCCAGGTGTCTAGTGGGATTGATACAAATTATCTCATAGGATCTTGTGGTTCTTTCTTGATTTGAAAAATCTTTGCTAGCAATGCATGCACATATTTAGTAGCTTTGAAACGGTTCTCAAATCTAGTTCTCATGGTAGTCCAATTGGTGATGGCCCCAGTGGGGAGATGGTAAAAACCAATTTTCTGCATTATCCTACAAATTCTCCACAAACAGCCTTACAGAGAACATCCTCATGTTTAACTCCAAGGACTCCAAATGTAACTATGAAGGCTGCAATGTTTTAATTAGGATGTACCTTGCCATCACCTCTAAACTTGGGAAAGTTATTTATATTACCCATGGGTGACCCATGTAAAGGTTGAGGGAGGGAAAGAGGCCCAACTCGTTGGTTTCCAAGGTAATGGAACTACCATTCTTGGAAAAAATAATTGAAGTGGAACTGAAACACCAATAAGAAGTAAAGCTCGAAGATTAGGGCTGAGTTGTTCTTGAAGGAAACCACTCTAAAGAGATTTTTTTTCAACAGGTGGTGTGCTTGTATAATGAGTTCTTCTATTTCTCCCTATTGAAGGAAGGGGAAAGCCTAGTTTCTCCAGGAGTTGAAATTGAGAATCTTCAATTCCAAGAGCCCTTATTCTATGAGTAAATCTTAGAATCGCTAGATCAGAAATGATCAAGAAATTGATCTTTAAAATTGGAATATGTTAAAACAAATCCCCAGTAGAGTCACTGAAAATTGTTGGTTGTCAAATTAAGACTTTAATGAAAGTAACAGTTAAGGAACAGAAAGTCCCTCCTCTTTTATGGGAGAGGTTCCCTTATTGAAAGCAAGCAGTAACACTATTTACAAATGTACAACTTTCAATTTTAATGAGGAGAACTCTGATATCATGAAAGTGTTTTAATGCCAAGATAGATGATCAATACAAAAGAACATAATAACTAAGGGGGGAAAAAGGTAGAATATAACAACACTCCCAGGAAATATAGATAGCAAAATAACTCCTTATAAATGTTGAGAAAAGGTGATATATAGAACAAAATCATTCATATTAAACCAGCAAATATTATTTCATAGACAAAAAGTTCCAGAAATGAAATCCATTAGAATACAAAGCTTCTTATTGCAATAGATAAAAGATTCACAAACTTTAGGAAAGCTAGAGGAAAGTAAGTTGATGCAAATAGAAAAAGGAAGGGAAATCTTCTGTATTGATAGATTTAAGTTCTTTTACACTTTCAAAAATTACTAGAGTTCCAGCCCTTTGGAATGGCATGGAGAGTACAATATATAGCTTACAAAGTGGTTACGTTTAGTAACCATTTATTTTAACCAAAAGATTAATTAAGGAAATATAGAATATAAAGTCCTTAATTAATTAACAAGGAGACCTGAACTAACAATTGAAAGAAGAGAGTCAAGAGTCAGAAGTAGAGGCATCTGATTGTGGTTGAAGGGGGTCCACTATTTTGAGGATCCGATGCCTGAATCTCTTCAATGCTTCAGATATTTCCATGCCCCTTGGAATCATTGTGTTGGAATTAGCATGAGTCTACATGCCCATGCATTTCTCCATATCTTTTTCAAACTCAGTATGCTCCAGATATTCCTTATTATCCTCGGCTATAGCTGAATGAAGAGAACAAACATCCTTCATTTTCTCTTTGGTGATTGAATCTTACTTGAAGAGATTATCCTTGATAAAGGCTTTAAACTTATCCTTGATTTATTGGAGAGAGAAGGGTACACCTATGACTTCATCTTGAAAATGGCAGTGGATATCTTTAAAGGTGGATACAACACAAGTTTTAAAAGACTCCCCTTTCTGCCATACATTCCTTAATTCCCCCAGTGCCTCTTCTAGAACTTTTATCTTCCATTCAATGCTAAAGATCCACGTCCTTGAAAATTTATTCTTGACATCATCAAACACATTGTTGGCCAATAGGATCCTCTCATTATTTTGACCCATTAGAGGGAGATCTGTGATACATCCACTCTAGACTTTCAACTATTTGTCCATAGCCGTGATTGAGGAAGTGAGTTTCTGTTGTAGCTTGATCACCTTCTCATTGGTTTTAAAGGCTTCCTCGATGAATTTTAAACCTGATACAATCATATCATCCACCATGGCCACAACAAATTTACCATAAGTAGAATACTTGTGGATGTATTTGATGGTTTGGACCTCATCTTAGCTAAGAACTGTGGGAGGTGGGAGAGCGAACAATAGGGATGGATCCAAAACTTTATCCTTTTCCAACAATTATCTGATAAAGTTGGAAAGAACTTGGTTTTTTTCTTCTAACTACTCCATGGTTTGATTTCCTTACTAAACCCATTTGATAACCTTAGTGACGGTTTCTTGAAGGTTATGAACTTCATTCTCCATTGTGGATTCTTCCATTGAAATTATGGAAAGTTATAAGGGAGAGATCAAAAGATATTTTTCCTCTTTAGCCACTTTGGGTTTTGCAACCTCTAAGAATTGTTGGCCTTGATCATCAGTCACCAACCTCATAGTGGTATTTGCTTTCTTTTCTAGAGGAGGAGGGGTAGTTCCAAGTAGAGCTGCCACAACATCAAAATCAGGCCCTGTTAATCAAGAAGAAAATCTCCTTTTCTTGTTATTGACTAGGGGATGCACCCTGGAAAAGGAAGAAGAAGAAACAAAAGAATCAAGGGGCCCAAGTGCAAGTGAACTCATGGCAATCAGAGTATGAACCATTGTTGTTTCTAGTGGGGAAATGAATGGAACCTCAAGAATTTCCTTTGCAGAGGAGTCTATTACACTTGGAGGTTTGGCCCTTGGGCATTCCTTCTCAACTCTAGCAGTGGCCTCAGGAGTATCTTCTGGGTCTTTCATCTCATCATCATCATTATCACTTAGAAAAATAATGTTATCCGGTCCAATAATCAATTCTGAATGATCCAAAAGAGTCTCTTCTTCTACCGGTTCTTACTTGACCTCCTTGACCTTCTTCTGATACACTTTAGTGGAAGATGAAGGAGTAGACGACTCGGGTTCTTTCATCGAAGAAGAAGGAGGTTTCTCAAGTACCTCTATGCTAGGCATATATACTTCCTTCCTAGGTGTGGAAGTTTTTGTTGTCAATTTTTTCCCTCCTTAAATAAATTAGACAACAGGGGTAGGATTTTCCCAGAGAACAAAAATTCTTTTATGGAACGTGATAATTTCCTTCAACAGATAAATGATGTGTCTTGGATCTTATTATTTTTCGATTACCTTTTTATTTTGTTTATGGTGAGATGTTGTAACTCTATTCTAAACTGAGTTAGTTAATGGTTCAGGTGGAAGAATTGTGCTCATCGAGTTATGAAGGTAGATAGCTTGGGTGGGCATGAGAATGAGTGAGTTTGATGTAGGAGTGAGCTCAAATAAATTAGAGGAGTGTTCAACATGGGGTCAAGTTGACATATGAGTTTTGAGCCATTTTAATGGCATTTGTGGTTGAATGGGGTACTCAAAGAGCTATGATGAGCATGAAAAAGACTCAGAGTTGGGTTGGCCAAACTGATTGGTATACGAGTGTTTGAGTCATGTGTTGGCTCGGTGACATAAATTTACAGATATGGTCACAATAACTCTATGCGAGGAAATCATCATTGATCACATGTATTGGATGGATCCTATATAGCTTAACATTGACTCATGTAAGGAATCAGAGAGGAGCTTGCAGGTAAGAGTAATGAGTCAACTCACCATGGTTGAAATCAATTTCTTGTAATAGGTTAGATGTACTAGAGGATTGAGGATACAGAAAAGGATCTAGTGAAGGCTTGTTTTAAAGTTGAAATGGCTAAGCTCAACGAGCTAGGAAAAGGGTAGAATATACTTCGAGAAGGTGATCAATATGAGCTTGTCAGGAGATCAATGAAGGAGATGAGGTCGGTAACTAGGTAGACCAAAAAGTAAAGACTTCAAATTTTTATTTCGGAAAATATCTTTAGACAATTCCATTTTGGAATTTCCAAGTTTTTGGGCCTAAAGACGTCATGAGCATTGGATATTTCCAAAGCTTGAAACTCTAAAACTCTAAAATTCAAAGTTTCATGTTTTTAGGATTCAGAAGTGTATGGTTTTGTAGTTTGAAGGTGATGTTTTCAGGGATCCGAGTTGTGGGGTGTTGAGGGGAGGTCCGAGTCTATCACCGAGTCAGGAGGAAGCCCAAATCTGATGAAGAGGAGCCATGGATCAAGTTTCATCACACAAAAGGGGATCATTAATGAATGGATCAGTGACTTGTAGAGTTGGCACATGTCGAATAACAAAAAATGCAAGCTAATAAGGGTCAGGCACAATGAACGATGGAATTCTACCACATAGGTGTTCAGGAAAATGACAAGCTTGACAGTGAAATAAATTTAGGGCTCACGGGAAACTTGCAAGCATACGGAGTATTAGAGCTCACAATTTTTATTGATGCTCAACATGTCATTATAGAGGTAAGCAACTCGGTCATGTGAACATAGTGATTTGCATCAAGCTTAGAGCTCACATTGAAGATATGGGTTAGCTCTGAGAAAATATAGAAGGATCAACATGAGTTTCGAGAGGTTCAAATTGAGCTTAATAATTATTTAGACTCATTGAAAAATGACAGAATATAATGATGGTCGAGTTGATAACTAGTGGCTTGGTCATTCAAGATGGAACTCGCAAGGGTCAAAACATGTGAGCTACTTGGGTTGAGCTCGACAGTGCTTGAGTTGAAGAAGAGTTTGAGTGGGTCAAGCCTATTGTACTTGATGATGAAGCTTGGTAGTGTGTGTGAAATCAGCCCCTGGGCTCAGAAACTTAAATATTGGTGATCAAGTGCACTCAGAGAGCTCAGGACGAGGTCACAAGTTAGGTCGCTAGAGGCAGAAGCTATAGGTTTTGATTGGACTCTCCATAGATTTCCATCATGGAGTTGTGAACGAGCTCAGAGTAGGTCCAAGGGTGTTGGACAGGTGTTCTAAACAAAGAAGTAAATACTTTTTGAGCCAAAGTAATGGTCATGGATGGGATTGGTTACACGAGAAACAAAGGAATCGATGAGCTATAAGGTAGGATGAGTATGGCTCAACATTATATGGTTGATACTGAGTGAACACTGGAAGGAGTCCCAAATAAAGTATAGGCTCGATGACGGTGAGCCATGTACATGTGTATGGAAATGAATTAGACTGTGGCACAAAGGCATATCCACTTGAAATGAAAAAAGGAGCCAATGTTGTATTCAACCCATCGTAGGAAAAATTCTTTGTTTTCTCATAGAGAAGGAAAGAAGATCTTCTGAGCTTGACCCTTTTTAAGCTCGGCCATGACCAATTCAATTGTATGTAGACAAAGTGGAGCTCATTAGTTAGAGCTTGGCTTGATGGAGGAGCTTGTTTCTGCAAGGAGCTCAATTACAAATTGGATGGAAATTTGTTTTAGTTTTAAAGTGGGATGGAGCTCGGTGGCTTAGGTGGTGAGTGAGTAATTTGTAGAGAGCAAAAATTATAAGCATCGTATGAGCTTGGTTACACGAAAGGATGAAGGAGCTCAACTCTTGCAAAAGAGCCGGTTTGGGTTATTTTCGAGTAGGTTGGTCATGAAGAATCCGATTCATAAAAGTATCTTGCCATGTCATGGAAGCGTAGTGTGATGTTGAATTTAGCTAAAAATTTTACCTGTACAGACCGATCTTAGTAAGCTCAACATTTTTAGGGCTTGCAGGGATCATGGGAGCTTGAATTAAAGGATCGAGCAATGAAAATATGATATTAAGCTCATGTATATTACATGGTTAAGAATGACTTATATTAACCAATGCCTTGAATAATGGATCAGTAAGTAAAGGATGTAGAGTGGTGAGCCAAGATTGGTCCAGGTGTGAATGCATCTCAGTGTTATCCATGGCTTCAGGGGGAAATTTTGCAAAAAATATGGAACAACGAGAAACTCGCACAAATGGAATGGAAATTTGACAAAATGAAATGGAAGGATCGAGCATGCAGACATTGTAAGCAGGCCAAGTTGAGTCATGTTTTCAGAGTTTTTCTTTATAGTTTTTCTTTTCGGGAATTTAGATATTTTTGGGGTAGAAACGTTGAATGAATCAGATATTTTGAATCCCGGAAATCTGAAACTCTGAAATTTAGATTTTTATGTTTTTCGAGGTTCAGAGAAATTAGGGATCAGAGGTCGGAGTCATTTCATGTATATCGGAAGTTGGCACAAAGCTCAAGACTCAAACACCGAGTTTCTTGGTTAATCAACATGACATAATAGTTTGCAAGTAAGGTGGGTACATGAAAGTGTGGTAGCTCAATAAACTCAGAGACATGTCGAGTTGTGAGCATTTAAACTGATTCACTAGGGTTTGTGCAACGAACTCGTCTTTCAATGATAAGTGTTCACCAAATCTTAGGGAGATCAATGCGTGAACTGCGGAGCTGAGCTACTTGACCTATTAACCATGTTGGATGTTAGTACAATTTGTTAATTGGTTAGGGTTTCAACCAATGTGGGCTCAATGGATTAAAATTGGAATGGAAAAATAGTATGCCCGAGTACGTGGAAAGTTAAGATGATAACCCTCCGGTAATGGCTTGTCAATTAACGTAAAATGGGGAGTGATTTTCCAAAGTATGGCAAAGCGAAAACTGACCCTCAACACAATTATAAATGTGTGAATTCCACCAATGAAGCTTAGATAAAGTGTAAAGGGGGACTCAGTAATGTATTGCCATATTATTTTAATTAAATGAGATAAATTCAATATTTGAATTTGTGAAGATTGATGGAGCACAATGTCCCAAAATTCCCAATAAGTGACTTTCGATCACTAAGCCACAACTTTCTCCTCGGTTGCCAATTTCTTACAAAATTATAGTCATTAGAATTGGGAGAAAAATATCTACGTGATGGAATTACCAGAAGATGAATTTTTGGGGGTTTTGCATTCGAAAATTATAGGTTTTCCTAGTTCCTTGGATGGTTCCTCAAAAGGTGGAGGTGCAATAAATGACTAGACATGGCAAACAACAATGATTAACTATTTCCTACATTTTGGCCTAGATTCTAGGGTTTCTCCCTCTTTCTCTTCTCTCTCTCAGGGTTTTCTATAAATTTAAGTTGGAATCCCATTTCGAGCGTTCCAATAAGTGGATTCCAACCGGTCACACAATTTGGAGGATTAGACACTTTCTAAGCTTCCCCTTCTTTTCACAATCTGTGAATTTTCAAGCTCTCAATCATTTCTCCTCGAGTTATAATGGTAGCTTATGCCCTTTTCATATGATGTAATATTGCACTATGCAAGTGCTTGAAGTAATGAGAATTATGTTTTGTGATCAAATATATGTCCTTTCATGATTATGTTGCTTCTATTTGCCTCTCTCATGTTTTAAGGTGTAGAGTGCAAGTTCTAGTTTCCATTACAGGTTCATGGAGTTTTGTGCTTATCAAGTGGTGAAATATTACATGCAGTTGAGTTGTGGTTCTTGTTTACCCTTCTCAAGTTCATCCTTTTTTGAATGAGATACTGGTAGTTTGTTTTTTGATCGAGTTTGACAAAGGAACATCCGCCCTAGTTTGTGGTATTTTGTGCCCTTTATAGTTGCGATAGGTGAAGGTGATTATTGATACAAACATCCCTCCCACATTAACTATTCTAGATGTTAAATATCCCTTATTTTGGTGCATCACCACTTCTACCTTAGGTTTCATTTCCTTGCAATCTCTTTCCCTAATCCCACGAAATATCATCATAGGTCTAGTTAGCCATCTTTCTTACATTAGAGGTAGTGTTGTGTTTAGTTTAGAAAGAGGATGCCGACCTTATCTAGAGGTTCAACTCAAGTGCAAGTACCACATCTTGAGAGGTGATCCAATGTGTCCCAATCTCACTGAATGTCGTGATTATTTCTCAGGCCATTCAAGGGGTGTGCTGATTTGGTGACAACAATTTTTGGCACGCCTTTTGGAACAAGAGTCACATATTTCATAGGTGTGCATATTTTGTTCACTTCATTTCATTAAGTTGTGCTCGTAGTGAAATTTCAGCCCTAGGAGGTATACCCAAGCACAACTAGCAAATCCATTGGTCTAATTACCCTACTCTTTGTGTTATAGACTTTCATTTTATTCATTTTCCATCTAGTTTTCTTCCATATCTTTCCATTTTGTCCCATACATGAAGCTGTGTAATCAAGGCTTCATTTCCACAGTGGGATTCCTACTTGTAGTAGTGACAATTTTTTCCATCTTCAAGCTATTTTAATCCACCTTCATATCCATTTTATGATCAGAATCAATAGTATGCATATCCCTCTGAGAAAAGTCATGCTCATTTTGGTTTTTCACCTAATTATGCAGATTTTCAAGGGTAGGAACATGCATATGATGAAGGCTATCCTATAGATGAAGATGTAAGGTTGCATCTTAAAATACAACAACTAGAGGCAGGTATGGTACAATCCAAATCCACAGCTCAAATGAGAGCATTCAAGAATGGTTTCAAGACAGCTTGTCCATGGGTTGGCCCTATGCCAAGTTTTTACAACTTGTAGGAAAAGACTAATTTTATGACTGAAATGTTTCCTCAACTTGAGGGTTAGATCGAATAAATAAAGGCATATGATTTCGATGTAATGAAATCCTGTCAATGGGTTGATTCTACACTACCACCACCTCAGGGTTCTCTTTCTATTTCTCACTCAATGTCATTTCAGTCTAAACCTCAAATTCCAAGTTTTTCACAATTAGTACATGCTGATAAGTCTTTTCCTTCACCTCCTATTCCTACTTTCCATCATTAATCTTCCATGCCTCTTCCTTATAAAGTTCCCTCTTTTCTACAGGAGCCATCACGACAAGAGAATGAATCTTTTCTTCAAACGGCGAGATAACCAGTTTCATCCCAATCCACCACTCCTCTCATAGTCCCAAATCCATTTTGGGAGAAGTATTGTCAACAAATGAGAGAAAGAGAGGAGTATATGGTTGAATAAGATATAAAAAGAGAGAATGCAGATAATCTAAAGAAATGGGTTGCAAAAGTTAACATCAAGCAAGCTTCTGTAGAAGTTGAGGCTCAAGAATAAGCAGAACAAACTAGTTTTATACCGGAAACAAACCTAGAGTTGAACGAAGCAGGTCAGCAGTCTACTTGCTCAGAATGTAGTATTCATGTTGACTCAATTCCATCAAAGGATTTCGAATCACCAAAGGTGGCAGAGTCTGCTAGAGAAGAGGATGCGAAAGATGAAAGAGGAAAAAGTTCAAGTGTACAAGGTGATTCTAATGAATGCAATGATCTTACTTATTAGCCATGTCAAGAACTTGTTGCATTTATAGATCATTGTATTGACTTCCCAACATCATCATCAAATGTAAAAAATGATCATAGTGGGATTCTTTCCATGATGGACTCAGAAGTTTCAAGTATAGATTATTCTATTCAGGAAGTTTCAGATTCTTCCACTTCTTCGTATTTTCAAGACTATGTTTTCCTAGATGAATTTGATCTTCCAAATTTTATGTTTGAAGATGAGGATGGTAATGAAGAATCAACTACTGATTATAGAAAAATCATAATAAGGGTTGAACATTTTGCATTTTCAGAGAACAAAGAATTAGGTTATCTTGTCATATCTGCAGGAATATTTGGATGCAGAAGAGCTTATAGAAATTCCCATTTCTGAAATTTCTGTAGTTTCAAGTTATCCTTTTGAATTTGAGTTTGAAGAGTTGGATCCTCTACAACATTCATTGAATAAGGAAAGAAAATAGAATGCAGGAGAAACTAAGTCAACTTTAAAGGTTTTGAGTGGAAATGACATCATTGAGAGTTCCTCACTTTCAATTGTGAAGCCATATTTGTTTGATGAACAAGTGATGGTGGAAGAAAATCAAGGAATTTGTGCTTCCCTTAATTTTCCTGAAAAAAAAAAGGTGAAAGGATGTGATCTTGCAAGTTTCATGTGGGATGAAGAGGTTAAATATGATAAAACAATTTGCCTTCAAGTGAAAGTGGAACTCCTATATGATCAATATGCTTCAAACACTTGCAGTAGCTTTCCAGTAGCTTCATTTGATATGGTAGGTGGTCCAAATCAGTTGCATGTCATGGAGGAAATCCTTGTTGTTGAAGAAGGAAAAAGGAAGGAACGAGATGTCACCGCAATACCATCCATCTAGGTAGAAGGCTAGTTGTTTGTAAATGGGAAACAAGGGGAAAATCAGGTAATGAATATTCAAGGATGTCTTTGGCAAGACTTTCTTGTTAAAATTGAAGTCTAGAAAAGAAGAAATATTTAACGGTTTAGACCATGTCCTATCAGGTACTTGGCTTCATTGAAGCTATAAGAGAATCACATTCACTTCAGAATGTGAGATTCAGTTAAAAAACTTATGAGGATGAGTTTGAAATTTATGAGGATCAGTTGCTATTCTTCTATAAGTACAAATGCAGAACAACTGAAACAGGAATTATTTCTCTTTCCAGTTTATTTCTCAGTGGACCAAGTGGAGCATTGGGCATGTTTCAGTTTTTGCACTCTCATTTCTCAGCCAATGTTCATTATCACATCATCTGTCATGGAAATCCCATTGTGAATAACAGGAAGCTATTTTGCACAACTAGTCATGCAGGTTTTGTTTAGCTTGAAACTATGCTTCAGGTTAGTGTAGGGTAGTATAGGTTTGATTTTAAGTGAATAAGTGCAATGCACACCCTGCATGTTCTACTTCAGGGCATTTATGGTATTTAGTTGTTATGTGTGTGTCATGTTGTGTTGTCACTGTTATGTACTTCTTGCACACTGTTTGCATCCTCGGAAGGTGTCAAGGAGAAGGAGAGGTTCAAAGAGTTTCCAAAGAGAGTTCATGAATCTATTTTCCAATCAAAATTTTATGCAGTGTTCCATAGATGCCAAGTATTCACCAGATTCAACATACTTCATGCTTAGCATTCCAGGGAAATCCAAGATCAAATTCTTTAAGAGAATTCTAGGATGTATCAAAGAGGATCAAATTGGTTTCAGATTGAAAAATATTGACTCCATGCCTAATGAACAGACTTAAGGTTATTGGAATCATGCTTAGTAGGCAAGCATCCCCGAGAGGCCACCAAAAATGTTGTCAATTTTTTCCCTCCTAGGGACAAAATTGGAAACATAGGGGTAGGATATGCTCCTAAGACCGAAAATTCTTCCATAAAGATTTTGGGGTTATTTGTATAATTTCGACAGCTAAATTAAGAGTCTTGTATATCATTCTGTTTCAATAGGTTTCGGATCTTCCTAAATGGTGCTCTGTTATAACTCCATGTCTCAACTAAGTTAATTGAATGGCTTAGAGCATCCCAGAATAGTGCTCGTCGAGTTATGAAAGGTAGATTATCTTAGATTCCTCGATCCACAAAATGACCAAGCTGGATATAAGAGTAAGACTTAGACAACTCGGCAGGGAAGTTCTAAAAATTGGGCTCGTAGTTGGCATACAAAATTTGAATGCATTTTAGTGGCAACGTAAGAAGTTGAGATGGGATCAACAAGAATAAAGGACTTCTCTTGAGCCCAAATGACAAAAAAAATAGAAGCCAGATCATGTCAAGAGAAGTGCCGAGTATACAAGTGTCTATAAGTCATGTGTTGGATTAGATGGCATCGATTTGTACATATGAGCTCATCATTAACTCCATGTGAAGAAGTCATAGTTGATCATGTGTATCCGATGGTGCTCTATATACCGTTAATATCGAATTGACCATACCATGACTTATTAGAGGATGACTTGCAGTCATTAGAGTATTGAGTTTATATTCAAACACAAAATATTTGTAAGATAACCATTGCATGGCTCAACGGATTTCACTCACGTACTGAGCTCGATTAAGGATATATGAATAGAGGAGTGCTTATGAGAGGATCGTTTGAATGTTGAAATCACGGCTGGAAGCTAAACATAACAATAAAGCTCAAGGTAGTTATATGACTAAGTGAAGCTGAATCTATCTTGAGTTTGGTTAATCATGGAGTACCCAATGAAGACTGGAGAGTCATTCGTAACCAGGTCAGGGTCAAACAATTAAAGCCTAAGAAGTTTTACTTGGGGAAAATGATCTTTGAAGACCAAGGCCAATGTCAATGTAACTCTGTCATGAATGTGTCAGTTGAGATCGTGCCTAGGAGATGATCATGAGAATTGGATATTTCCGAAGGTATCAATAAATGCAAAATCTAAGGAGCTTCACCCATATTGGGATTTATAAGTGTTTGGTCTTCGCTAGTATCAAGGTGAACCATTTCGAGTCATCCGAGCTCAAGCGTGGAGAATTAGGGGAGGTCCTGGGTGGCTCATCGCCGAGTCAGGAGAAAGAGCATGGATCAAGTTGCATCACATGAGATCAGTGTGAGCTCATTAAATGAATGGCTTAGTAGGACTTGAATCATGGAGAGTGTGGGTGCATGTCGAATTGGGCAACAATACACCTGTATCAAGCCTATGATCTAGGGTCAGGAAGTAATAGAACGATTTAAAATCTCACTTTGATTATGAGGTGTTCGAGGGCATACCAATTAATTCAAGCTCGATAACATGAAGTGAAATTATAGAATAGTCATGTGGATAGCTCATCGATGCATTGGAGGAGAATTATCAGCTCGTTACATTGTATTAGAAGGTCAACACATTGTCAAATTGGTGGTAAGCAACTCGGGAATGGCAAGGCGAGCTCGATTTGAGAGATGAAGCTTAGAGCTTGACATTCGTGGTGAAATGGAGTCATTTCTGAGAAAATATTTTCAGACATTTCCTTTTCAGACATTTTAGATATTTTGGAGAGGTTCATATTGAGACATTAAGAATGAGTCAGATATTTGTCGAAGCCCAAAAATGATAAAACTCTTAATGATGGTCAGGGTTGATAGCAAGTTTTTCGATCATTCTAGAAGTGAACTCGCAAGGGTTCAGAAGTTGTGGAGCTGACCACAGATTGAGCTCGAGTAGGAGGTTTAGTCTGTCAAAACGCAAAAGGTTGAGCTCGGTTGATGCAAAGAATAATGGAGCTCAGTTGATGATCTTCGGCACTATGATGAAAAATCTGAATCAAGGCTCAGAGAGCTTAGTAGATATTGGTGATCAAGGGCATGCGATTTGCGAGCTTGATGATGAAATCATGAGCTTAGGTTCAGGTTAGAGGTCGAAGCTATAGATTAGTCTAACAAGACTCTATGTTAAGTAAAAAAAAGTGCACGGAGGTATAAACTAAGTTTTGAGTAGGTCCAAGGGTGTTGGCTAGGTGTTCTAAGTGGCGAAGTAAATACGTTTTGAGCTGAAGTAAGCATCATCAACCAGGATAGGTCACACGAGCGGACCAAGGACTCGACGATTTGTAGGTGTACAGGATGAGTATGGCTCATTTGAGTCATATCGGCTGTGAAAAGTAGCCCAGCATGTAAAATTGGTAGCTCAGAATTGGGAGGGACGATCCCAAATATGGTGACAGGAACTTGATGGCTTGAATGAGTTATGTACATGGGCATGGACCAACTGATATAATACACCTCAATGATGTATGACCAGATAGATCCTATCCCAAAGGTCTTCAAGTTATGCAAAATAATTACGGGCCAATGTTGTAGTTCATCCAATCGTAGGAAAAAATTCTGTGGTTGATCGCATTGTGGTGAAACACAACACAATAGCTCGTCGTTAGGTTCATGGAGGGCTCGCGGTGATGAGTAAGCTTAGTCCATCACCAGTAAAAGCTTGGAATTATAGTGACATTAGAATGGCGCTCGGTTGGGAGCTGATCTAGCATGTTGAGCCTAACTAGGAAAAGCATGTAACTAAGCTCTAGAGAGCTCATAGTGCATATTGGATGAGAGAGATAAGTTTAGGAGCCTAAGCCAGCTGGAGATGCAGCTTGATAGAGCTCAAGTGTTTGGAGTGACAGACCAAGCTTGTAGTGAGCACAAAGTGTAACCCATGGTAAATGAGCTTGATGGCTTGTAACGGATGTGGAAGGAGCTTATAACTAATGCACAAAGAGCCACTTCACATGAAATGGGTTGAGCTTGGTCGCCCAAGAAAAATTTCATGCGTTGATCTTGAGAAAACAAGTGTGTGGGTAACGAACCAATCTCATGCAAAAAAAGTAGAGCTTTTGAAAGATAACTTAAATCATCGCGAGGAATAGCATGACCGAGCAAAATAAATAAGAGGTCGAGGACATTTCTGGGCTTAGTAAGGATCATGGGAGCTTGTTATGAATTTAAGTATTGGGAGCCATGCTAACTCATGAGATTGAGCTAGTAAATCATTACGTGAGTTAAGACATAGATCGTATTAACATAGAAATGCTTGGAAGAAAGGATTAGGTCAAGATTCATCGATGTAGAAATGATAAAAATGGAGGATCTCACAGGTGTGTATTAACATCTAAGTGCCATGTCATTGGCAGAAGAAAATAGCTTGGTCATGGGAACATATGTGATTTGCATTAAGCTTAGAGCTCACATTAAATAGATATAGGTTAGCTCTGAGCAAAATTACATGGAAGGATCGAGCTGACAGATGTTAAATTAGGCAGGCCAAGTTGAGGATTGTACATTAGGTAAAACTTTGGAGTCATTCTTGACTCATGCAATGGCTCAGTCATGTAGAAGATCACATAGCATCAGGCAACCAAGAGGCATCATCTTATCAGATTTGCATTTCAGAAATCTGAAACTACTCAAATTCAGAGCTTTCAAAGTTATTCAGGGTTCAGAGAACTTAAGGATCCCAGGTCGGATTTGACTAACATGGGTTTGAGGATTTGGCACGAAGCCCGAAGACTCTGAAACTCCAAGATTTTCAGAGTTTCAAAACATGACATAATAGTTTGAGAGTCAAAGGTTGGTACGAGAAAGTGTGGCAGCTCAATCATTTGAAATAAATAGTAAATTTGTGATACATTTTTGGCTAAATTAGAAATAGTTTGTGGTTGCAAGGGAAGTCAGCTAGTTCAATGGAATTTAAATCCCCGTTTACCAGATAATAAGGGAGCCCAATCAATAAACTCCAAGATAAGTGCAAGATACTGGTGAATGTATGAATGCACGTTGGACGTTGGTAAAACATGTTAAATGTGAGTTGAGGTTTCAACAATAGCAAACTCGAATGAAATGGTTAAACTAAAGTGGACCAAATAGTATGTTCGAGCTAGGTGGAGAGTAAAGGTGAGAGCTCATGGGAAAAATATTAAAAGAACTCGTGCTGATCAACATAAAACGGGGAGTGATTCAATGCAAAGTATGGGGAAGGCAGTGACCAACCCTCAATACAATTTTAAATGTGTGGATTCCACCAATGAAGTTTAGATAAAGTGTATATAGGGGGACTCTATAATGAATTAAAATATTATTTTAATTAAATGAGAGAAATTAAATATTTGAATTTATGAAGATTGATGGAGCATAGGTTTTCCCAAAATGTCCTAAAAAGTGACTTTTGCTCAGAAAGCCACAACTTTCTCCCCGGTTGCTATTTTTTTACAAAATTACATTCGTTGGAATTAGTGAGAACAATAGCTATTTTGCCATGGAGCTATTAGAAGATGAATTTTTTAGAGATTTTGCATATTCAAAAATTATAGGTTTTCCTCGTTCCTTGGAGTGGTGCCCTCAAAAGGTGGGGGTGTAATAAACGAGGTAGACATGGCCAATAACAGTGGATTAATTCTTTCCTACATTATAGCCTAGATTCTAGGAATTCTCCATCTTTCTCTTCAACTCACTCAAATTTTTCTATAAACGTAAGTTGGAAGCCCATTTCAAGGGGCTCCAATAAGTGGATTCCAATACCGGTCACCACAAGTTGGAGGAGTACACACTTTCCAAGCGTTCCTCTTCTTTTCACAAGTTGAGATGCTATGATTTGTAGGATTTCAAGCCTTTCTTCTCAAAATGTAATGGTAGCCTATGACCTTTTTCACCTGATATAATGTTGCACTATGCAAGTGTTTGAAGTAATGAAAATTGTGCTTTTGTGATCAAATATATTGTCCTTCTCATGATTTTCTGTATTCCTATTTGCCTCTCTCATGTTTTTCAGGTGCATACTACAAGTTTTGGTTTCCATCGCAGGTTTGTGGAGTTCTATGCTTATTAGGTGGTGAAATATTACATGCATTTGAGTTGTGGTGCTTGTTGACCTTTCTCAAGTTCATCCTTTTTTTACTTGAGAAATTGGTAGTTTGTTGTTTGATCGAGTTTAACAAAGGAACGTCTGCCTTAGTTTGTGGTATTTTGTACCTTTTCTCAGTTGCAATAGGTGAAGGTGATCAGTGATGCAAGCATCCCTCCCACATTAACCTCTTCCAGATGTTAAACGTCCCATAATTTGGTGCATAAAAACTTCTAACATAGTTTTCATTTCCTTGTAGATCTCTTTCCCTAATCCCACAAAATATTAGCATAGGTCTAGTTAGCCATATTTCTTGCATTACAGGTAGTATTGTGTATATTCTAGGAAGAGGAAGCAGGCATTCTCAAGAAGGTTTTCCTCGAGTGCAAAGTACCACAACTTGAGAGGTGAACCCATGTGTCCCAATCATACTGAATGACATGATTAGTTCTTAGGGCATTCGGGGGGTGCAGTGATTTGGTGACAAAAGTTTTTCTTGAAGAGGATCTACCTTTTTTCATCCTAAGTTCACGTACCTTCCTATCACACCAAACCTTAGATCTGATGATGACAGGGGCAATTATCTCATTCAAGCCATCTCTTTCCTTCACATACCAATCCATGGTTTCCAGAGGAGTGTGCATTATGGATCTTTCATACTCAAAGGATTGCAAATCTTCATCATCATCCTTAAGCCCTTCAAACACCTGGTAGAGGTTGAGATCTATGATCTGTTGTAGAGAAGATCTAATAAAATACCTCCTCCTAGCTTCAAAACCAGTAGCACAATCAGCTCAGTAATCCTCAGTGTCAGGACGGTGATGATAAGTTATTATGATATTTTGATCAATGAATTTCTTTAAATCAAAACAAGTCCTGGGCTTAAAGAAATGAACTATAAGAGGAGTAATATCCCTTTCTATATTTTGGGCATCCACAGTTGTCTTGCATGTATAATTCCCCAAGGTGATAGGGAAATGAAGACCTGTAATCTTCTTATCTCGGTAGATTCTATGAAGTTTATCCAGCTACCTGCACACCTCAATCAAGGCCATTTTGTCGTTGTAGAACATGGGAAGCTTAAGAGGTGTGATTTCAAAACAATCCATACAAATGTATGAGAAATTTCGGAACTGAATGAAAAAAGCCCCATACTTGGTTATCAAATCCTTAGTCTCACCAAAGAATCTTCTGGCATTGACACCCTCCAAGAGTCTCACAATGTAAATGGTGAATGCATCATTTACCCTTATGAAATTATGATTACTAACCTTGAGGGTAAACTGAGGGAAATATGTGTAGATGGGTTCATCCTTCTTCCCTTCAATGAAAGTGAAGCCAAACCACTCAAGAGGTGCTACCAAGGTGTAGATAAGATAGGAGGTCATCTAGAAATTTTTGGTTTGCTGAACTTTTGACAATTGTTCAGTCAGGTTTCCATAGATAATCTCGGCCTAAATTATGTTTTCCTTACCCTTGCAGATGATGTTTATGAAAGGGAACATCCAAAAATGGAAGTTGTTGGTAGAGGGCATTCCCATAATCCGGGTGAGAAGAGTGATGAAATATGATAGTTTTTCATTGAAATCCTTCCTGAAAAATGCCTTGGAGAGTCAGGGCACTCCCGTCTTAGGACACTTCATCCATGATTTATCTACTTGGGCCTTGTATTTCTCACTATATTGATAAAAAAAAGTCTGAGCTTCAGCGAGAATGAGAATAATGGAGTCTTTTGTTTCAGGAATGCGTAGGGAAGTGGCGATAATAGCAGCATCCAATTTTGTAATCAATTCACCATGCACATTGACAACCTCCTTGGTGTCCGGGTTGAAATTATCCCCACAGGTGAGCATAGTTTCAGCACATTGCGTAAAGAAAGGGAAATCAGTGGCGTATGTGATTCCACTATCATTTATCATTTGGTCCATGGGAGAAGGGTTGTCACATGCTAATTTTCTCCATAAATCATCAAAATCCAAATGTCGAACTTCGTTATCTCCAATATTGGGTACTAAGGTCTCCAAAGGGGACAGATGCTCATGCCCTTGAAACTTTATCTTCATGTTGATAGTGAACAAAGGACTAGCCTTCAAATAATGGATTCACGAAAAGAATTGAAAAGAGATACAGGAAGGCAGACAAATGACTCAATTTGAAAAAATGCGGGCAAGAGATAATGAGAAAGTAATGTGACATGTGCATAAATGGTTGCCCTTTTAAATAGCCATTAAGGAGAGAGAAGGTCATAAATGTGCATTGAATACACCTTGCACTGACTCAAAAAGGTGAAATGTGGTAAAAGTGGAAAAAACTAGCCTAGAGGGTCCACAAGACATTGGGACATGAGGGATGCGAAGAGCCGATTTGGCTGATGCAGGTGATGTGGGCCAAAAGAGCACGGGCAGTCCAAGGGACATAGAAATGTGAAGGACATGACAAGCTGATTTGGCTAATGTGGGGAATTGGTGAATAGGAGGCCGGGGTGCACTTGGGACATATGTGCTGAAAAAGTCTAAAAAAGATGACAGACAAGGACTTGCGGGGAAATTGGCCGATTGATGAATAAGTGGCCCACCAGTAATTGGGACATGAAGGAAAAAAATATTTGATAGACCTACAAGTTACTAAAAATACCCCACAAAATAGAATTTTCGCGTCCTCTTCGAATTTCTTACTTCACCAACACACTACTGAAAGGTGTCAACTCAAAATTTTTAAAAAATTTTACTTTTAAAAGAGGGGAATTTTGAGCGGACAACAGACTAAAAGTCATAAGATGGTAGAAAAATTTCCCCCAAGGGGTGATGAAGGAATTCTTATGTTGATCTTCTATGGAGAGGATGATTTGGTTTTAAACATAAAACCCATCCATAAGGGAAAGCATTTCATGGCCTGTGCTGAGATATACAAGTTGGTCAATGTTGGTAAGAGGAAATTCATCCTTAGGGAAAGAGATATTAAGATCTCGAAAATTAGTACATATGTGATGTTTTATTGACACTTTAGATATGGGAACAATGTTGCAAACCCATTGGGGATAGTCAATGGGAATTTTAAAATTGGTGGAAAGAAGAGATTTCAAATCTTATTTGATAAGGAGATTAAATCGGGGATGCATATGGCAAAGCTCTTTACCAATTTTGTGATAGGAAAAGTGATGCTATTATGGACGATGATAGAAGGGTCAATACTAGGCATATCTATATAGGACCATGCAAATGCTTGGCTATGGTGAAAGAGAAATGTGATGAAGGACTTAAGCTTGTGTGGATCAAGACATTGACATACCTTGATGATGTGAGGTTCCTAAGGAGTCACGATATTGATGTTGATGGTGGCTTCATTGAGGAGAGGGGATGTATCAGATAGTAAGGTCTTATGAATATAAGAATCCTATGCCTCATGTGGAAAAGAATAACATCATGCTCAGTGCATTGAATAATTTCAATGGAAGAAGAGTCTTCTTCTATCATCTCCAGTTGGCGAAAGGGAAAGAACCTAGTCAAGTTCTTGCACTAATAGGTGACTGTTCCCGAAGTGATGGTGGAGACTAAATAAAGGTCATAAGCAATAGAAATGGTTTCATCTAATTCCATGTCTTTGAGATTCATAAATTATGGAGAAAGTGGAGAAGGCATGTGCATGTCTTTGAGAGTTAGAAAAGATAGAGAAGGTAGAGCGGGAATGCCCATGTCTTCGAGAGTCAAAAAATATACAGGTGGTGGAAAAGGTATGTCCATTACTATCTCAGATGGTGGAATGGGATCAAGGGAACAATCTTAGTAGCCTAACCCAATTTTTTTGTGAGATTTGCAGCATTGGTCAATAATAAGGCTATGTGGCCCATGATCGTAACATCCCATGTTGAATCCTTACCATGTGTAATGATGGAGATAGGTGTGGGAAAAATATGGTTTGTTAAGGAATCTGAAACCACTACGAAAAGGTTTATCAAGAAGAATTTCATCAATGTGAAAAGATGGGGTATCGAAACTAACATAAATGAGGTTTTATGCAAAGATGTGGTGGACCGAAAGGAATGACATCTTTGGCGTTTGGTTGGTACATGGGTGACTTTTCGGGCCTACATAGACGAAAAGGAGTTGGTAAGGTGTTAAGTGTGAGAATATGATACTCCCCCATGGTAATTTTTTCCATTACGCTATCTAAGGATTCATTGTTAGCGAATTTAGATGAAGGGATGGATGCTCTAGTGGATGGTGTGGATGGATTGTCCTTAGGAAGAAGAATGTCATTGGGTTGATAAGTCATGTTACACATCTGAAAGGGAGAAGCATCCCTGGGAAGTGTCAAAACATTCCCCTCATGCTCATATTTAAGGGAACGATGCAGTGTAAAGGAAACTCAACGTATATCGTGGATCCAAGGTCACCCATGGAGAACATTATATTGAAATTCTCGTTGAATGATATATAATACCTCATGGAGGATCTTCTCACTGACACAGATAGAAAGAATGACCTTCCCTAATGTGGGAGTAACAACATCATTAATAACGTGAAGTACCGTGGGAGTTTGGGAAATGAAGGCCTTGGATATCTTAAGTTGATAAAAAATATGTGATGCAAGAATATTGATGCTCACTCCACTATCAATCATAGACCGTTGGATAAACGTGTCATTGATTTTGACCGTGATAAAGAGGGGAAGAGCATGCTCTTCTGGTGGGATATCTGGAAGCTCAACATCATCAAATGATATGGTAGTAGAAGCCATGAGTTATCCTACAAGGAATGCGAAGGGATGAGTCTCATTAGTGGATGTCAGAATGCACTTTAAGGATTCGGTGAGATCCTTTCTATGGTCTGGTGAGATTTGGATGTGCTTGTAGACTGACATCTTGACTGGGTCCTGATGGATATTTTTGACTATACTCTGTTTAATAGGACTAGATGATGCTAAAAAAGAAACCTTAGCTGTTGATGACATGGAAAACTCCTTAGGAGGAGGAGCAGTGATAAAAGTTTTAGCTTTTGGTTGGGATGTTTATTTAGGCTCATGTTATCTAGAATAAGTGGTCACTGGAACAATTTCAATGAAAAAAAGGTGGCTATCCTTGAAAGAATAGTAATCTAGAGGTGGGATGGCTACGGAAGTTTTTGATGAACTAAGGGACTTTTTCATTTGGATGGATGAGGTTGAAGGTGTAAATGTTGGAGAGGAAGGAAAAAGTTGACTTGATTCAGGAAGAAAGTATCATTTCTCAATAAAGCCATGGGTAATGGCTTGGAATGCTCTGCAATGCTCAATGTTGTGTCCAGCGATATGGTGATATGCACAGATGAGGTTAGGATTACACCATAATTCCTTCTTGGTATTCAGTTCAAAGGCCCTAATAGGTAGAAGTGTGATCATAGAAATTCGCAACAAGTGTTGGAAAATGTCCGCATATGATTCACTGAAAGTTTTAGGAGGTGTTTTGTCCTTACTAAATGTCTTGGTATTTGAAGAAGAATCAGATATCTGAGATGACAAAGCTTGAGTATGTTAATGTATTGATGGTCTGAGTTCAATTTTGGCATAGGTTAATGTCTTAGTGCTAGGTTACTTTAGTTTGGATTGATAAAATGCTCTTGATGAAGAAGTTGTTACGCTAGATGGTCTAGGAGTGGAAACATAAATTTTCTTGTAAGAATGTACAAGAGATTTTTGAGGTAATATATTAATAGTTGTGGATTTTTCTTATACAGGTGTGTCCTTAGGAGGAGTGGGGAAAAATTCCACCAGAGGATCTAGAGATGGTGTCACTAACGAAATTGAATATTGATTCAATTGCATAGATAAGGTAGAAGAATCCTGTGAGGTTTTTGGAAGTGGAATCATTTTCAAAAGATAGTCAAACAATAAAATGGTGTATAGGAAGAAGGTGGTGTGGATGTAGCTTAAACAATTATGGGTGCAAGTAAAAGCTTTGAAAGAGGCACCGATTTTAATTTTGAGGCTGATATAACAGGTAGAGGTGGGATGGATGTAGGTGAGATAGTATGATCCAATGAAGTGGACCTGGTGAGTAGTGAACTGGATATAAGGGTTAACGTAGTATATGTGGAACCAATCTCAATTGTAGAAGTAGGTGGATATGGTTATTTCATAAATACTTCCATGGGAAAAAGTGATATGTTTTTGAATGGGGTCCTAGTAGTAGAGATGGATACTAAAGTAGATGTAGGTTCGAATGATGTAGTTGTAAGGGAAAGTGTTGATGGATTTGTTGATGTAGGAATAATATCAAAGGGGATTGATGTGGTTGGTGATGAAGGAGGAGAAGTTGTAGGTTTTTTTTTATCAATGTTGTTTAATGTGTTTATAGTATTTGCATTAGGTTCTTGGGTTGTGGAAGTGGTGGCGACTTGACATATTAGCACATGATTTGGAAAAATTTGTTTGAATATGTCAAGAAATTGATTAGGTGAAGCATTAGGATTGTCGACCTAAAGGTCACCCTGATCAATAATCCTTTCAACCAAATCCTTAAATTTTTGACATTTCTCTATGTCTTTACCTCAAGTTTGGTGGTATTTATATTAATGGTCTTCACGATACCACACAGGTTTTGGTCTTGACTCATCAACTTGTTAGATAGGCATTAGTGTGTTTATATTTTTCAATATCAACTTGTCAAATATAAAGTCCTATGACTCCCTGAGGGGAGTGTAGTTGGGTGTTTATCATAGGGCTCATTGTTGAATCCATGTGTTAGATGTTGATGTAGGAGAAGATTTGACAATGAAAGCATTAGCTGCTCCCTTAAATTCTCAATATGTGTGGATTTTTAAGTGAATTATTTCTTAGATTTATTTGATTTTAGTTTTAAATGGCCCTATTCAAGGGTGCATGTTTCAAGCTTGTAAGCCATGGTGAAGGATTCGCTAAAAGTTTGGAAGGATTGGATTTGTAGATTAGAATATATATGTTTTGCACATGAATGTGAGAAAATATCAATGAGTTCAATTTAAGGAAGGGTAAATGATAGTTGGTTTATAATTTCATGCCACCGTGTGATGAAATCTGCAATGGAATCGTCTTCAAACTATCCAATGGAGTACAAGTCATTGATGGTTATTTTACCTGTAATGTTGATTGAAAAATGTTCTACAAATAATTATGCGAGATAATTGAAGGAACATATTTAATATTAAGGGATGCTATTATAACATTTTAATTCTAGACTGACCCAAGACATGGGAAAATTACGGGGTATCAAGTTCTGATCCTATGTAATAAGGTACCACATATTCCTAAATGTATGAAGATGTTGCTTTGGATCCTCTCTGTTAAACTTGGTGAATTTCAGCAACTCCCAATGTTGAGGATACGACTTACTTGGCAAAGATGGATGAATTGGCTTGTTGCATATTTGTTCGTATGAAAATGTGACTTTGGGCCCTAGGGTGGAAGGCATTGGTACCAAAATTTATTCTCCCTCAGAAGCTGAGCAGCATCACAAATTTGGCAGGAAGCTTAGAGACAAGTAGAGCATGTAGTGTGTTGTTTTATAGCCAGGGATGAAATGCAGCTTGTTCTTTGTCACTCAGATGTGGAGAAATGGGTAGCACCCTCAAGAGGATTTGACCTATCCTCACTACTTTATGGTTGTGCCTTTCAACCAGGGTGAGAGGACACTTTTTGTAGCGCGTTGTTTGTGGAGGAGATGGAGATACCTTTCATTATGGAGTTATTAAGAAGACCTTGAAGAAAATATGATCAATGTAACAAAACCTAACTCTCACAAGTTGTCACTCTAGATAATGGAGATATTTTCTAAGCAAGGTTCAGGCCACTAAATACAATGAAAACCTAATTATTTCAACATGTTTTGGTAGTAAAAATTATGCATTCATATACACACATGAGAAACAGGGGTAGTAAGGGCAAGATTGGTTATTTTTAAATGAATTTTGGTGGAAGGTGCAGTAGGATGAACTTGATTCACCAAATCCTTGAGAAATTTTACAAAAATGGAGAGCTTGAACAACATAATGCCTCAGGATAGTTAGGATATTCCTTTAACTAGAATATCTAATTCAATGGAGGCCCAGATCAACACTTTTCACACAAACGTCAAGGATCCAAAATGAAGGACTAGATTGGAAAAATTAACTAAACATTGTCAACCTTTGTTTCATCACACCTAAGATACCGTCAAAGGCTAAAAAACAATCTTATAGTCATGCTAGGAGTCATAGTAATTATAAATTTGTTTAGTTCACTATCAAATGAAAACTCTTCTGATAAATGAAATTACAAATGCCACCAAACTATCACAAGGATATGATCTTGTGTGATTCACAAAGATTTCAATGTAAGATTGCAACGGGAACAAGAAAACTACTTGCAGATATTCTGAAATGAAGCAAACACAAATTTTGCCCAAAAATAACTCAGATTAACTCATGTTTGATTAAATTTATCAGCAGGAAAAAGTTTCTAGCACAATCGCAACCACCTTGACATGATAAAATTTAATATAAAGGAAATAAACAAATTTTTTTCAGATGGTTTCTTAGAAGGACAGGCTCTATCAAGCTTTTCTCTTAGAAAAATCAGTCCCGACCTCTAATACTCCAACCATTTATGCTACAAATTTATCCAATTTATAATATTTCATTTACAACAGAGTTTTCCCCCCAAAACCAGAGACATTCAAATCACCATTGCATGTAGAGACTCCTAGAATAAGATTTGTGAAAAATTTGTCACATGTGCAGAGGTAAAATCTCTCCAAATATTTCCAGCATTTAATTCTTCACCTTGTAGGCCATTCTTCATCTCGCGCGCCAACTAATTCCTCCTCCTATCTGTCAAATTTGGTTCTTTGTGTGCCAAGTAAATAAAAACTAAAAATTAGATCGAAACCAATGATTAGATCATGTCTTGATTGCAAAAGATGTCTTCAGATTTTTCCCACCCAACCAGGATACCAAATTAATGTTCCTCTTCATTTTACGTGCAGGACACTCTAAGAAATGATAAAAAACCATAAAAATTCACATCGCCAGGAGCTTTGGAGCAGAAATGGTAGAAAATGAAATATAGATGCACAATTTTCATTGATCTCTCTCTTGAATATGGACCATCCACGTGGGAGATCCAAGTCAAGATAGGCCCGGGGGTTCCTTTTTAACTTTTACATCTTTTACAAAACATGCAAAATTTCTCAATTCGCTCTGCAAATCTACCTTTGAAAAATAGGCCTGACACATGTCCCAATGTGGGTCCCAAAGGAACCATGTCTAAATTATATTATTTTACCTCTTTTTTGGAAAAGGTAATTTTTTCCAAGTTTTCCCCGTAGCTCCACCCTTCTGCTTCTAGTTTCTGATGTGGGTCCCAGTGGAACCACGCTTCCTTTTACAATTTTAACTCCTTTCTCCCAAAAAGAAAATTTTCCATATTTCCCCCGAGAGTCCACACCTCCGCCATTGACTGGAGAAAATTTTCACTATTCTCTTTCAGAACCGTGGGTCATTTTGATGATTTCAGTCTTAATAACAAGGGGGAAAAAGTTCAAGTTGCCCTCAATGGCCCACCTCCCCGCCTCTTGAATTTTCAAACCACCACGCGTCTCAATGGCACATCTTGACATGGTCCCCAAAAGTAGAGACCCTAAATGAGCGTGGGCTCACCATGTGTCTCAGGCCATTTAGGAAGTTGCTAAAAAGTCTAAGGAAATAAGACCCAGTGGAGACCTCCATGTGTCATTATGGCGCAACTTCAAGAACCTTATAAGGCGTCAAAATGATTTGGTGGGGGTGCACTTCCATTTTAGAAACATTACTCCATTTTTCCAAAAGGGAAAAATATTCCAACCTAATTTTGAAGGCCTACATCTCCATTTTAACTTTGCCACGTGTCCTTCTGCGGGGTCAAAGTAAGAATTTTTCCCTGCCGCTTAAATTTTACTTTAATTAAAGCCTGACTAGGCAGCGGGGTGGGTTCAATTTTTTTTCCAAACTAGCCAAAAATAAAAGTTCAAAAAATAAACCCACCATGCCCAATCCAATTAGAAAAATCCACGTAAGAACCAAAATAACCAACTAGAATTTGAGCATAGCTATGGGACCAAATTTGCCTTTTTACCAAAAAAGTAAAAAAGTGACAAGTTAAAAAAATTTCCCACCATCCCCTAACCAACCAAAAGAATCTATGTGACCAATAAATTCTAAGGAATAATTTTGACAGGAGAAAGATGCCCACCAGACCGTAAAAAACATAGAAATTCACCGTTCATGCCCAGAATCCAATTTTTCACTAAGGATGAAATTTTTTGAAACAAAATCAAGTGAAGCATGGTTCCAAGCATCTTTTGACCATGGTTTTAGATTTTCAAAGGCATAAAAATATAAATTGACCATTCTCGAGCTTCCATGGTCGGGGAAAAATAGGAAAAATGGCAGAGCCTGTGGATTTTGAAGAAATTAGGGCAAAAACAAGGCAAACTCAGAGATTCCTTCAAAAAAGGGCATGACAATGGATTCTGCAAACAATTTTATGCATTGAAATGGAGGTAAAATCTTTAGAACATCCACATCGAGAGACAAAACATTTCATAACACACAGATCAAAGGAAAATAAGGGAAAATGGTGTGAGATCAAGATGAGTACCAACATCAGCTCAGACACGGGGATAGGCACTCCCTGCGAGTGCCACAAGAATAACTAGTAAACCAAGTGCCAAGAACAGACCATTGGGAAATGGAGTCAAAGAAAAATCTAGCATATCGAAATAACCACAACCATCCTCCAAATACCAACCTGAGAAACCAGCAAAACCAAGTCACCGAGGACCAGAATGAGTAAAAACACAAAAGGCAGAAAGCAACCAACAAGCTATACACTATACAAGTGATTTTCCCCTTTATTCTAGGGAATCAATCTAGGAAATGATTCAAGTGCCTGCCATTAACATTTGATTAATTCACCATCCAAATATTTCAAGAAGAAGGTATTCTTACCAATCCAAATGTCAATGGAGTAAGGGTCCATCCATAGTGCATCAAATTTACCATGCTTGCCCTTGTCTTCATGTCTGCTATCCCATAACAGCACAAGATCTCTAATGTTGAAATCTCTAGGAGTGACCTTCTTATCAAATAGATTCTTCAATTTTTCTTTGAACTTCACATGCCTTTGGTGAGATGCTCTCCTTCTTCATCAGGTTCAACAATCTGGTTAACGAGCCTCATATGGACTAACTTCTTGATCTTCCAGTTCTTGAATGAACTGATATGAGGATAGTTGCATATGCAGGGGTAGTAGAGCTTGAGTTACATACACCAATTCAAATGGACTTTTTCCAGTGGCTCTTTTAATAGTAATTTTGTCAACCCGAACAACGAACTTCAGTTGTTCACCCCATTTTATTTTATTCAGCTCCAAGGTTCTTCTGATAATCTTCAGCAAATTTTTATTACTAGACTCATCTTGTCCATTTCCTTGGGGATTGTACTTAGAGGTGTATGTCAAATTGATCTCATATTATTTACACATTGCCACCAAAGATTTAGCTCTGAAGCTCATGGAATTTTCAGCAAAAATTTTAACTGGCACCCCAAACCTACAGATGATATGGTTAAACATTAAATCAATGACAATTTGGTGGGTTGCTCTTTTGGTGGGGATTGCCTCCACCCACTTGGTGAAGTAATCAGTGACTACAAAAATCCACTTATGGCCATAACTTGAAGGGTCTAAAATCTCACCAATGAAATACATTCCCCATTACTTGAATGGGGATTCAATTGATATAAGTTATAAAGGCGTGGAGCCTGAAGCTTTTAGTCTTTTATAGAAGTGCTGGAAACTCTCACATTTTCCAACCAAAAGAGTTGTATCCTTGAAGAGAGTTGGCCACCAATAACCATCCCTCAAGATTGTGTGTGTTTCGACTCTTCCAACAAAATGCCCCCCACAAACTCCTCCATGGAGATCAACAATTATCTTGGGGGCTTCGTCTTCAGTAATGCACCTTAAGAGAAATCCCTTAAGGTTTTTCCAAGCTAACCCATAATCAGTAATGGAATATTTGTGGGAAGCCAACTTAAGGGCTCTTTTCTGGTTCTTACTCAAATGCTTAGAGAAGTATTGATGTCTGAGATAAAAGATTACATCTTTATACCACTCAGAACTCGTTAATTTTTCAAAAGCATCTATCCTTCCTTCTTCTACCTCATTTACCTCAATAGTTTGCAATTTACTCTCAGCCATAAGCTTAGCCATGACCAAACCTCTCACCAACTTCCTAGTTTGGATATCCATGTCATATTATTGCAACTTGTTCACCCATTTGCATCTTTTGCTTGAGACTTCCATCTCTGATAAGATGTATTTCACCATAGTGTGAGGAACATAAGCAATGATTTTAGAGCTCAAAATGTAAGGCCTCAAAACTTTTATTGCTTTTACCAAGGAAAATGCTTGTTTCTCCATAATAGTGTATTTCAGCTTAGCCGCCTGCAATGCCTTACTAAAAAAGGAAATTGGCCTCTCAGCCCCTTCATCATATTTCTGCAATAAGACAGATGGAATAGTGTTCTCTCAAGAAAAATAAAATAGCTGGAAAGGCTTATTATAATCTGGAGCTGCTAAAACAAGGGTATGCTTTAATGCCTCCTTGATCTCATTGAAATCTTAAATGGCATCCTCCTCCCATTTGATGGCCTATTCCTTCTTCAGCATGTCAGTGATTGGAATGGTCAACTCAGAAAAGTTTGATATGAATCTCTTGATAAAGTTTATCTACCCAAAGAAGGACTGAATCCCCTTCTTGGTTCTCAGAATTGGGACCTTACTGATATTCTCTACCCTTTCTGGATCAATCATTACCCCTTCTTGTGACATAATGTGACCAAGAAATTTTTCCTTCTGTACTTTGAAATGGCACTAATTTGGATTGAGTGAAATGCCATATTCTCTATATCTTATCATCATTTTCTCCAAGTGCTGCAAATGATCACCTCTCTTTCTGTAGAACACAGTTACATTATCTTGGTAGACAGTAATAAAATCATTGATGTAAGCAGTAAAAGTGACATCCATTACTCTCTGAAATGTTGCTCCAGCATTCAACAGTACAAAGGGCATCCTGATATATACATATGTTCCCCAAGGGGGGTAAAGGTTGTCTTAATTCTTTCTGATTCCTTTACAACAACCTGGTTATAACCAGAGAAGCCATCCAGGGTAGATAGCAACTCAGAACTGGTCACTGACTACAACATGTTTTCCATGTTTGGTATAGGATAATTATCCTTCATTGATGCTCTGTTCAAATTTCTAAAGTCCACACATAGCCTGATGTCACCATTCTTCTTTCTAACTGGTACTAGGTTTACAACCCAAGAAGAATACCTTGTAGGCTGAATAATCCCTCCATCCCTCAGTTTCTTCAGTTCCTCTTGCATTTTAAGAGATAGGAGTGGATTGATTGGCCTTTTTTCTACCTAAATGGTTTTGCATTAGATTCCAAGGGAATCTCATTTTGAAATAGATCCTCTCTATATGCCTTTAATTTAGAATAGGTCCAACCCATGCAATCTTGATATTTTTTCATCAATTGGACATAAAATTGTTTTTCCTCCTTGCTAAGATTTCTTCCCAACCAAATCTTCCTTGGTTTCTTTTTTTTGCTAAGGTCATGCTCCTCAATATCCCTTGAGGCTGATATGCATCTGTTAATAATGTGATCAACATTATCAAAGTTAGATTCAAGAGCAACCAACCCTCTAGGAATGGTATTAGTCTTTAGTTGGATGATGTATTTTCCAAACAAGGTTTATTTACCCTTTATTGTACACACCATTAGATTCCAATCAATATTTTGATCAGCAAACTCCCCTTTGTTCTGCAGAAATATCCTGACCTAAGCATCATCATCAAAAAACTTGCCAATGTTTAATGTTGTCAGGTACATAAGGCCTAGTTAACACCTGAACATCATATTTAAAATATGGGGACACTGTACAATTATCAAATTGAGATCCCAATACTGCAAGTTTGTATGCCAAATCATTGAACTTCCTATCATGATGCACAATATTGAATGAATCAAACATCTCAATGAGATCCCAAACTGCATGCTTGTATTGTTTCATTCACTAATTTTTTGTGGCATAAAGTTTTCTGACTTGCTTTACAATTAATTCTGAATCTCCTTCGACAATGATGTATTTAACACCATATTTCCAAGCAATCATCGGACCTAACAATAGTTCATCATACTCACCAATGTTATTAGTGCCCTCAAAGTTGAGTTTGAAGGAAATGAAAAACTCTTCTTGGCCTAGAGAGATTAAAACAACACCAGCACCATTTCTGAACTTGGAGCAAGATCCATAAAACAATAAATTCCAAGGAGATCCTACCTATTCAAGACACTTGCATTATTCAATCTTGTGCTCTTTTCCATCATAATATCTTAAAAATTTATCAGCATCAATACTTGTGTACAATACTTCATAAGATGCATTGTTGAGATCTTTAATAAGGTGAAACATCTTCTTTTCTCCATACAACCTGACAAGGCTGACCTCAATTGGGATGGTAGCATAGGACATGTCCATTCAAAAACTCCCACCAACACTTACAACCCATTTTTTAGATAACATACCCCACTTGGTTGGGCAATCAACAATAACAACATCAAGCATCGTGTTTTTACCTGGGTAAGTTGCAAGTTACGCCACTAGACCTTTCATAAGTCCCACCACTAGCACTTTTCTTGAGTCCATAGTAGTACACTTCCCATATGTTGTTAATTTGATATCCAACTCATTCATGACTTCTAGAGGCATAATATTACATGATGCCCCTGAGTCAAATATACATTTGTGTAGCAATCTATCTTTAATGATCAGAGTGCTAAAGAATGGATCCACATTTAGTTGAGACTCTACCAAGGATGTCCCCAAATAAACTTTAGGTGGCTCACCTATTTCCTCCAACACTGGTGGTGTCTATAACTCTTCAATCAGTGGTGGAGTCTCCAAAATGTTTATATTTCTACCTAGGGCAGTCTTCTCCTCTTTCAGCCCCAAATACTCGAAAGACCCCTTTTTGTGCTTAGGAATCCTAAGCAATTCAACAATTGGAACTAAGACCTTGATCTGACTCAAGACTTGGGCAATATCATATGGGATAGAATTTAGAAAGGCATCATTGGAAGGAAGGTTGACACACTCATTAGATGGCACAAGATTTTTGACAGTTTGGGCATGAGGAAGGGTATGATTTTTTTTGGGGACAACAAGGCCCTTGGTAAATGCATATTTCTTAGGAGCCTCTTTGGGAATATTTGAAAGCAGTGGAGTTTTTGGCTTGGCCTAAGGCCCTGTACCTTTGAAAACTCTACTTCGTGTGTTGTACATCTCTTGGGTAACAACAACGTTCATCAATAACTTCCTATCCTCCTTAGATGGGATTCCTCCATCATACTTATTTATCATTAAAGCTCTCAAATATTCAAATTCATTACTGGGAAATTCAAAAACTTGTACATTATCTACTTCTAAAGTATGATAGGGAGGAAGAATGGGTACCCAGTGGATGCAATCCTAAAAATCAGCAATAGTTCTAGCACTTATTACCTCAGTTGAAGTTTCCCCTTGTTATGAGCTCATGGAGCAACCCATCATGCAAAAATCATCATCATTATCATCATCGGCTTCTTCTTCTTCTTGTTGATCTTCCTCACATGGACCATGGGGCATGAAACATTTTTCACACTAATTGATGACATTTGTCTCCTCCACTAAAACAAATATGGCATCCAAAGGATCAGGAACCATTCTATTTTCCCTGGCCTGGGACTGTTTATTTCCAAATCCAACAGGTCACTTTCCTCTGTCATCATATCTCTGATCATTTCTACGATGATTTGTAAGCTTGTCCTGACCTTGTTGCTTGTGTTGACCTTGTGAACTCTACCTAATTCATTTTTCTACCTGAGCTAATTTGTATGATATTTCTTTAACAACCCCTACCAAAGTTTTCACAACTTCCTCCAAATCATCAGCCTTACTTGTTTGAGGATTTTCCACATTAATTAGTTTTACACCCTCCCATTTTGGAGGCTTTCCAATTACCTTGATGTTGTTCTCTATTTGCAGATCCATGGTGAAGGCCTACCTCAAATTAGTAGGATTTTTGTCCCTCAAGTAGTAAGAAATTTTTTTATCAAATGCATCTGAATATTTCATCAAACATGATTCGTCACATGGCCTTAAGCTAACAGGAAATCTCCTCAAGGTCTTGTTAAACCTTGTTTTTAAATCATGTACTAACTCATTAGGATTCTTCTTGATGTTTTCAAATTCTGATAGAAGAAACCTAGGGCCATTTCTATCACCATACTACAATCTAAATGCATTATTCATCTCTATCCAAGAATAAATGGAATTATCTAGCAAAGCTTTATACCAGTCCCTTACATCCTCTTCCAAAGTATGGATAAACAATTTAATATATACATCTTCATGTTCAATCTCAAAGTCCTCCATCATATTGATAAAAATATTTAAATGTTGATCACCAGTTATATCATTGTTTCCTTGGAACTTTGGTAATCTATTTCTTACATCCTAGGGAACTGCATTTGGATAACCAGCCATCCCTAAAAAATTAATAGGACCAAAGGTGTTTACAACAAATGGTGGTTTGGGTGGGGGCTGGGCCATGTTATTTTGAGGAGGTGACCCTAGAGGGGAGACAAATTGATAAGGGGAAAAGGGTCTTTAAAAAACAAGAGTATAAATTTCAAAGTGTATATCCCCTAAAGGCCTTGTTTCTTGGAAAACCCTATAAACTCTTTGAAAAAATAGGGGCAAAATGAGAAGAAAAATTTTCAAAATCAAATGAAGGCCCCTCTCCAATTGGAGAATTCAATTCCACAAAGAGGCTACCTAATTTAGAAGCACTTGAATGGAAATCTTCAATGATAGGCCGATCACTTTCATCAATGGAGATCCCTTTTCTTGTCTGCATATCTCCAACAAATCTCCAGGCTTTTCTTCCTTCTAACCTTGTTTTTCTAGCTCTGGAAATAATGTCCTATCAAGATCCCTAGCAAAGAAAGATATTTTTCCTTCTAGCTTTGCAAAAATCAGTAAAAAATCTCACTTGATAAAGGTTAGAACACTGGTACTCATTAAGAATTAGATCAACAGGGAGTCACCAATAAGGATTTCCACCTTAGTTGTGCAAATGCACTAAAATATGATTAGGGTATGAATATGAACTAAAACCAATATATCCCTGACAATGCTACCAATCTGCTATTGGTACCCAAATTGATTTTCCCTCAGAATCTGAGTAGCATCACAGGATTGGTAGGAAGCTTAGAGACAAGCAGAGCATGTACTGTGTCGTTTTGTATCTAGGGATGAAATGTAGCTTGCTCTTTGTCACTCAGATGTGGAGAAATAGGTAGCACCCTCAAGAGGATTTGACCTATCCTCAATAATTTATGGTTGTGCCTTTCAACTAGGGTAAGAGGACCCTTTTTGTAGCCTTTTTTTTGTGGATGAGACGGAGATACCCTTCCTTGCAAAGTTATTAATAAGAATTTGAATAAAATATGATCAATGCAACAAAACCTAACTCTCAAGAGTTGTCACTCTAGATAATGGAGATATTTTCTAAGCAAGGTTCAGGCCACTAAAGACAATGAAAACCTGATTATTTCAACATGTTTTGGTAGTAAAAATTATGCATTTATATACACACAAGACAAATAGGGGTAGTATGGGTAAGATTGGTTGTTTTTAAATGAATTTTGGTGGGAGGTGAGGTAGGATGAACTTGATTCACAAGATCCTTGAGAAATTTTACAAAAATGGAGAGCTTGAACAACATAATGCCTCAGGATAGTTAGGATATTCCTTTAACCAAAATATGTGCTTCAATGGAGGCCCAGATCAACACTTTTCACACAAACGTCAAGGATCCAAAATGAAGGCTCTGATTGGAAAACTTAACTAAAAATTTTCAACCTTTGTTTCATCACACCTAAGATACCCTCAAAGGCTAACAAACAATCTTATAGTCATGCTAGGAGTCACCGTGATTTTAAATTTGTTTATTTCACTATCAAATGAAATATCTTATCATAAATGAAATTGCAAATGCCACCAAACTATCACAAGTATAAGATCTTGTGTGATTCAAAAATATTTCAATGTAAGATTGCAACGGGAACAAGAAAACTACTTGCAAATATTCAAAAATGAAGCAAACACAATTTTTTCCAAAAAATAATGAAGATTAACTCAAGTTTGATTAAATTTAGCAGTAAGGGAAAGTTTCTAGAACAGTCTCAGAGCTTGTAAGTGGTTGTACAATCGTAACCATCTTGACATGATAAAATTTAACACAAAGGAGATAAAGAGGTTTCTTCAAATGGTTTCTCAGAAGGACAGGTTCTATCAATCTTTTCTCTTAGAAAAATCACTCCCGACCTCTAACACTCCAACCATTTACATGAAAAATTCATCCAATTTATAATACTTCATTTACAAAAGAGTTTTCCCCCCAAACTAGAAACATTCAAAGCACCATTGCATTTTGAGACTCCCAGAATCAGATTTGTGAAAAATTTGTCAAGTGTGCAGAGGGAAAATCTCTCCAAATATTTCTAGCATTCATTTCTTCACCTCGTAGGTCATTCTTCATCTCTCACACCAACTACTTCCTCCTCCAATCTATCAAATATGGTTCTTTGTGTGCCAAGGAAAGAAAAACTGAAAATTAAATCAAAATCAATGATCAGATCATGTCGTGATTGCAAAAGACATCTTCAGATGTTTCCCACCCAACTAGGATACCAAATTAATGTTCCTCTTCATTTTACATTTAGGAGACTCCAAGAAATGATTAAAAAAACCATAAAAATTCACATCCTTAGGAGCTTTAGAGAAGAAATTGTAGAAAATCAGATACAAATGCACAGTTGTCATTGATCTATCTCTTGAATCTGGACCATCCACGTGGGTGATCCAAGTCAAGATGTGCCCAGGGGTTCCTTTTTACCTTCTACATATTTTGTAAAAAATGCAAAATTTCTCAATTTTCTTTGCCCCTCCGCCTTTGAAAAATGGTCCTAACACTTATTCCAATGTGGCTTCCAAAGAAATCACAACTAAATTTTGCTATTTCACCTCTTTTTTTGAAAAGGGAATTTTTTCTGAGTTTTCCCCGCAGCTCTGCCCTTTCGCTTCTAGTTTCTGATGTGGGTCCCAGCGGAACCACACTTCCTTTTACACTTTTAACTCCTTTCTCCCAAAAGACAATTTTTCCAAATTTCCCCTGAGAATCCATACCTCCGCCATTGACCAGAGAAAAATTTGACTATTATGTGTCGGGCCCACGGGTCATTGTGATGATTTCAGTCTTAAGAACAAGGGGCAATAAATCCAATTTGCCCCCGATGACCCTCCTCCCTGCCTCTTGAATTTTCAAACTGCCACACGTCTCAATGGCACATCTTGAGATGGTCCCCAAAAGTAGAGACCCTAAATGAGTGCGAGCTCACCACGTGTCTTGGGCCATTTAGGAAGTTGTTGAAAAGTCTAATGAAAGAAGACCCAGCAGAGACCTCCATGTGTCATTATGGCGCAACTTCAAGAACCTTATGAGGCGTCAAAATGATTTGGCGGGGGCGTGCTTCCATTTTAGAAACTTTACTCCATTTTCCCAAAAGGGAAAAATATTCCAACCTTCTTCTAAAGACCCGCATCTCTACTTTTATTTTTGCCATGTGTCCTTCTACGGGGTCAAAGTAATACTTTTTCCTGCCACTTAAATTTTTCTTTAATCAAATCCTAGTGGAGCTACGGGGTGGTTTCAAAATTTTTTCCAAAGTAGCCAAAAATAAAAATTTCAAAAAACAAACCCTCTACACCCCATCCAATTAGAAGAAGCCACGTAAGTACCAAAAGAACCAATCAGAATTTGAGCGGAGATACAGGACTAAATTTTCCTTATTTCCAGAAAAGCAAAAAGCAACAAGTTATAACATTTTACCACCGTCCCCTGACTAACCAAAAGAAGCCACATGACCGCCAAATGTTGAGGAATAATTTTGATAGCAAAAATATGCCTACCAGACCATCAAAAACACAGAAATTCACCATTCATGCCTAGAATCTGATTTTTCAGTAAGGATGCAATTTTTTAAAACAAAACCAAGTGAATCATGGTTCCTAGCATCTTTTGACCATGGATTTGGATTTTCAAAAGCATACAAATATAAATTGATCATTCTCAAGCTTCTAGGGTTGGGCAAAAATATGAAAAATGGAAGAGCCTACAGATTTTGAAGAAGTTAGGGAAAAAATAGGGCAAACTCAAAGATTCCTTCAAAAAAGGGCATGACAATGGATTCTGCAAACACTTTGAGGTATTCAAATGGAGGTAAAAGCTTCAGAACATCCACATCGAGAGATAAAACATTTCATAACACATAGATCATAGGAAAATTAGGGAAAAATGGTGCGAGATCAAGACGAGCACCATCAGAAGCCTTAAGGTTGGATAACCTATACACGAGAGCATGCATAGGATCATTTGGTGAAGTTATAATGGGTTCTTGTTGTGGTGGCAGAAGTTTTGAGGAAAAGGTTGATTTTGGAATGTTTGATGTTGTGTCATGGGGGATTATTCGATGAATGTGAGCTAAAGGTTGATTTTGGAATGTTTGATGTTGTGTCATGGGGATGTTGTGTGATTGATGAGACATGGTAGGAACTTATTGAATATATGTAGGCTGAAATTGTTTTTGAAAGGGGGTGGACACTAAATAAGGCATAGCACCTGTAAGAGGGGATTTGGAAGAAATGACAAGCATGTGTGATGTGAGAGGATAATGTTGTTTAAATAAGGGACATGATATTAGGGCCAAATAGGAAATAGGAATGGTAGTGATGATGGTTGTATTGATTGGGTGAAGATTGGGTGGAATAGACATGACCAACTGAGTAGTTTTGTGGGATGGGATTTTTAGAAGATGAGGTAAGATCATTTACTGACAATTGTTGATTGGCATCGGGATTAGTCTGATAAGGGTAAATATATTGAAGCATTTGTAGACCATCTAGAGGGAAGATGCAGTTGATTTCATGAGGAGATAATCTTAGAGAACCAATGGATTGGCATCAAGGAGATCCTGGAACTACGCATCACCACAAGGGATAAGAGGGGGTCCAAAACATTCCATTCTATAAGATGGTTTGGTGGCTGGTCTAAATGGGAAAAAATGATGGTGTAAGAAGGGATTAGTTTCTCCTAAGGTAATGGTTTAAATAGAGGATTATAGCTGTGAAACATTAAAGAGAGGATTAATACTCATGGAAAAAGTTAATCAAGAGCAGTGGATAAAACAATCGTTGTAGAAGACGTATGTATTGATTCGAGGTGGAATTTTTTAAAGCAAAGTTTTACGTTCCATTATTTTGGCCCCTGAATGATTAAATACAGGCATTGAAACAAGAACAATATTTATACTAACTAAACCAAGAAATCAAAGCAAACCAGTATCTTTTTTATTGTCTTTAATTAGGAAAATGTGAAAAACAGAAAAGGGGATAGATAACGGGGTTCCTAAGAGAAGGCAATCTAAGCCTAGTTTTAGGTTTGTTTTGGCTTGGGAGAGTCTAAGGTGATTTTCTATTAGTGTGATGAAATCCCAATTAGTCTACTGGGTAGGATGTTGTTTAGATGTGTTGATAGGTTTGTGATTTTTAGGTTGTGTGTAAGGATTGTGAGATGTGACAGGTAAACCTCCTACTTAAACTATGTGAAGCAAGCAAGGATGCAGAAAGAAAGGTTCTTTGTAAACCCAAATCAAAGTGTGAGATTTCTGATGAGGACAAACATAGGAAAAGGAAATACAATGAAGAAAGGATAAAATAAGGAAAAAGAAAAAAACCTAGCATAAAGATTTTCCCTCTTTATTTAAACTTTAAGCAAGGAGCAGTCCAGCAGCTAAACCAATATGAGTAATCAAGAAACAAGGTCCTTGCACTACAGTGTTAGCAAAATAGAGAAGAAAGAAAAAAATATAAAAGAAAGGGATCGCCAAAGGGTCAAGTGCCAAAGGACATGCCTCAAATGTTGGACAAGTTTCTTCGTTCCTAATCAAATGAATGAACTAGCTATTAAAAGAAACTAAAAAATCATAACCTGCATGGTTTATAGTACCTCTAACGCAATGTGATGGATGAATGGGTGCAAAGTGATGATGGATCTTCGTAATGTAGCTGATGACATGGAAAATAAGATAAACTGAAATGGGATTGATTTGATAGATTTATGTAGGGGCTTCCCAAACAATGTCAGATCCAAGAAGTGATTAACTTCCTTGACAGATGTCAACCCCTATTTTAAAGAAAGATTTAAATAAAGGATAAAACTATAGATAACATGCACAAATAGAAGTATTGCTGAATATGATAATAATTAAGCTCTGATCTAAAGTTGATTTGATTGAAAGAACTATAAATGAAAGGTTTCCTGGTTTGGATCGAAGGTGACCCAGACTATGCACAGGTAGGTCGACAGTGAACTTGGGAGAGTGGATATGAACCTGTGGGTGAAATATGCAGTACCTGCAAGGTTTGAAGTTCAAAGCTAGTGGATATGATAGAGGCCTTTGGATGCTGGAGGATGACATGCAAAATGATCTCCCTGAGATAAAAAGGTAGAGAAAAGGACATAAGAGAAATTATTTGCGTAGGTTGTTGGATGAATATGACCTTGGTTGACAATGGCTACCAGGGGGGTCGATGGAAACTGTAGTAGAATATGATAAGGACGAGGATACAATTATGGGAAAGGAAACCTGTAAGCAATGGAGTTGAAACAGAAGGCTACTAAGTGATCCCTAGATATTGTAGAAACTGATTTGAACCTACAAAATGTTAGCTACAAGAAAGATACAATGATAATATGTTAAAATGTATGATTAAAGAAATACAAAAACAATGATAATCTCACAAAGGATGATCGTGATTGATGTAAGCACATTCAATGGAGGTTTGGGAGGTTTTTGGCTACTACAAGAACACTCAAGCACGAGGGAGAGTTCACAAGTGACGAGGAAGCTCCAAAATTCACATGCATATGATCTTTTATTCCTTTTTTGAAGGTTTTATCTTGGTTTTATAGGGTTGATGACAACTAGGCTTTGTCGCCACTGATGACAGATAAATTTTCCCTAATGGACAATATTTGTCTTACGTTTTTTGTGGGATTTTTTGTTTTTAAGAGTTAGAAGGGTTCTTTAAAGCATTTTGCAGGATTAGATTGCTTGGGGATAAATCATGGGTAATTAGGGCATAGAAATAGATGGGAAAAAAGTTACGAAAAAGTATAAGATAGGAATTTAGGATAGAAAACATCCAAAATAGAAAGTAGATTAGGGCATGATATTATGTGGATACTAATTAATTAATTAATAGGATTTAATTAATTAAAAAAATTAAACGTGATGGGATGGGAATTTTAATTAAATTTAGGATATGTATTTAATTAAAAGGAGACCTAGATAGGATCCTAATAAAAATGTGTGCATTATGACAAACAAGGGTAGAGATATTGATTTTAGGTGTCCACGGCTGAATAGATCACATACAAGAATAGAAAATGTATTTTCATCTTAGGATTCTATAAGGCATGGAAGAGGTAGTGGAGCTAGATTCACTCCTAGAGGAAGAGGTAGAAATACATTTAGAGGACACAACAGTAGTCCTACAAACCAAGTTGGAAGATGATATAAGAATGATCAGTCACATGGTCAAAATCATTCAAGCAAACATAGATAAGAAAAGGAACTTGTTCAGTGCCATTATTGTAAAAATTATGGACACTACGATTTTGAATGTGTAGTAATTTTTATTCCCTCTCAAAGAACAAAGAAATCCCATGTGCATGGACCTATCACCTAGCGGATGCTAGGCGCTCACTTGAGGCATGCATGGGTGCCTAGTCCCTCCTTTATATGAGTTGTGTGCGAATGCATTATTTACGACATAAACTTAAGTGAATAGATTGGAAAGGAACCATACATTCATCTTAGAGCTCAGAATGGCTTCCATACCAATGTGTTCAGTCATATAAGAAAATCACTATAGAACATAGATCTGAATCATAATAGAAAAGAAATGCATAGGGGTTTATACCCACTCATATGAAATGTACATATATAACCAATCCATACAAATTTAAGTAGAGCTAGAAAAAAACATATATTCATATTAAGCATGTTAATAACCACATTACATTAAATGGGGAAGTCACAGATCCATATGATAGTGCAAACCAATGTCATGCATCAGAACTAGACTTAGGCCATTCATAGTACAAAGAAAAATTATTCAAACCCATCCTCTTGATATAACATACTCCTACAGATCCTCTAAACCCAACCTATGGAGCTCTTACAGTATCCCTACATGGCTCGCCTCTCTTCAATTCTTGGTCTCTCCATCAGTCTCTCTTTTCTTCTACCGGGCACTCATATATATATATATATATATATATATATATATATATATATATCCTTGTCAAGCACTGAGATGCCTAGCTGAAATTGTAGATTGCTTGCCATGTGTCTAAGTGGTCCTCCATGGGAGCATGCTTCTTTATATGTGATCTCTCCATCCTTTTCCATGATGACCTTATGGAATTTTCTATTGCAAGGTATATTCCTTCTGTGGGAACCAAGTTGCCAGGTTGGCACCTTATCCACTTTGCATGCATAGTCGGGTCATGCTTTCCTCGTCTTCTACCTGATATGCCAAATATGGCTAATTATCAAGATATTCTCTCTGCCTTGCGCGCGCCCACTGGTTCTAGTAAAAACCTCCTAAAACCATGTCCTATGCACTTTCTCCTTGCGTGCCCTTCTTCAAATAGGCCATGCGTGCCCATGCGCCTTCTTGTTCTTAGCCAATATTATAGAGGCCCAACATTACTCCCACTATGCTTGTTCTCTACCCTCAAGAACACCTTCTCAAAGAATAAATAATGACTGTCCTTGAATAGTTTGAAGAAAGAATAAAGGAATGAAGAATTTTGGGGAAGAATGAAAGGATGGGGAACTATGATTATTTTTGTAAGAGGAGAGGGAAGTATTTCATCAAGTCGACCTCCAACTTATTCTAGGTATCAACTTTTCTCTGTTCTTGTTAATAGAGGTCACCAACTAAGGTGCTCACCTCTTCAAACCTTATCCCTTTTCCTTGGGTATTCATCGTTTCCATGATTCCATCTAACTATTTTCCAAAATCCTTGAGCATGTCCATCCTTCGAGTGATCTAGGGATACAAATATTTTAGCCGGTTTTTGATTGAGCCTCACAAAGTCTCAATAGCCTTTGATTTCTTCTCAACCTCAGCTAGAATTTTGTTACATTCCACCCTATTCCTCTTGATCTTCTCTTAGAACTCCTTGAGCTCTGCTTCATGGGTGGTGACCAGAATGCTCGCCACTATATCTCTATTAGTGTAGTTATCATAAATGGCCTCAGTGACTTAGGCGGCATATTTCACATCCACGAGGACTTTCTTGTACTAGGCTACAATGGCCACAACCTTCATCCTGTCCTCGTTTTCTTTGCATGTTGATGCCTCTTCTATATACTCTAAGGATAGTAGTCATCTTTCCATTGTGAGGATGTGGGTCAAGTCCTCTAGACACTCCAGGGTGGATCCATACTTCTATGTTGGTGGTGTTATATCTAGATGCTTCAAGAAAATGGATTCTATGATCATCTCTACTTTCTTGTAGACCTCATGCAGCCTTGCCTTCTCTTATTTCAACTCAAGCCTTAGCTATGCACTAATTAGCTCCTCCCAATTTAACTCCTTGGTTTTTTCCTCTAGTTATGCCTCTAGGAACTTCACCCCATCATTCCTCCTAAAAATTCTGGCCTCTACTTCAACCCAAACCCTATTCAACGCATTGCATATTTGCTCGGTTGATTGCCACTAGGTGTTTAACAAGGGGTTGTCAACTTTTGACTATGGTACCTTCATTATTACCCCTTGGCTTACTTCAAATTCTAGTTCATCGATGTGGGACTCAAATTCCCAAGAAATCATTTTCCTTGTTTGAGGGTATGAACCTTCCTCATCAAATGATGCCATAGCCAAGATTTTCTCTATTAGTATGGTTCTTTGAAAGCATGTGCACAATATCTTATTCAGATCATCAATATATCCCATCCTCTAAACCTGTGATGCCTCTACACTTTTCATCCCTATGTGCGTGGCCTTAGGAAAACTCACAGCCAAATTGGGATCCCCTCCCATGCTGCCATATTCCTTTTATATGCTTTCCTCCTCTACTTCCTTTATCACTAGGTCCGCACTACATTCCATCTCTTGATCTACTAGTTCTTCTATGATCTTAGCTACTTCTTTTTCCACAAAATCGTTTATTTGTTCCTTAGTGAGTCTTGGGATCCTCTGTTCTTTTGTAACTTCCTCACTTACCCCCTTTTCTTGAGTATCCTCTTCTTCTTTGTCATTCTTCCTCTTAACAAAGATGTACTCATTTTCTTCTTCCTCTCCTTCCTCCTTTGAGTCATGAACCTAATAGATAGTATGGTCCTCACCTCCTTATTCATCATCATCATTATCATCTCTCTCTCACCTCTATAGGCCTCCAAGCTCTCTATGTCCTTCGAATCATTTTCTTCTATCACCTTCTGCTTCTTCCTGGTAGGAGATTATGCTTCCTTCTCCTCCTTTGGTGACCTCTCCTAGGTTATGGGTTCCTCATGCTTCGGAACATATTCCTCTCAAGTCTTTCATTTCACCAGGGACGTATTTCTCTACGTGAAAGTACTAGGATTAGCGCTTATCTTTGGCATGCTTACCACTTGTGTAGCCTGAACACTTAGTGCTTTCTACACCTCTTCTCTTTCCCTCTTCTTTGGCATGGGCTTCTTTCTTCCTGTGGGGTCCTCAGGGATGGATACATCATTTTCCAAGTATGTTCCCTTTTCAAAAAAATTCCTGATGCAAAGGTATATTCTTGTTGTAGCACTTCCAATGATTAGAAATGTCACTAGTTTCATCATCTGTATCTCATGGGAGACATACCTGTCCACGTATGCATGCTTCTTGGTGTAAAATAAATTTCTATGCAGCTCCCTATGGTCTTGATCCACCCTCACTAAGGTGGAACCTTAGTCTCTTGGCCTCTTTCAATATTTTCACCCCCGCTTAGAAGTAAAGCATGGTGAAGGAGAGGGGAAGATTGTACCATGGGCTCATTGTTTCATCTTTCAACCTAAATCTCCCAATGCATAATTGTTGATATACCATGAATTCTACTTCTCCTTACACGAGTGTGGGTAACTTCTCTAAAATCCTCCATTCTATTCTAAATTCATCCCTCATGCACTTGTAATGTTACTCTAAACGCGCCTTGTGAGTGGTTATCATGGGCTGGCAAGTATATTTTGTGAACCACTTCATAGGCGAGGGATCCTCTTTTGGATACTCCCAAACAAACCTTTCTGGCACATCGGGCACTCTAATTTCTAATAATACAATTATGAGGAGGACATTACCAAATAGTATCTTCTCACCTTCTTGTGCGCTACTAATGATTTCATCTGTGATGAAAGTGAACAAGTTGTAGATGGTCCCCTCAGATATTTTTTGGCATACATTCAGCCATGCCTTGTTCACTTGATTCCATCTCTCTTGTTCATTGAGTTTGGTTACCAAGCACACGGCCATCCTCATCCCTGGGTCTGGGATATCTATGATGTCAAAGTATTGTGATCCTTTCTTATAGTATTATGTAACAACTCTTTCTTTGATTTCCTCCTTGTTGCTTAGGTCATCATCAATGTTATCCCCTTCACAGATAAGGGCTGTGCACTTGGAAATTAACTTAGGAGTTATGCGCATCTTGCACCCCATGAAATAAAAATGGTCTTCATGAATACGTGCCATTAGCCACTGGTATAGGTGCTCATTTTTTCTGAAGTAGGGTAATTCGTAAATTTTTAGTAATTCTACCTTCTCCAACTTAACATTTACTTCATCACTGTAGATGGGCATGCCCTCTGGTCTCCTCTTATTTGTTGGGTGAAACAACTCCAAAGCCATTTATTTTTCTATCATGCTGGTGCGGTGATTATAGTCACTTACAAACATCGTCCACAAATGAGATTCCCATTCTTTTCATAACAATACCCCATCTGGGTATTGCATCTTAGGGTACACCATTCTTCATTTGTGCTTATGACGGTAGCCATTTTCTTTCCCTTACCCTTTCCCTTCTACTATTTAGGTGAGATGGTTTCTTTCTTTGGTGCCATTCTCCTGGTAAGGTTATCACTTCAAGCATATTTTCTTTCTCTACTCTACCACTTCATCTAACCCTAATGCAAAACCTTGTAAAGAAACCCTCCTACACAATGCCCTAACCGCCAAACCCTTATTGGAAAAATTCTTCCACAAGACGACACTTTAACAACCTCCTTCTCAATAACTTCCTCCATGCCCATGTATTCCTTTCCTACTAGTTTTTGGATCTTTTCTAGTCACGTCCTCTCAAATTTCTTCAATTTTTCTTCACACAGATCACCTTTAGATGCCCTAGTTTGTGAGAGATCTTTTGTGTTTATAAATGCAAGGTAAATAATGAAGTTACTGACTTCTTATTTATAGATTTTCCTTATTTTTAGAATTAAATGTTGTTTTACCTACAACCATACTTAGCATTAAATGTAACTATTTCCACCAAGCCGACCTTATGCACCCAAACTTGTGTGAAAAACTTCTACAACCTTCTGGCACGTAAATAATCCATCCTGACAAAATACTCTTATGCCCGTGTTAACAACACTGAAGGCACTTCTTTTACCCTTCACTTGATATTTGTTCTCACCTACCTCATGTTGTTCTTGTGCTTCTCTCTGTACGTGATTTATTTGGTATTATCTTGACACCAAAAAATTTCATCCACCTATTCTTCCATGCACTTCCTTCATCCTTGTGTACTTTATATCCATCAACCAAGAAATTCACCGCAACTTCTACTACCAATTCAATTTGTATTATGGGCCTATACTTCACATTACTCCACCCCACACTAAAATAGATTTGTAGTCCTCTACACATGCACAACCTTCAAAAAAAAGTAATGTGGTTAACGACACCTAAGGCGTAAAACAAACGACGAGAAAGGGAAACACAAGAAAGGAAAATTTCATAAAGGAAAACTTATACTAAATGGCAAAACTACCTTATTACAAACACAAAGAAGACTTATTTATAGTAGGGCTTCAGCCTACTTCCACTGAAATGGCTTGGTAATCTCGTTCCATCCAACACTCTCAACTAACACACGCCTGAATTAAGTATATCTGAGATGATATAGGGACCCAACCAATGGGATTTAAGCTTTCTAGGATGGCACAGAAACTTAGAATCATATAACAATACCATTTGCCCAATCTCAAATTGTTTTTTTCTGATGTGGCAATCATGCCCTACTTTTTGTTTATCCTTTTTAGTCTTTTGACTCTACCTAGCCAATGATCGTCTCTCATCCAATTTCATCAATTTTTCAATCCTTTCATCCAACGCTTGTTCATCATCGAATCCTCCTACGTGTTCTATACGTAAAGAAGGTAACATAAATTCAATTGGTAAAACAACCTCTGTGCTAAACACTAATTAGAATGGTGTGGATTTATTCAACCTCTTGTAGTTTATCCTATACACTCATAGAACTATTGATACTTTGTCAACCCGATCTCTTCTACCAACCTCACAAATGTTTTTAAGGGTATGACTCAGTATTTTATTAAATTCCTCGGTAGTTTAATTTTCTTATGGATGGTAAGGGGTAGTCTTATGATGAGCCATCATGAACTTTGTGAATATAATCCTGATGGTCTCATTTAGGAAATGCATACCCCTATCATTGGTTAAGCTCAACGGGAATCCATACCATGTAATAATATTTTCCCATAGAAACCTAGCTGTTATAGTCGCTGTACAATCCTTGGTAGGCATTACTTCTACCTATCTTGTCGAATAATCTGTGCAAGTGATTACATAGTGTGATCATGTCCTATGCACGGCTGGTGAAATGGGGCCTGAAAAATCTATGGCCCACTTTTAAAATGGCTTTGCACTTAGAATAGGATGCAAAGGTATTTTATCCCTCCACCTTGGTTTTCCAAGGCATTGACAATGATCACATGCCTTGCAATACTCTTTACATTCTTGATATAGGGTTTCCCACCATAACCCATCTTGTAATATCTTATGCACAGTGGAATCCCTTACATAGTGTCTACCTACCTTTCCTCCATGCACCTCCTCCATAATATCCAAGTGCTCATCTTTTAGCACGCACCGATGCAACACTTCATCATGTCCTACTTTGTACAAATCACCACTAACCAACATGTCAGGTGCGGTGCGTATGGCTAACTACATCCTCTCTAATGCTTTCATCCCTTCTTGCACCATACCTATTTTGAGAAACACTCCAATATCTTCTAAGTTTGAGGCCATGTGCTGCAACCTAAATAGTTGTGTGTCTGGCATGGTCTCGTCAATGATTTGCACATCCTCTCATGAGTCAATCATAGATAAGTGATCAGGCCTAGAATTACTCTTTCCTGGCTTGACAACCACTATGAACTCAAATTCCTGGAATAGTAGGACCCATCGACATATGTGCCCTTGCAAAAAAGGATTGTTTACCAAGTATTTTAATGCCATGTGGTCTATGTAAAATACAAATGATTTTGCTAGTAGATATTGCCTGAAATTTTGTAGCGCATAGATCATCGATAGTGCTTCGAGCTTAGTAGTGATATAATTTTGTTCTGCTAATGTTAACTTTTTGCTCACAAAACACAAGAGATGTTCAACAATCCCTTCACCAGGTTGTGCCAGTACTACTCCAACGGCTACACTAGAGGCATCCACATGAACATGGAAAGGCTTATCCCAAATGGGGAAACGGATAATGGGTGTTGTGACAAGCTTGTCCTTCAAAGTGTCGAATGCCCTTTGCTGTACCTCTCCCTAATGAAAGGAAATCTTGTGTCTGATTAATTCCTCCAAGGGCACGATGATATTATCATATACCTTGATGAACTTCCGGTAGTAACCCATATGTGCAAGGAATCCATGCACGACACTTTGGGTAGTAGGATCCCCTAAACCCACGATGGTTGCAACCTTGGCAGGATCTACTAGTAACCCTCCTTGCATATCATATGTCCCAATAAGGTTCAAAATGGGTTAGCAAAGACACACTTCCTGATGTTGAGGGATATCCTCAAGTGTCAACACCTTTCAAACATTAGTCTTAAGTTATCACAATGGTCCTTAACTAAACCATACACAGTCCAATCATCCAAATAGACATGAAGAAATTAATGGATGAAGTCATGAAATGCTCGCACCAAAATGCATGAGAACATAGTAGCTGCATTCTTCAATCCAAAAAGCATAACCATATAGGAAAAACTTCCCCATTCAGTGGTGAAAGTTGTCTTTCTCTGGTCTTCCTTTGCAATCCGCACCTGGTGGTACCATGAGAACCCATCTGTGAAGGAGTACACTTCATGTCTAGCCACTCCCTCTAAAATTTCTTCAGTAAGCGGGGTAGGGAAGGGATTAATGACACATATTGCATTTAAGTCCCTGTAGTCAACATAGATCCATATCCTCCCATCCATTTTGATGCTAATGACCATTGGGCTTATCCTTTCTAATTCTTCCACAACCTCAATGATACCTAACACTATCATTTTTTCAATCTCCTCCTTAACCCATAAGTGTAAATTTGGATTCATCTGGTATGGCCTCTTTCAGATTGGGTGCGTACCTTCCTTTAGTTTTATGTTCATCTCCCCCAAGGAATGGTTGACACCCTTGAGTTCATGATACCTGTAAGGGAATAAATCCTGGAATTCGCATAACAGATCAATGATGTTTGAGACCTCCTTGTTCGACCAATAGTCTCCAATGATTACTTCCTTGGGTTTTGTCTTTGACCCAATGTTAACCTTATTCATTTTTAAGGGGTCATGGTAAGCGTGCATCCTTTTAGTAGCACTATCTACAACATTATGTGTTCCTACATAGTGGTTAACATATAGAATCTCCATTTCCTCTCCATCTATGACATAAACCATCTTTCCTTTTTCCTTTTCTATGCATGCTTTCTCAAACTACATCTCCTTTAACTCATCCTCATCAAAGTGTGCCTCTAAACTGGGCTCACCTAGAAAATATAGTAGCATGTCTTCTACCATGGCCCTATCCCCCCTCGTAAGGTGCTTGATCACTTACAATGCCTTATCCACTGATGGATATTTTCTCTGATATTTAAAAGCTTAGATGAGATTAGTTGTCATCTCCTACCAATTTCCTATGTGTCGGTGAGTTTCTCAATGGATATACCACACATGAGCACAACCTTGTAATGTGAATTATAGCTTATGTACCCATAATGATGGTGGCAAGGCTTCTACTCCTCCTATCCAGGCCTTCTCACATGCTTGGATATGAAGTGAAGTGGCCTCTTTACCATGGTAGTCTTGAATGACCGTAGGCACGTTTCTCCTGAAAAAACTTATAGAGATGCCTCATGCCACTCCAGGAGTCTCTCTCGATGTGTAGCCCACCAACACACTGTAATCCCGAGCAGGATATAATTGAGCATCCCTCTTCTTTCGTCCTCTTTTTTTCAATGAGCTTCTATGTCTCGTAAGAAAATTTCAGGGTATGCCCCTCCAAAGTAACTTGGTAACTTCTTTCCTCGTAGGCGCTTGAGTGAGCACACCTTGGTCAAATTTATTACATACCCCCTCATTTATGACCCAATTGTCACATGCCATGCTTTTGGTATCACTCAAAGACTAGGCATCCTCAAATTGGATAACTCCTTCTGTAGGGTAAATTATCTCTGGGCCTCTGATGAAGTGCACATAAATTCTATGAAGGGCCTCTTCTCCCAAAGGTTTAGTGCAAGACACTGGCTTCCCATCCATCAGAGGGATGATGACCCATTCTTCCCTATTATCAAAACTTATATATCCTTTTTTGAACCTCAAGTCAATGTTATTCTTATAGCACCATGGGCACCCAAGCAATGCTGGAAAATTTTCTACCTTGGCGAGCACTAAGACTTCGAATTCTCTAGTAAACTTGGCCCATTGAATGGTAATCTCTGCAACCTTTAATATTCCAATGGGCATTACCTTAGTTTTTTTCCCATATACAACTCATTCGAAGATTGCTGCAATGTGGGCCTTCCCATTTGATGTCAGGAATCTAATGTAAGAACATTGACTTATGCTCTTGTGTCATTCAATATGTTTATTAGAAGCCAACCATCCCTAACTGCGTTCAGTGTGATTTTTTTGTCATATTCAAGGCTATGGGGAGGGAGGTTAGCATGCAACACCTGCCTTTCGCGTTCCACTTTAGCAAATGGCATCTTCTTCCATAGCCATTCTCCTAGCAATGGAATAATATTCTCTTACCTTAACATTTTTTATACTTCCTTGAACTCATCCAGGTCCTTCTACAGAGTTTCAACATTCCTTCTTTGCCCCTGCTTCGTGGACTACTCCTGTAGACACTGGATTTCTCCCTACAAACTTTGAATGACATCCATTATCTCTTGATACACTTCCTTTTGATCGGCAGAGTATGGATACTTCTCATGCACTAGCTCTTCTCTTGAGACTAGAGTCTTTTCCCTTGGTACTTCTTTGGCACGTGCAACCTGTGCTCATAAAAATCACCAAAATAGATTCTAACCCTAACTCACGCACCACTCTAGGTGTCCACTATGTTTCAGCCTTCTTTATACTCACCATCCTAGCACCCTTGTCCTTCCGGTGCTACTGGCTCATGTGCTCAGAAAACTCAAGGCACTCCTCATACTTATGCTTTTTCCCCACACCATGAGCACTATAAAAAATTTAGACACTCACGCCTGTAATGTTCTGTAGATCCACAATTGTAGTAGGCTCCTCATGGGAACTCACTTATTCCTCCTCTGTGGTTACAATGGCCATGTAATCCTCTGCGAGAACCTCTCCCATGCACCCCTCCATCTGTGTATCCTTCATAGAGGTGATCATCTTCTATGGAACCATTGACAAGGATGGTCTAGCGGACACCATGATCAATGGCCTCGTGGATATAATCAATAAGCCTACAATCCTTAATATCATGGGTCGTAGAGGTGTAGATCTTAAAGTAGCAAGACACATTCTTCCAAATTATGTGTTGTAACAAGGGGACTCTACTTTCATTAGGTCCCTGTGAAAAATTTCACAATCCACCACTATGGCGCACACTAAATTTTGGGGGAAAATGTCCTTGGCATGCCCCTCTTCTTAATAATCCATGCAAAAAAGACCACTAAGAGTCTCATGTGTAGATTTTACAAATAGATTCTCTAACTTCTTGGGCATGGCAGTGATTTGAGTCTCTAGAAAAGGTCTCACACTAGTATCAACACTCCCAACTCTTTAGCGTGTAAGGCAACCTCCAGAGCCTCGTACAGGCTAGTAAATGTTTTATGGGACAATGCCTTCCTAAATGGAGTGATCAAACCTCCAACAAACCATTGAGTATGTTGTGAAGGGTGAATGTCATATGAAAATTTTGATAGGAGAGTCTTAAACTGTGCATCATACTCCCACACACTCTTTTTCATTCCCTGTTGGATCTTCTTCAAAGCGTTGATGCTCTTCTTCTCGTACTACGGTATATGGAACTCTTTTAGGAAGTCATTTTTTAGTGTGGTGTAGTCTACCACCATCTGATAGGGGTCATACTTTATATACCAATTATGCATGCATCCTTGCAACGTTGTTTTAAACTGACTAGCCTTCCGCTCTGGGGTAGTGATCGCCTTCGCGTGCCATATCAATTCACACTTGTGCACATGTTCTACAGCATCCTCTATGCCTTGGTAATATAGAAAGTGTAAAGATATTTCAAATATCACCTGAGGAGGTGGCTGATGACCTTGTCCTCCTGATCAAGATCCTTGGTTCCCTTTGGTGTTCCCTCTACCAGATCTAGTGGATCTACCAGGTCCTGTGCCTCCCGATCTACCAGTTCTACCTCCAAATCCTCCTGTAACTAGAAATGGGCCTGAATTGGTCACACCTAATGTCCCCAACATCCCACTGAACTATGTGCCAATGGTTTGTAAGATTTCTCCACTGCCAAAAGTGTATCTCACACCACTCCCAGATGTATTTTCTAAACCTGACATACTTGTACTTTGCCTAAAAATTCCTCTAAACACCAGAATGGTATGTGCACCATGGACGTCCCAAACAAAAAATTATACCTTATGGGCACCAATTGGTCACTCCTACCGATACCAACTAGGTTATCAATAATACTTTGATTTGGAAAACTAAGCTTCAGGGGTTAGTTGCTAGGTGGGTTCAGATGCATGCCGACGGATCTCCTTTCTCCATGTGACAAAATCTCATCAGAAGCTAAAGGGACCTCTCTCCCATGCTTCCCAAGATGGGGTAGCATAGACTACTCAAGCTCCATGTCCTTCGTGTGAACTTCAACACCCTCTCCCAACGTCTACCTTCATAGATCCATCACAACAATCTCATGTTGTCTAGTCATCTCCCTTTCATGAGCTTCATTATACTTGACCTATCTCTCCTCCCTTTCCTTTTCAGCTGTAATGTCTTCCATCTTCCTCCACCCTAGCTTCCTCACCCAACACTCAGAGTAGCTTAGCCATCTATGGGGAATTCTTCTAAACTCAAAGTGATGACCAAGATCTTCATATCTAGAGGAATAACATTCAAAAATGACCCTCTAGGGTCACTTAGAAACTTGAACTCAGCAACTTCTATGAAATAATACATCGAAATGGCATAATCTAAAATGCAACTGGACAGCACTCCCTTCCACCAATGATAAATAACACACGTCCAAGTAATATCCGCATCTTGTATCCTCTAATAGTCATATTGGGTCCACATGCATAATCTATAGAACTAGATTAATCTAGATGTGTATGCCGAGAGCTATTCATATAGCTCTACTAGGAAGCAACAAAATAATGTCTCATACAACTCATGGTATAGGTTATCTTCTACCCATCCACACGTATTGAACTTAGGTCCAGTGTTGAATCTTTGAGAAAACACATCCTCCATGCTCTTGAACCATGTTTCAACACTCTCTAGAGTTAGGTGCTTTGTCGTTACACATCATAAAGATAAAGATGCAGGTCATTTTTCACGGAACCAATATGTAATAATTTGTATTCCCTCTCAAAGAACAAGGAAATCCTATGTGTGCTGACCTATCACCCAGAAGGTTCCAGGAACTCACCCAATGTGTACGCAGGTGCCAAGTCCCTCCTTTTTATGATTTGTGTGAGAATGCATTATTTATGACAACAACATAAGTGAATAGATTGGAAAGGAACCATACATTCATCTTAGAGCTCAGAAAAAATTCTAGACCAATGTGTTCAGTCAAATAAGAACAACGCTACTTACCATAGATCTGAATCATAACAGAAAAGAAATGCACAGAGGTTTATACCCATTCATATAAAATTTACCTATATAACCAATCCATATAGATGTAATTAGAACTAGAAACACACATATATTCATATTAAGCATGTTGATAACCACATTACATTAACTAGGGAATTCATAGATCCATATGATAGTTCAGACCAATGTCATGGATCGAAACTAGACTTAGGCCCTTCATAGTACAAAGAAAATATATTCAGAACCATCCTCTTGATATAACATACTCCTACAAATCCTCTAAACCTAGCCTATGGAACTCTTACAGTATCGCTGCATGGCTTGCCTCTCTTCAATTCTTGGTCTCTCCATTAGTCTCTCTTTTCTTCTACTGGAGGCTCATTTATATAGCCTTGTCAAGCTCCACCATGCCTTGCTAAAATTGTAGATTTCCTACCATGTGTCCAAGTGGTCCTCCATGGGATCATGCTTCTTCAGATGTGAGCTCTCCATCCTTTTCCATGATGACCTTCTATCACAAGATATATTGCTTCCATGGGCCCCAAGTTTCTAGGATGGCACCTTATCCACTTCACATGCACATTCGGGTCATGCTTTCCTCGTGTTCTACCCAATATGCCAAATATGGCTAAGTCTCAAGATATTTTCACTGCCTTGCATGCGTGCCACTGGTTCTAGTAAAACCCTCCTAAAACCTTATTGTGCATGGTTTCTCCTTACATGCCCTTCTTCAAATAGACCATGCACACCCACGCACCTTCTTGTTCTTAGCCAATATTTTAGGGGCCCAACAGAATGTAAGAAGAAAAATATGATCAAGGGAAAAAAAATCAGAATCAATATGAAAGATATGCAAAAACTTTTATGTTTATTGTGTCCGTGAAGATCGCTGAAGAAATTTCCACAAATTCACTGGTTGAATGTAATATGGTTCAAGATAGTCCACATGATATATGGTATTTAAATTCAAGTTGCAGCAATCACATGACTCAAAATATAGAGTTATTTTCTAGCTTTGATGAATCATTAAAGAGTAATGTTACTCTTGGCAATAATAATAAAGTGAATGTAATGGGAAAATGGAATATTTATACTATAACAAAAAAGGGGGAGAAAAATTCATTGATGATGTTTTTTATGTTTTTGGTTTTAAGCATAATTTAATGAGTATTGGAAAGTAAGTACCGAAAGGATACAAGGTTTACATTAAAGATAATGGTTGTGTTATTGTGAACATGGCTCCTAGCACTCAGTTGATTGAAAAAGTGAAGATACACAACAACAATTTTTTTCCCTTGAGATTACAACCTGAAAAAAGGAGAAAATATGATTTGTTTGCAGTCAAAAAAATATCTCAATTCACAACCAAGTCTTGGGCCAAGAGAAATCAGTCCTTTTGTGAGTCCTATGCTGAAAAATCCAAATCTTGCGCTTAAGTAGGTGAGTCTTTTGCTCAAACAAACAAGTCTTGTGCTAAGAAAAATTAGGTCTTCGACTCTTGCGCTCTACTAAAAGAGTTTTGTGCTAATGTTATTGATTCCTTCACTAATATAAATGAGGCTTGAGTTGATTCTTTTACCAATCTAAATAAGGTTTGCGCTAATACAAGTAAGTCCTGTGCTAATATAGAGTCTTGTGCTAATACATATTCCTGCGCTCAGGGATTACAATCATCCTTTCAATAGGTATTGAAGGATGAATCATGGCTTTAGAATCTCAAGTTTGGACACTTAAAATTTTGAGGTTTGAATGTATTATAAATGAATAATATAGTAAAAGGTTTTCCATTGATTTAGAAACTAGAAAGAGTATGTGAAGGGTGTATTTTGGGGAAGCAACACAGATAGTATTTTCCAATTCAAAAATAAGCAAGATCAGGTGCACCTCTTGAGATAGTACACTCATATTTATGTGGATCCATGAAAACAACCTCTATTAGAGGTTATTTATATTTTATTGCATTCATTGATGATTATACAAGGAAGAATAGGGTTAATTTTTTGAGTCATAAATCTGATGCTTTTGGAGTCTTTTAGTAGTTCAAAGATCTTGCGGAGAAGAAAAGTGGTTACTACATCAACGTATTAAGCAGTGATTGAGGTGGTGAGTATATTTATAATTCTTTTCTAAACTTTTGTAGACAACATGGTATTCAAAAACAATTTATAGACCACTACACACCTCCAAAACATGGTTTGGCTAAAAGAAAAAATACAACCACAACGAAAATGGAAAGGAGTATGTTGAAGTCAAATAATTTACCAAATGAATATTGGATTGAAGTAGTATTAACTACTGTTTATATTTCAAATAGATATCCAACTAAAAGTGTAAGGAATATATTTCTTCAAGAGGCTTGGAGCGGTAGAAAGAATAGTGTTTCATACTTCAGATTATTTGGTTGCATTTCATATGAACATGTTCCTGAAGCGATGAGAAGGAAGTTGGATAATAGATGTGAGAAGTGTATATTTTTTGGGTATTTAGAAGATACAAAGGCTTACAAGTTGTTTAATCCAAGTACAAGAAAAATTATAATCAGCAGATATGTACAATTTTTTGAGAATGAAGCATTGGATGGAAGTCTAGAAAAAATAATAAGTATAGCAGCTATTTCACTTGATTATATGGGTGATGAAGTTTTAGAACAAGGTATTTCTCAAGCAGTGCCTCCTTCCACACTCGGACGTGCACCACAAGTTGTAGTACATGTTATGCCTCCATCTATATAAAGGAGATCTAAAAGAAATAAGAATTTTATAGTTGGGTACCAAAGATCACCAAGAACATCAGTTATGGCTCCTTTAGAAAAGAGTCATCCAAACTCAGTTGATAGGAGTAGTTCATTGGATCCTCCATTGGCAAGTTATTAGAGCAAAGAACAAGAAGTTCAAGAGATATTTATGAATCTGATTTTAATGTTGATATTAAAATTATTTCTATGTTTTTTATTTATTTTCATAAGCTACTAATCTGATTTCTTTTGATGAAGCAATAAAATATGTAGCATTGGAAATAATCCATGGATGAAGAGATTGAAGCTATTGAGAAGAATAACACTTGGGAGTTTGTGAATCATCCTCAAGGAAAGAACGTCATAAGCGAAAACTAGATTTACAAAACTAAACATGGTGTAGATGGTAAAGTGTTGAAGCATAAGGAAAGATTGGTTACTAGAGGTTTCACTTAGTAGCCTAGTATTGATTAAAATGATACGTTTTCTCCTGTAGCGTGTTTGGATACAGTGAGAACCGTTTTGGCCATTGCAGCTCAAAACAAGTGGCCTATTTTTAAAATGGATGTAAAATAAGCATTTTTAAATGGTTATATTAAAGAAGAGGTTTATGTACAATAGTTAGAAGGATGTAAAATTTCAGGTCATGAAGAGAAGGTATAGAAGATGAAAAAGGCACTCTATGGACTCAAGCAATCTCCTAGAGTATGGTATAACCACATTAATTATTATTTAATTAAGAAAGGCTTTAGAAGGTGCAAAAACAAGCCTACTTTTTATATAAAAATGTATGAGAAAGGTAAAATGGTGATTGTGTGTCTTTATGTAGATGATTTAATTTTTATAGGAGACCTTTCCATAAATTCTTAAGGCATCCAGATGAAAAAGTTTGAAATGACTGACCTTGGTCTCATGAAATAATTCTTGGTAATAAAATTTAAGCAATCAGCTTAAGATATTTTTATTTTTAAATCAAATTATGCAAGTGATGTATTGAAAATATTTAATATGCTAAGTTAAAAACCAGTGCCTACACTAGTTGTTATATGGCTGATGTTGAGCAAGGAAGATAATGGTTCATTTGTTGATCCTAGATTGTTTAAAATACTAGTTGGTAGTCTCATGTACTTGATGGCCACAAGGCCTGATATTATGAATGGTGTTAGCCTTATTTTGAGGTTCATGGAGTCTCCAAAATACTCTCATTAAAAAGATGGAAAAATAATATTGAGAAGTATGAAGTTTGAAAGTAAGAACCTATGGACCATCCATGTAGTTGTAGCTGTGAAGGAGATTAAGCTAATAAGATACTATGGACAATGATTTTGACTCTACCCAAGTATCACATGATAGCACAAGATTACCTTTTTATGCATTTATAAAGTTGGAATAGGGGTAGTAGTCATGCGATTCAACATATAAATCCCCATGTGTAGGACTACTTTCTTCAGGTAAAAGTAAATTTTTTGGCAGCAAATGGTGTGGCATGTCAAGCTATATGGATGAGGATAACGCTAGATGAGTTGTTGCATGAATAAGAAGAATCCACAAAGATATATTGTGATAATAACTCATCCATTTCTTTTTCTAAAAATAACGATCTTCATTAAAGAACCATTGCACATTCTTGTCACTAGAAATCAATTTATGGAAGCCAAGATCAATCAAATAACAAAGAAATATGTCTAGACTTTTGTAGATCACATGATCAATTTTATTATATTTTATTAAGCCATTGGGAAAACATGAATTTGAATATTTAAGAAGTTGTATGTGTGTTTATGCTGAAGATGAAATGAAGAATGGAAAATATGCAAATGGTAGAAGCAACTATGTAGATGGAACATATAGTTCAGAGAAGGATGACAACGAGTTAAGATTAAGGGTGAGTATTAGAGATATAATCTCAACTAACATTTTGTGGATTCTTCCATCTTCTAGACATGTGATATTTCTAGAAAATTCAAGTTTAGGACAAAGAGGTTTCACCTCATAGGCATTCCTTGTGATACTGTGCAGATTTGATTTCAACACATGAATTTTTTTATAAGAAATGGAAGAGATGAATTTATACCATTTTTGTGCAAAGATATCTACTTTTAAAGTAGTAGGGAAGACATTTAGGAGTTAATAAGAAATTTGTAATGAAAGGATTATAAATGCCTAGAAGGAATGGTATTCCTAATAGGGATATCATTTTTCTGGAATTATAGGAGGAAGAATATAGTTGAGTAACTGTAGCAGTGGATCTCTACTAAAATATTTTCAGAAATTTGAAAATATATATAGTAACCTACAACAATAAAAATGAAAAAATACATACACAAAATGGTGGATTAAACACACAAAATTCATAGCACAAATTTGGAATAAAAACAACAGCATATATACATACATACATGCATACATGTGTGTGTGTGTTTGTGTGTGTGTGTGTGCGCTGCGCGCATGCGCGCGCTATGAATTAGATTATGTATTTAATCCATTCATTTAGGGTATGTATCTCATGATTCATTTGTATTTTCTGATAAAGGTTACAATATACCTAGTGTGGGGTCAATGTTGGGTATGATAAATATGGCTAAGTATTTAGATAAGTGTGAAGTGTGTAAAGAGTGTGCGATAGTGTGTCATGTGTGATGTGAGTGTAGTGTGTGATAACCAAGTAAGCTAAATATAGAAAAATCATAATTCCACATGATTGCTAAGACAAGAAAGAAATAAAATGAGCATGGATAAGAATAAAGCAATTACAAGATAAGGACATGCTCCATACTAATTATAGTTGCATGGTTACATGGATACAAAAATTCAAATTAGGGAACATATTTATAGTAGGAGACAAAAACAAAGTCTTCTCATCTTATAGCAGATCACTTTTGGGAGAACTTATAGGTTTGAATTCTCCCTATTTCATAGGAAATGCATGAGTTGTAAAACATAATACATACTATGTATAGGACTTAGTTCCTAAATTTGCTAGACTTCCAAAGCATGGTTAAGCGGTGCATAGGATATAAGTTTCCACCCTAGTAACCTACAACTTGTAAATATCCATGTAAGGGATAAGAATTTAATCATTCGGTCATGCATGTTGGATCATGTACTACGTTTGAGTCTATGAGAAGCTTATGGAGTTTATCTGAGTAGAAATTGTATTGTCTTGACGTGTTATATAACCATACTTCTGGTTGATGTATTATATAAGAGAATAATGATTTATAATGAATATTCATCTCTCTATTGATTACATATAATTATATTTATGCATGTAATGATTATGTAGGTGTATATTCTCGATGAGGTATGTGTTCCTCCTATGTAATGATAACCATGAGTGTACCAACTACATCTACATTTAGGAAAATCATGAAGATGAGACCTCGTAGATTATATAGCGATAAAAACTTTGGGTGAGAACCATAGAATTATGTACATAAACAAAAATGTGACAATGCCTGCTTGATTGTGTCATGTTGAACCTAGACTGCAATACCACAAATCAATGACAGTCTAGATACCCTCACATTAATACAATCAAAGGAAATCCTTATTTTGAACTACGAAGGTTTCCCAACTACAACATTTTAGTACCCTTAATTGAATATTAAATGAGGGTAATGGTATAACTTGTTAGCTGATAGTTGGGTCATCAATCATAATAACCTAATTGTCATATATTTTATTGAAAACTTCAACCTTAGAATGAAAATAACAAGGAAGCTAGATAATCCTATAATGCCAAGGCAAACCATACCTTCCTAGGAGAAGATGAACAATAAAATCACTTGTAAAAATAGGGATAGTGGGGTGACTTACACCATCCCTACTAGCGGCTTGAAGCATAGTTACTTCCTTGGAGCCAACATTCGTGATTAGTGTTATTGTTAACCATTTACCCATGCTACCTTGAAGGACTCACATGTGTCAGATCAATTTTCTTAGAACATTCCTCTTATGATGACAATTCTCCATAGGTTGAAATTCAGCTCTCATAAGGCCATGTAATCTACTTTAGACTATGGGTACTTATTCTCTTTGGAGTTATTATTGCTCAAGATTTGGGGTTGCTTTTTTGACTCTTCAAGGTCTGAAACCCCGAAACCTATAAAAATTATGGACTTTTCAGGCTTTCGAAGTTTGGATGAGACTTCTTGGCCTCCATTTTGTTTAAATGCCTCTCGGACTTCAATACAATTCTGAAATTCCAAATAGGTCCAAATTTATTGGACTTTTGGGCTTTACAAGTTATCGGATATTCTCTGAGTCATTTATATAGGATTTATTACTTTAACACAACTTCCAAATTCTGAAATTATGAATTTTTCAGACTTTCGGGTTTCAAAATTTTACATTTGCCAATTTAGTTTTTTCATCTCCCAAGTCTCCGAAAAGTCTGAAACCCCAAAATTCCAAATTTCAGGCTTTCAGGTTTCATACTAATATTAAGTTAGGAACTCTACATAAAAATAATTTATGGTCACCTACGTCCGTACTGTTAACTTTTAAATTCTACCATTGAGATATCAGGTTTTCTATTTAAACTCAGTTTTTTACTCATCATTTTTACCTGACACATCCTTCTCACGGACATTCCATTTAGCAATGTACTTTGTGAAATGTCTCTTAATTCCAAGGTATGGTAATTTGTTTATTTTCTTCAAAGCTTAAGATCCTTTTCGGGGATTTTCCCTCTCATTTTGAAATTTCTCTTTGGTCAAAGAATTGACAATCTATGTATTATTTCGATGTTGCTCAAAGTTTAAAACACCAAAAGTTTCACATTTTTGAGTTTCTTTAGGTATTCAGAGTTGTTCGAAGGATCTTTTCAAAATCTCCTATTTTTCATCTCAGTTCTCATTTCTCAAAATTTGGGAGTTAGTGATTGTCCGGAAACTTCCTTTTTCCTGAAATTTCAGGTTGTTCGGAACTTCAGGTTTTGGAGAAACTTGTTCGGAATTTCAGAATTTTTTCCTTCAGGTTTTTCGGAACTTCCTTAATTTCGAAGTACGAAAATCTAAAATTTTAGAACTTCAGACTTTTAGGTTTTGGAGAAAATCTTTCGGGAGCTTCTTTCCAAGATTTTCATCTCCTAACTTCCAAAGTCTGAAACTCCAACATTCCTAAATTTTAGAATTTCAAACATTCCAGTTTCGAACTTTAAATTTTTTTTTGCACATTTATTTGTTACCTACTTCCGTACGTGTCAAAATCTGGGCATTAATATTGGGTTTTTCTATTTAAACTCGCGATTTAACCCATCATTTTCACCTAACATTTTTCTCTGACGTTTTTATTTTCTATTGTATCTTGTACTTTCGCTGCGTCATTTTTAAGGTATTTAATTTAAGTTTTTCTTTTTGTTTTGATATTCTTGGTTTGTTTTCCTTGTTCATTTTCTCTTTATTCTTCCAAAATTCCAGATTGATTTTCCGGAATTCTGGGCAAGGGTGATGACCCCAAAAAATAAATCATAGATGCAAGCCATATATGACAGTGGACTTGTTCTAGTTGTTGGCTTTCCCACGTTCATGTATTTCTCTAAATTCATCTTAGCTACTACAACTCACTTTGATGAAGAATCCAGGAAAGTTAAGGATGTTGAAGGAAAGGTTGTAATTTGTTTGGACCCAAATTTCTTTGAGGATTTGTACAAACACCATAAGTTGAAGACTACACAACAATTTCACCAGAATCAGCAATGGAGCATTGGGACAAGAAAGCTGAGTTATGCACAAGAGTTATGTTAAAGAGCTATCTGGCCAAGAGTGTTACCAAATTTCCCAAGACCATGTACCGGTCAGAATTCATCCAAAAATTAAATGAAATTATTGTGCTACTGAGATGAGTCTCAAGCCTTATCTTTGCAAAGGAATTTTAGGAGTGGATGTTCCTATATATTGTTATCATCAAGAAAAATAAATAATTTTTCAGATGGGAGGAGCATATTAGTAGCTCCATTTGTTTTCAGTTAAGCAAGGTATTGTCTTCCAAGAGTTTCTATATGACACCCTTTTTGTTCTATGTTGCAACTTCTATGGGGGATTTCACTGGACTGAATACTAAGGGTATTCTAAGTGCTTCACAAATCTATGATTTCTATCCTCAGCTTACATTGGACATAGGAAGTAGGCACTTCTGCAATATTAATGATGCATTCTTTGTTATCTTTATCTACCACTTTGATAAAGATTTATACAATCAAAGGATTACAGATGAATCCTTCAAGGAAGTACGCAATCATGGAGTTATCTCCCTATAGTTCCATACGTTTACATACATTTAGACTCCTGGTTTCGTAGGTGCTCCTAGTAAGTTGCGAAGACGTCCCACTGATAAGTGAGTCTTGCTAGAATTGGTTCGGAAAATGTTGGACTATCATAAGATTCAGAATAAATGACACAAGATGGGAGTTCAATTCCCTATTTCAATTGGTAGATACACTTGTCCAAATATCTATAAGGTGAAGAACGTAGATGCAAATCTGTCTAAAGTAAATTTACAGACCTTCCATCTGTGGACTAGTTTCGATTACTAGGGTAAATTTAGTGAATTTTTTTTTACTAGTTCCCATGTGCCCTAGTTGGAAGATATTTGGATTCATTTTCGAGAAGAATTCATCATTCGATAATTAGATTACGAGAGGCTAACTCAGGATGAAATTCGGCAGTTTGGTATAGCTGATATTCCAAAGGAAATGCAAGATGATGATGAATTTTTTTATGCATCATATTAAAATAATAATGTTGCCAATCAATCATTTCCATGGATTGATTGGTATGTAGAAGAATGTTGCAATACTAAGGAAAGGGCGGGGCCCATTCTGTAGAGAACCTATAGTTTTTGGTTACCTTAAGGAACGTCACCCAAAGGGTTATATCAACCTAAAAATATAGAAACCCCATCAACCATGAGTCTACCAACACCCACAAAGGGAAAATCTTCCATCAAAAGGGCCCATACAGTCCCTTAAAATATTTCATTCCTTGTTGGTAGCTCATCTCTCTCCAAGGCTTCTGCTTCCAACACCATGTCTCCAGAAATATCAATGTCATAAATAGTTGAAGTCACTTATTCTCGAAATGTCTCACAAGACCTATCATCTCATCTTATTCTTCTATTGTCACATCCTACATCATTTTCTTCCACTTAAATAGTCATTTATTCTTTTCCATATCTTTTTATGGCCCAGGTGTTCTCATCTCTTCCATTTCTCTCAGCAAGGGATATGATTGGGTCTCCCATCTCTTCTTCACCTCATCTAACACATCAATCTCCTTCCATCTCATCTTCTAATCCCATTTTATCCAATCATATGGCCATCCTCGCATCTAACCAATCCATTATTTCCACCTCTATTCAAATGCCAAATAATGTTACTGGTGCTCTTGTTTTTACTAGTGCTTTAGGTACTAGATCAGTTGTTCCACTCCCATCAACATCAACCATTCCAGAATTCCTGTTTCGTGAGACCCTGAAACAAAAGAAAAAGGTTCCTTTGGTAGATGTTATGACCTGAGTGTTTTGGAACCCACACCAAAGAGACAGGACAAGAGGATGATTATTGTTTTCAGCCTGTTGGTGAATCAATCTGGAGAAATAATCATAGAATTTGTTACACTCATTAAGGGTAAAACTAAGGAATCTATTAGAGCAGTAGATTATCAAATTTCTATATTTTCACTAGGGAAAGCAACACATGAAGGACCTAAAAAGGATGTGAAGACTACTCTTCGAAATCTGTTATAGAAATATGACAAGGACAAGGCTTCCAAGGATGAGCTCAAAGCAAAGGTCGAGGAACTCACTATATTATTAAGAAAGGTAACATAACCAACTCCATCTACCATGATTTCAATGACTATGGATCTGACAGCTTCTTCTACTCTCGATGATATTTCTTATCATGAGATTGAGAAGATAAGTTAGAAGGGAAGAGCGGTAAATGGATGGATAAAATGTATACTCCAAGAAGTCAATCCTTTAATTAAAGAGGTTGTTGAAATATTTAATTATTTTTCAGGTTCGAAGAGATGCTACTTATCAAATGGATGAAACCTTTTCCAAGGATAATAATAACCTGAACTTGAATTTAGCCACATGGAGTGAAAGTAGAGAAGAAGATTCAGATATAATCCTTTAGGAGGATGTAATTTATGATGCTTCAAATTTGTTTGAATATCAAAAGGCCATGGAATTCCTATCTCTGGTGTTGGAGGATTTAATCAAGAGGTTGGATGAAAAAAAAATAGAAATCATGGATGCTCTGAATGACATATTAGAAGAGTTTGATATTATTAATTGTAAGTTATTCAGAGAAAACATTGATGATCTTCCGGAGGATCAGATCAATGAAAAATTCAAATATTTAGTGAAGGGAGATGATGAGGTTACTCATACTTTCAACGGTGACTCTATTGATAGGTTGGTTTCATACCAGAATTTCACATAAAGACAAAAGAAGGTCATGGGTAAACCTAGAAGAGTTCTAGACAAGGTCGCAAGGGAAATCAAGACAATGGATGTAGCGAATCACTACGCACATGGGTCATAGGATGGAGAAATATAGGGAATTATCAAGCATTTCATCAAATGCAAGCATTGAATGGATGCATGGGAGGAAACATAAGAGAAACTTGTAGAAGGAGAAGGTGTTGCAGATCGAAGCCAAAGCTAAGCATCCATGGAAGGATAGATCCAAGATCTGGATTGTTCAAAACTATAGGGTTGATTGAGTCAAACCCTTACAAAACGCTTTTCTATTTTTCTGGGATCCTGTACCCTTGAGTCTAATGACATTTCTATTTTTAGTAAATTGTTGGTTGAAAGCCTAGTTGCAATTTCTTAGCCTAAAGAAATTATAAATAGTTAAGTGCATGGAGTCTTTAAAAAAATAGATAGATATTTTTGGTGAAGTTGCTCTTCAAGATTGGAAGAGTGCTTCAAATATTTGAAAACCTTCCAATTATATTCAGAGTGATATTTTTCCTTGAAGAACCTAATTTATTATGTTGAATAGTTGATCAGTGTATGCTTTGTGAATGTATAATTCCTTAACATAAGTGGTTAGCTTGCCTTTATTTCATATTATCTTATTTCATACTATGGGAAAATGATATAATTCTTTTTAGTGTCAGTTGTGGTAAATTTATTTTCCTTATGTTATTAAAAGTTGTATTATCATTAGCTGTCATCAGTGAGATGGATGTTTGACATATGCATGTGTTGTATACTCATGGTGGATTGATTGTGTTTTTGATCAAATTTGATCTTTTTATTATGTATACTTTGATTTCAACAAAGGAACACATGCTTCTTAGTTTGTGGTATTTTGTATCCCTTCTAAGTTGCAGTAGGTGAAGGTGGCTAGATGTGTTCGCATCCTATTCAAATTAACCCTTCCTGAAGTCGAAAACGCACTTTATTTAGTGCATCACCATCCCTAGTATAAATTCATTCTTGAAAATATCTTTCCCTAAAACCCATGAAGGTTTAGCGTAGGTCTAGATAACAATTTTATTACACTAGGAGTAATACAACACTTAGTTTAGGAAGAAGAATTCGGTCTTATTCATATGTTCACCTCAAGCTGAGTCCCACAACTTGAGAGGTGATCCTATGTGTCCCAATCACACCAAACATCCTACTCACTTTCTGTCCATTCAAAGAGTGCCGTGATTTGGTGACAACAATGACCATGAAGGATTTCATATATAACTATACAAGTTTCTTCAAGTATATAAACTATCTTCTCAACTGTGGAGATAATGTTCTTACACACTCAAAGAAGCATTTATAAGGAACTTATAATCCTAAATTTGAATATCTTTAACATATATATATATATATATCCCTGAAGTCCTAACCTTAGGTATAGAGTATCCCTTTAAAAGTAACCATGGAAAGCAATAGAATTCGAAAAAACATATTTCGAGCTTTCAGTGATACTAGGTCGTATACATTTTTTTTAGGTAAATCATGAAAATCATTTTATAAACATTCTAAAAATATTCCACCAATGGCATAAACCAAAAATCATGCCTCAAAAGTATAAAGAAACACCATATTATTAATACGCCAAAATAAATTAAGTGGGACTTCCAACTGCCCAACAGAAAAAACCATTCATCATAAAAAAAATTGATTAACCGCTAACAAATCCTCTTTAATATTGACCATCGAATCCAATCACTTATATAAAAATAATTTCAAAATTTATGGTAGAAGAATTATTTTCCACAGTAGTAGAATAAGTGATTTGGTAAAAATAGATTTTGGCATGCCCTATGGGATAGAATTTGTACTTCTTTTCACACTTTTACGAATCAAAGTACCTAGTGGCTCCATTTCTTTGGATTTCAAGTCAAGGTGTAATTATTCATGCAAAGAATTCAAACAAGAGCTTCTCCAAAGAAAGGGAATTATCAACATACCAAACTTTCCTTGTCTCCTCCAAAGAGAAGAAGAAGAGGTATTTCAAAATCACAAGCTACAGCTTTACCTCGTAGAGGTCATTCGAATCCTCTTGATGGAAGATTCCCTCCACCAAGGCACAATCGACCCTTGGTTGTCATGGAAGTGAATGCTTTTCCTCCTTTCAACGTCAGCAGCCCCTTTCTATTAGCACAAAGGGATGCTATTCTTGCATCTAACATAAAATTTTTACCATTTTATACTGGAAAACCCATTATTACCCCCTGGGAGCACATTTTTAGATGTGGCTAGTATTTTTGCAGTGCATAGTATTAGGGAAGACAACGTGGCAATTAGACTCCTTGCTACTTCATTTAAAGGTAAAGCACTTCAATGGTTCCAAATCTTAACTTATGGTTCCATTACCACTTGGAATGAGTTAAGAATGAATCTTTGAAAGTAGTCTGAGGGAAAAAGTGATCACCTATCACTTATGGAACAACTTACTACTATAAAACGGCCCCTTTAAGAGTATATGAGTGATTTTAATTTATGTTTCGACAAAACATGGAACCAGATCCCAATGCTTGTAAGGTCATCTCAAGGTAATGATTTTATGTAATATTTGTGGGCATTGATCAACGACATAATAGTTATGATTCAATCTATGGGGTGAACTATTGTTCCTGATGTTTACAAAATAGCTATAACAGCTAAAACTTTCCTTAATTCAGGCATGTAAAATTACACCTAGACCTCTCGTGCCTTTATTTGTTGAAATTGCAGGGAAAAAAATAGTGATTTCTTCTATTCTAACAAGTTCTAATCAACCAACTATGTTTGCATCTATTCCTTCAAAAAATCTGGCTGAGGTTAAATCATTGCTACAAAACTTCAAGAATGAGCTCGTAGTGATCAAAAGGTAGCAGTCTCAATATGCTCACCCATTCCAATCCTAAAACCAAACAGGTCACCCCCCTTTTAAAAGAAGCAGTTAATGCCAAAACCAGGTTGTAAGTTAGGCCACAAATGTGAATCCTTTGAATTTTTGGAACCCACTTGTTGTCAGTTTAACCAGAGTGAATATACCTATCCAGAATAACCTCATTCAAGATTACGAATGGTGTTATCCTTGTTCTCATCCTTGCAGCTAGAATCCTTTCCGAAATAGAGTTTTGAGTCAATCTCTTATGGTCCAAAGTATATCCACCCCACCTAAGTCATCACTCGCACCAGCTAGCCCAAAGAGTCAAGACTAGCCTTCTAATGAAACCGCGTTATTAAATTGGTAAACAGATGATTTTTGTGGTTTGAATACTGATGCCTCCACTATAGAAAAAAACACACATTCTAAAAAAGAGAGCAATAGAGTCTCATCCTTCCAAAACTACTTTAGCATATGCTTCACAGCCTCAAACACGAGCGTCGGTTGAATGCGATGCAGGAAATAAATCGTCGGAAACATTCATTGATCAAGCTACAAGAAGGAAGGATCTTCTGGAATCACAGTACCCAATAAGCATTTTCCAAAAGAGGACTCTAATTCCCAAAAATGTATTAGCAAAGTTGGGGAATTCGTTTCAACATTGTGAAACAAATGAATAATATTAATATGAGCATCATGATGTGGGATGCACTCTCAATTCCTTCTCAAAGGACTTTTTTACGGGAAACTTTGAACAATTTTGGAACAACTGATAGATGATTGGGTTGTGGAGAAACAATAGCAAAAATTATGTGTCAACCAGAAGGGAAAGGGATTCTTAAGGCCAATAAACCACCACCATTCTATATCTCCCTAATCATTGCTAATATTTTGGTGCACAATTGTATGATCAATTCTTGAGCCAGTAGTTGCGTAATGCCCAAGAAGATTACAAATGTATTGGGAATCCCATATACTCCAATCTCAAAAGGAGTTGTCCAGTTAGATGGTACAATATTCTAAACTATTGGAGTCATTAAGAACTTCATCTTACTATCCATGCATGTCCCAACTTGTCATTCACACAAGACATATCGGTTATTGATCTTCCTCCTCTCTTTTTCATTTGCTTATCATGAGATTTCACTGCCAATATGGATGGTTATTTGTCATCAGACTAGTCACATATGATTCTTAGAACTCAGTATGGGAAAAAGGTGACTATCAGAGTAAAGCCAATTTTCCATAATCATGTGGAGCCATACATTTCTAGTCCCATAAATGAGAATTATTTTATTTGTGATCCAGAAGAAGAAGATGTTGACCATGAACCAACTACTCTCGTAGAAGAGGTTCTCGATACATTGATTGATGAGGTAATACAGATCATCAATATGATCCCTACATTGATATACTGGCAGATAAAGAATTGGGTTTACTATTTTTTGAGAATGATGAAAAGTTAGATAGACCCTTTTTAATCTGATCTCTATTTTTAAAACTTAAAGTTGGCAAATACGTCTCTAAAATGCACAGTGCAAGCCTGTAAACAATAATCAATACTGAAACATTAAAATCTAGCATGTTATGATATCAATGAACTCAATTGGACTAAAACACTTAACGAAAAATCCTTCAAACATTGCAAAACCGGGCCCAAATCTTTCACAATTATTTTGCTATCTGAAGTTGTAAAAATTCAAATTGAAAATCAATTAAGCAAAATTACCTTCCAATACATCCTAAAATTATTCTTATAACAATCATCCATGTTCATTTGACATGGTAAAGGAGAAAGAATGACAAAACTGAACATGGAGGATTGTTCTAAGAAGAATTTTAGGATGTATTGGAAGGTAATTTTTCTTGATTGATTTCCAATTCAAATTTTTACAACTTCAGAAAACTAAATAACTGTGAAAGGTTTGGGCCCAATTTTACAATGTTTGATGGATTTTTCGTTAAGTGTTTTAGTCTAATTGAGTTCATTGATATCATAGCATGCTAGATTTTAATGTTTCAATGTTGATTATTGTTTGTAGGCTCAAAGTGTGCATTTTAGAGAAGTATTTGCCATCTTTAAGTTTTAAAAAAAGAGATCAGATTAAAAAGGGTCTATCTAACTTTTCATCATTCTAGTATGGAAGTTCATTCTAATCCTATTCAAATCAATTTAGTTGATTCAACAAACCATTTAATGGCTAAAATGTAAATTCTGGTTTCCAATTTTGCCATATTTTCAAAAGAACAAAGTAATACAATTCCTTCATATGTATTCCTTTCTTTTGAACAGAGATTTCAATAACATTTAAAGATCAAATTTCAATGCGACAATGCAAATGAAGAAAGGTATTGAAATCCTTTATTGATTTCAAATACAACTTTACATCTCTTAATTCCTTGAATGCAAATGACAAATTTCAATTTCTTTCTTTCAAATGAACAGAACAAAGTATATATATCTTTCACATTTCAAGTTCACAACTTTCATAACTCAATACAAAGTATCCTTCCATTTCAAATAATATACAGATCATCCACTTCAAAGTGGGAAGGGTTACAATGAGATTTCTTTTCACAAGGAACTGTCATACTGTCTTTCTCCTCTGCTCCAGAACAACAACATAAATTTCTCCTTTTAGATCACAACAAAGGTAGGGGAAAGGCAACGCTCTCCACCCAACCGAGACATCCAATGAATAGGAGAATCCATCCATCTTCATTGGCCCCTGAGCCCCAACCATAATGGAATAGAAGGTGTGATTCAACTCATGGTAAAAATAGGCTTCCACAAACACACATGTAGATTTTCACATTTTAAACACAGTTCAAAATATAATGTAGTTTACAACTACATTAAAATATGCAAACAAGACTAAGGCTTCATCAAGCAAGCCAAAGGAGAAAGGAACTATGGGGGAAGCTACTTATGCATCCCAATGGGAAATGGGTAACCTCCTGTAACAACCCACCAATATATATCATCTCACATATCTTTATGCCCCCCAAAATCCATCCTTATGCCCCCCACAATGTAAGAAATGCAACCTATTTCTTTTCCAAGGTGGAAACCCAATCCTAGCTCCCTCCACAAGAATTCTGATGCCACTAGCATTCCCTTATGACCCCCACACATGGACTCCCCATAGCCTTCTCCTACACCATTCCTAGGCAGTCTACCCAACCAGCCAACAAACACACAAAAGACATTCACCATTTCATACATGCATACAAAAGAAAGAAGAATTTTTAAAGAGTTAAGCTCCTACCTTTTCATGATGGAGTTTGTTCAAAGAATAGCAAGCTTTCCAATGCTAAAATATAGTCCAAGATCAAAAACTAACAAGCATGCAATGGTCTCCAATCTACTTCAAAAGTAAGAGCTCCAAAATAGCAAAAGAATTCCCCAAAAAGAAATAAGAAAAAGTTCAACAACCCAAAACAAAGCAAGGAGTTTGAATTTTATAGAAGAGGGAAGAGAAGAGGATGAGGTGGATCCATGTAGGATGCCACATAACACATTCTCAACTCCAACAAAAAATTCAAATTCATTCTCTAATGCACAATAAAGAGGTGGGTGAATAATATGACAATAAACTTACACACTCCAAAAATCCCACACCCCATAAGGACTGAATTTAATAAAAAGTAATATGAGTGCAATTAAAACTTATAATTAGTCATATAAAAATGTATAAAGAAGGTCTAAATTCAACCCTCCAACCATAGGTAAGGCTAGTATGCAAATTGAAGAGATATGGGACAAGTCTAACTTGTCCCACAAGCCTCCAAAATCAGCCTCCAAGGAAAAATTCATATTTCCAAGGAGGTGGAGTGTTTCATACCCCAAAATCTGACTTACACAACTCTTACACATACTTACACATCACTTACCACATTTAATACAAGAGCCAACCACTTCTATAATTACTTTCTTATATCCCAAATTTGATTAATTTATTTATTTTACCAAATATGATTACTCACATTAATTCTCCACAATTAAAAGAATAATGAAAGGGGTAAATGCATCACAAAATAAACACATGCAACAATAATAAAATAAACCACATTAATAAATAAATAAATCCCCTTTGTCACATTTAAAGGTGATCCCCCCCATGGGAATCCCTAACACTAACAAACACACACACTAACAAAACATATTGCCATGGTGACCTTGTTGAATTTATCTAGAATTCCAATGTGGGTGGTCTCCAATCCCCCGATGTTTGTTGTGATAGTTTAACCTGCAAAACACAAATACCTCCTTTGCCCTTGTGGCCATATCAGAACATCCAACATGATATAAATATAATCAAAAAATCATATATACATATGAATCACAACAACATCAAGGCAATCAACAATATCACTTACAATTTATATCAACAACTATTTAATCATCATATAATGTCCATTTTATATGTATACTCACAATATCTAAAAATCACATGTCTGAACAACATTCACAATATATCCATGTCAAATATTATATCATCATCCACATATGAAGTGTCTCTAATAATCATCATGCATCATAACTAAATTAGATCAACAATAATCCATGGTCCAACATCTAACATCATACTAAATCAAAACCATAATAATGTCCATAATGTAATCAACAGTATCAAGGTCAGTATCAAAAGGTGTCAAAGGAAAGTGGGCACTACATGGTACATATTGCATCTATGAAGAAGGTACAATCATACCTCAATTGGTTAACATATTAAACAATTTTGAGGGACTGTGGAAATTATACATCAATGGTTCGAGAAGTAAAAATGGATTCAGTGCAAGAGTCATGTTGTTTTCTTTAGAATAGAATAAATATTTCTCATCTTTTCAATTAAAATTTAGTTGCACCAATAATGTGGCTGAATATGAGGCTTTCAAATAAGGGATTCAACTAGCTCAAAAGAAAGGAATCAAGGCTTTGACTGTATTCAGAGAAATTTAGTTAGTTGTACATCAAGTCATGGCCCATAGAGCATCATTAAATGATCTTTTAATACTATAGAAAAATCAAGTTTGGGACTTGATAGAATATTTTGAAGCTTTTGGAATCCATGCAATTCCCATAAAACAAAATCAAGATGTTGATGGGCTTTCTATAATTGGATCGTAGTGTGACATACCATTGGAAATCATGAAAGAAAAGTAGAAAATAGTCAATATGGTGGTTTATCCTACGTCCAGATAATTTTAGTAGCTGACAAGTATTCGATAGTGAAAAACAAATTGTTCTTTTCCTACAAGAAAAGGCAGAATTTGTTGCCAAACACCAAGATAAAATGCAAAACTCATATGGTGATCAAATTATACAACTGAAGGGAAATAATATACCAAAAGTATTAGCTACCCTTGAATCCATATTCAATTATATGATCAGGCTAAATGACAAAGCAAAAACATGGTGGTCAAGGAAGTGGATTTTAAAGAAGTCAAGGTGGAAAGTGAAAAAATTTTAAAGATTGGTAAAGTATGCACTTCTCAAGAGAATAAATATTTCATTGAATTGTGTCAAGAATATCATGATATTTTTTCATGGATCTACAAATAATTGTGTGGTTTTTATCTGGGTCTAGCATAACATACCATTGAACTGGATCCAAATTCTAAGCTAGTTCATAAGAAACAAAGGCCAATTAATCCGAATATTGAACCACTAATGAGAAAGGAGCTAACCAAACTCATCAAAGCCTACATAATTTTCCCTATCAAACATTCCTCATCGGTAGCCAATCTAGTGCCTATATGGAAGAAGAATGGAGAGATCCTGTTGTTCGTGGATTTTAGGAATTTAAATCATACCTCATTAAAAGACCATTACCCTCTTCCATCAATGGAGAAAATCCTTCAAACATTGGTAGAGGATCAAAGGGTTTCCTTTCTTGATTTATATTCAGGATATAATTAGATTCTAGTCCAAGAATCTGACCAATTCAAAATGGCTTTCACTATTAAGTGGGGCACATATGCTTACAAAAAAATGCCATTTGGATTGTCCAATACAGGGGCTCATTTCCAAAGAGCCATGTACATGGCATTTAAAGGATTAATCAATAATATCATCTTGTTTTACCTTGATGATATAACTGTATGTTCTAAGCATGACGAAAATCACATCACACATCTAAGTTTTTTGAAGATGTGGAGAATTTGGGGTTTCACTTAACCCTAAGAAGTGCACTTTTGTAGTGCATGAAGGTAAATTGTTGGGACATGATGTTTCAGTGGAAGGACTATCTATCGATCAAGATAGGATTCATTTGATTATGTTCTTATCTCTTTCAAGTCACAAGAAAGGCCTCCAAAGTTTCGTGGGAACCATAAATTTTGTACAGAGATTCATTCCCCAATTTTCAACGTTGATTAAACCACTGACAACCATACTGAAGAAGATTATTCCATTCTCATGGACAAAATAAGGAAGGGATATATTTGAAGTTATCAAAACGGCCATTTCTCAAGCTCCCACATATGTAAACTCGAGGTTTGATAAATATTTTATTCCTTATGCTTTTGTAGGTCACAAAAGTATTTCAGGGATTCTTACCCAACAAAGTGACAATCTGATGGAGAAACCATTTGAATTCTTTAGCCAATCCCTTGAATAATATGATCTTAAATATTCATTTGTTGAGAAACAATTATTTGTAGTTCTTCAAGCACTGAAGAAATTTAAGCACATGTTGTCCAACAACAAAATCTACCTAATGGTCTCCCATCCTAGCGTCAAAGACTTTTTCTTGAATAAAGTGATGAATGAGAAACATGTTGGATGGATTACAAAGGTGATGGAGTATGATGTGCACATCAAAGTTACTAAACTTGTCATAGGAAAGGGTTTGTGTGAGAAGATCACTGCAGACATGGAGGTCAAAGGTGATGAAGATGTTATGCTTTTGAATACTGAAGAAGGTAATGATTAGGTTGATTGGTTGAAAAAAAATGCACAATTTCCTCCTCTCAGGGGCATATCCTTCAAATATGGATACGGTCCAAATACGTACTTTTCATCTCTTCTCTATTTCATATGTCCTGGTGGATAATGTTATTTTCTGAAAAGACATCAATGGTGTTCTTCTTAGCTTCATCAGATTAGAACAAGTGAATTAAATATTAGAAGAGTTCCACAATGGCCTATCCTAGGGGAATTACTCTGCACGAACAAATGCAACCAAAATTATGCGAGTTGGTTATTATTGGCCAGATTTTTTCAAATATTCTCATCTCAGGGTGAGGAAATGTAAAGAATGTACCCTTTTTGAAAGCAAACAGAAGTTGACAGCTCTTCCCCTACATCCCATTCAAGTGGATCAACCTTTCATTAAATGGGGGTTATATTTCATCGAGATAATCAATCATCCATCCAGTGATGGACATAAATGGGTTCTTACTACAACAGATTACTTCACTCAATGGACAAAGGTTGTGGCCTTGAAAGAAAGCAACGAAAAGGTAGTCCTTGATTTCTTGGAAAATATAATGACAAGGTTTGGTGTTTCATTTACTGTTATCTCTGACAATGCAATGGATTTTATCAGTTTGAAGTTGAGTGAATGGGATATTAAGAATGGGGTCTACCTCAAGACTTTTTCTTATTACTATCCATAGGGGAACGAGTTGGCCGATTCTACTAATAAGAATCTCATAAGGATCATCAAATGCACGATGGAGGCTAACAAAAGGACCTGTCATACACATCTTAAGAGTGCCTTATGTATAGATCAAATTACACCTAAAAGAGCAATAGGAAGTTCACCTTTTTTGTTCTTTTATATGGAAGGGAGGAAAAGATCCCGCTCTTCTTGGAATTACCTTCTTTGGAGTTGACTCATCAACTTGAAGTTATGGAAAATGACTCCTTGATAGTGAGGTTTGCTGAAATCATGGAGCTGGAAGAAGTTTGAAAAAAAACTATGAAAACTTTAGGATAACATCAGGCTCAGCTAAAGAAATGCTTTGACAAGAAAGCTTCTGATAGGCATTTCCAAGAGGGAGATTTGGTTCTCAAATGGGACGAAGATAGAGCCAAACTAGGTAGGCATGCCAATTTTGACGCTCTCTGGAGCATACCATATATCATCACAAGTTCAAAGAGGTAAATTCATTTAGTCTATCCAGACTCAATGGAGAGGAATTTCCCATTCACGTGAATGGAACACATCCCAAAGCTTTCTTTTCATATTGTTTCACCCTAGTACAATGTTCTTTTGTCTTTTCCTCCGAGTGCTTTGCACATTTTTATTTTTATTTTGTTTTGTATCCACCCTTAATGTAGTTTTGCTTCTAAGACTCCTTTGCCTAATGGTTTGTATAAGGCTAGTGATCAAAAAGCTTAGCATGAAAGCATTCCCTAGAGTTCACCAAAAATGTTAACTTTTAAAATCTACCTTGAGAAACAGATGTTAAAATCGATAAAAAAAATTAATCCTTCACAAAGAAGTATTTAGCAGTTTTTGAAAATTCTCCAAATTCCAAAAATCCAAAAAAAAATCAAGGTTTGGATTTCTGGGATTTTCCCTTTCAGAAATTTTATGGCAAAGAATTGACGATTTTCTGATTTGGAGTTCTGAAGTCTAAAACTGTGAAAATATGAAATTCAGGACTTTTGGGCTTTTAGTTTTCAGATTTCTATTTCAAAACTTGGGTAAAATATAACTTGGAGTTCTAAAGTCTAAAACTGTGAAAGTCAAAAAAATTGAACTTTCAGAATTTTTTGTTTCAAAACTTTCCTAACCATTTTTCAGTTTTTCACTTTCAGACTTCCGAAGTCTAAAAATAAAAAATTCTAAAATTTCATAATTTTAGACTTTCGGCTTTTGGAGTTCTTCCATCATCATTCCACGATTTTCACCTCCTGACTTCCGAATTCTGAAACTCTGAAATTCCAAAATTCAGAATTTCAGGTTTCAGACTTTTAGAATTTGTTTGTGCATTTATTTCTTACCTACTTCTATACGTGTCAAAATATGTGCATTAATATCCGGTTTTTCTATTTAAACTCGCGATTTAACTTGTCATTTTCCCCTAACATTTTAATCTAATGTTTTTTATTTTTTAATGTATCTTGTACTTTTGCAGCATCATTTTCAAGTTATTTCATTTAAGTTATTTATTTTTGGTTTGAGATCTTCTTGGTTTGTTTTTCCTTTTTCATTTTATCTTTATTCTTTGTTCATCTATTTTGGAGATGGAATCATCATTTCCTATCATGTTTCCTATGACGGTTTTTTTGTTCTTAATGGTTCCACAATTTGATTTTCTATAGGAATCCAATGTAGATTTCATCATAATTGTCAAGATCCTCCTGAGTATTTTACTTTCCTTTTGTTCCTTCAGTGAAATCTATCCTTTCAACACTTATCATTTATTTCAAATTTTAGAGGTTGGCATTTTTAGAAGATTTTATTTTTGCATTTCAGAAGTTTTTGTTTTCAGAATTTAGATATTTGACTGTTCGGAGGTTTTCATTTTTTGGAAATTGTGCCCTTCTCTTTCAGAACTCTTTGTTTCAGAATTTTGGAGTTTATTTTTTCAAGATTTCAGAAATTTCTCTTTCATGGTTTGGGTTTTTGGAACCTTTTGTTTTGGAACTTTCCGCTTCGAGATTTTGGAACCTATTGTTTCAGAACTTTCCAATTAGGGTTTTTGGAACTTTCTATTTCGGAACTTTTCACTTCGTTATTTCAGAGTTTTTTAAGGCCTTCAGATTCCAAAATCTAAATTTGATGTCAAATTCTACATCCAAAGGCAAGAAAAATATGAAGTACAAATTCCTCGAAGTTTCTCTACATTCTTGTCTGTCCTCAAATTCAGGAAGTATAGGAGACACTGACCTCGGGTAGATTGATTTTCCATACTTCTTGGCAAGTGTGAAGGCCCCAAACAAGAAATTATGGATGCAAGCCATATATGAAAGTGGACTTGTTCTAGCTGTTGTCTTTCCCACATCCATGCATTTCCCTGAATTTCATCTTAGCTACAGCAGCTCACTTTGATGAAGAATCCAGGATAGTTAAGGATGTTGATGGCAAGGTTGTAATCTGCTTGGACCCATATTTCTTTGAAGACTTTTTCAAACTCCCATACATCAAATATTATGCAACAATTTCACTAGAATTAGCATTGGAGCATTGGGACAAGGAAGCTGAGGTTTGCACAATAGTTATGTTAAAAATCTATCTAGCCAAGAGTGTTACCAAATTGCCCAAGACCATGTATCGGTCAGACTTCATCCAGGGATTCAATGACATTATTGTGTTACTAAGTAGATTTTCTGGCCTTCCCTATGCAAAGGAATTTTAGGAATGGATGTTCCTGTATATCGCTACCATCAAGAAAAACAAATAACTTATTAGATGGGAGGAGCATATCCGTAGCTCCATTTGTTTTCAGTTAAGTAAGGTATTGTCTTCCAAGAGTTTTTACATGACATCCTTTCTAGTCTATGGTGCATCTCTGCTATGGGGGATTTCACTTGACTGAATACTAAGGGTATTCGAAGTGCTTCACAAATCTATGATTTCTTTCCTTGGCTTACATTGGACAAGGGAAGCAAACACTTCCACAAGATTAATGATGCCTTCTTTGTTGTCATTCTCTATTTCTTTGATGAATACTTATACATTCAAATGATTTTGGATGAAGCCTTCAAGGAAGTATGCGAGTGGGGAGATATCTACCTACAGTTCACTACATTTACATACATTTAGATTCCTAGTTTTATAGGTTCCCCTATTAAATTGCAAAGATGTCCCACTAACAAGTGAGTCCTGCTAGAATTGATTCGGCAACTACTAGACTAACATAAGATTCAGAGTAAACAACATAAGGTGGAAGTTCAATTCCCTATTTCAATTGGTAGATACACTTTTCCAAATATCTATAAGGGGAAGAATGTAGATGCAAATATGTCAGAATTAACTTTTTGGACCTTCCATCCTCAGACCAGTTTTGACTACTGGGGTAAATTTAGTTAAACAGGTATGTCTAGCTCCCATGTCCCCCAATTGGAAGATATTTGGATTCATTGTCAACGTGAATTCATCATCTAAAAAATTTTTTATAAAAGGATAACTTTGGATGAGATTCAACAATTTGGTATAGCTGATATTCCAAAGAAAATGCAAGATGATGATGAAGTTTTGGATGCAGCATATTAAAATAATAATGTTTCCAATCAGGCATTTCCATGGATTGATTGGTATGGAGAAGAATGTTACAATACCAAAGAAAGCGTGGGTCCCATTCCGCATAGAACCTATAGTTGGTTGGTTACCTTGGGAATCTCACCCAAATAATTATATCAACCTACAAATATAGAAACTCCATCAACCATGAGTCTACCAATACCCACAAAGGGAAAAATGTCCATCAAAAGGGCCCATACATTCTGTAAAAATATTTCATTCCTTTTTGGTAGCATCTCTCTCCAAGGCTCCTGCTTCCAAAACTATCTCTCCAGTAATACCAATGTCATAAATAGTTGAAGTCACTTATTCTCCAAATGTCTCACAAGACCTATCATCTCCTCTTATTCTTCCATTGTCACTTCCTACATCATTTCCTTCCACTTCTACAATCATTTCTTCTTTTCCATCTCCTTTTATGGCACAGTTGTTCTCATCTCTTCCAGTTCTCTCAATAGGAGATACAATTGGGTCACCCGCCTCTGCTTCACCTCCTCTAACACTTCCATTTCCTTCCATCTCATCTTCTAATCCCATTATATCCACTCATATGGCCGTCCTCACATCCACCACATCAATTATTTCCACCTCCGTTAAAATGCCATTTAACATTTTTGGTGCTCTTGTTTTGACTAGTGCTTCAGGCACTAGATCGATTGTTCCACTCCCATTAGCATCAGCCATTCCAGAATGGTTGTTTTTTTAGACCTTGAAACATAAGAAGAAGGTTCCTCTAGTAGATTTTATAGAATTAAGTGTGTTGGAACTAACACCAAATATACATGACAAGAGGTCGAAGATTGTGTCAAGCCTAATGGTGAATCAATCCAAAGAAAGGATCATATAGGTTGTTACTAATCTTGAGGGTAAAACCAAGGAAACTATTACAGTAGCAGATTATCAAATTTGTATATTTTCACTAGGGAAAGCAACACATGAAGGACCTAAATAGGATGTGAAGACTTCTCTTCAGAATTTTTTATAGAAATATAAAAAGGAAAAGGCTTCCAAGGATTATCTCAAAGCAAATGTTGAGCAACTTACTACATTATTGAGAAAGGTAACACAACCAACTTCATCTATTGAGGTTTTAACTACTACAGATCTTACAGTTTCTTCTACTCTTGATGATATTTCTCATCATGAGATCTATAAGATAGGTCAAAAGGGAAGATTGGTAAGTGGATGGATGGATCATGTACTCCAAGAAGCCAAACCTTTAATTAAAGAGGTTGTTGAAATATATAATGATTTGTAGGTTGGAAGATCTGTTATTTGTAAAATTGATGAAATCTTTTCTAAGGATAATAATAGCCTAAAATTGAATTTAGCCACATGGAGTGAAATTAGAGAAGAAGATTCAAATATAATCCTTAAGGAGGATGTAATTGATGATGTTTCAAAAAAAAATTAAATATCAAAAGGACATGGAATTTTAGTCGTAGGTGTTGTAGGATTTAATCAAGAGATTGGATGACAAACGACTTGAAATCGTGGATGCTCTGAATGACATATCAGAATAGTTTGCTATTATTAATTGTAAGATCTTCAACAAAAACATTGATTCTCTTTCATAGGATCAGATTAAGGAAAATTTCAAAGATTTGGTGAAACGAGATGATGAGGTTACCCGGAATTTCACCAGTGAATCTATTGATAGGTTGGTTTCATGCTAGAATTTCATAGGAAGTCTAAAGAAGGTTGTGGGTAAACTTAGAAGAGTTCTAGACAAGTTCACAAGGTAAATTGAGACAGTGGATGTAGTGAATCATTACGCATGTGGGCTAGAGGACAAAAATTTTTGGGAAATTATTAAGTGTTTCATTGAATACAAGCATCAAATGGATGCATGGGAGGAAACACAAGAGAAACTTACAAAAGGAGAAGGTGTTGTAGATCCAAGACAAAGCTAAGTGGTAATGGAAGGAAAGATCCAAGCTTTGGTTCGGTCAAAATTATAGGGTTGATCGAGTCAAACCCATGGAATAAAATTTTCTATTTTTATGGGAGCATGTTCCCTTGAGTTTAATGACATTTCTATTTTTAGTAAATTTTTAGTTGAATTCCCAGTTGTAATGGCTCATCCTAAGGAACTTATAAATAGTTAAGTGCATGGAGTATTTAAAAAAATAGATAGATAGATATTTTTGGTGAAGTTTCTCTTCAAACTATGAAGAGTTCTTTAAATATTATAAAACCTTTCAATTATATTCAGAGTGATAATTTTCCTTGAAGAACCTGATTTATTGTGTTGAATAGTTGATCAGTGTATGTTTGGTGAATGCATAATTCCTTAACGTAAGTGGTTAGGTTTTCTTTATTTCAGATTATCTTATTTCATAATATGGGAAAATGATATAATTATTTTTAGTGTCAGTTGTGGAAAGTTTATTTTCCTTAAGTTATTAAAAGTTATATTATCATTAGTTGTCATCGGTGAGATGGATGTTTGACATGTTCATGTGTTGTATCCTTGTGGTGGATTAATTATGTTTTTGGATCAAATTTGATATTTTTAATATGTATACTTTGAGTTTAACAAAGGAACACATGCTTCCTAGTCTATGGTATTTTGTACCCTTTCTAAGTTGCAGTAGGTGAAGGTGGCTCGATGTTCTTGCATCCTATTTAAATTAACCCTTCCTGAAGTTGAAAACACCCTTTATTTGGTGCATCACCATCCCTAGTATAATTTCATTATTGAAAATATCTTTTCGTAAAATCCATGAAGTGTTAGCGTAGGACTAGATAACAATTTTATTACACTAGGAGTAATACACTTCTTAGTTTAGGAAGAAGAAGTCATTATTATCTGGAGGTTCACCTTGAGCCAAGTCCCATAGCTTGAGAGGTGATCCCATGTGTCCCAATCACACTAAACGTCCTGCTCACTTTCTGGCCATTCGTAGGGTGCAATGTTTTGACATGCTCAAAAAAGTGTTTTTAAGGAACTTATAATCCTACATTTTTAGATCTTTAAGAAAAATATATATAGTAATCTCCCTCAAGTCCTAACCTTAGGTATAGAGTATCACTTTACATGTGTCCATGGAAAGCAACAGAATTCAAAAAAAATGTATTCCGAGCTTGCAATGATACTAGGTTGTCTACATTTAGGATTAGGTAAATCATTAAAATCAATTTATAAACATTCTAAAAATCTGCCCCTAACGAAATCAACCAAAAATCATGCCTCAAAAGTATAAAGAGACACCATATTATTATTAAGTCAACATAAATTAAGTGGGACTTCCCATTGCCCAATAGACAAACCCTTCATCATAATTTTTTTTGGTTAAATGCTAACAAATCTTCTTGAATATTTACCAGTGAATCCAATCATTTATATAAAAATATTTTTCAAACTTTATGGTAGAAGAATTATTTTCCACTTGCCATGTTTTTTTTTATTATAGGTAAAGAAGGGTTAAAGGGACCCTACCCCATACAAAAACTGGAGAAAATATGTTTCAATGAAGAAAAGTGAGGTAGTTTCTACCAATGGCACAAAAAAATAAACAAAAAACAACACCACATCCAAACCAATAGTAAATTTAAACTAGGAACACAAGAAGATCAAACATACATAAATCAACTCTGAGGTTGCTTCGCATTGGATATTAAGTGCATCTTCAACATAGTATTATTCCGTTTATTTTTTTGACCCACAACTGTCTAATCCTTTTCAATATTCAGAATAACATTTTCACTTCTATGGATTGGAATCATAACTTATATATTCACCTTTGAATTTTGGTTCACCGATGAATCGCGGTGAAGGCACCATGTTTCCTTTCCCAACTCCATCAAAACCATAGAACTCTAAATATCTTTTTGCAGTGTTTCTTTCTAGTTAAGAGGAATCTCTTCATCCCTTTTCAGAGTCTAAATCCATATCTGAATCACTATGTGACGTTTTCTTAAAAATTAGGTGGCTAGAATTAGAGTTCTTCCATGAAGAGCTTCTTATTTTAACATATTTTCTATCCATATGAAATTCTAAAGAAATATTACCAAGAGATAAAAAAAAATTGACACATGAAGTGAAACCCTTCGCAGTCCAAATTTTGTGTCCAAACTCTATCTTAAGCCTTCAGCTCAATGGTGGCTGAAAAATCTACAGAAGTATCAATATCAACAAATATTTAGGAATATGTAGTGTCTTCATAGTCTTCATTCTTTGGGTCGATAGAAAATCATTATCCTAATGTGTTACCTATAGAGGTTAAGAATATCTCCAACCAAAATTGGAGGGGAAAATAAGGAAAATGAATCCAAACCAAATTGACTTGGAAAAATTTGTTTCCAACTAATAAATAATAACTGTGAGATTCTTTATTACATATGAAAAATATTTGGGAAATGGCTCTGAACTCTAAATAGAACTCACCACCTCAAATCCTACAACACAATGGTTTATGTGATGGAAGCCAAGGGAATCTTGAGATTTCTGGGGGGTGGTTGTATGGAGTACAGGGCTTGGTACAAACACTGGTGTGTATGGATCCAAAGGAGAAAGAAATGACTTCTCCTGGATTGGCCTTACTTTCGCGGAGAACAGACACAAAGGTGGAGGTGTTGTAGAAGGGTATTTTGTGAACAATGGTGAAAAATAAAACATGAATCCTAACCAACCGCATGGAGGCTCCACTAATGGAGGTAGAAAGACTAACATGGATCTGAGGAGTGACAAACAGAAGGTTGTGGATGTAGCGGAGGTCTCTCAATCTAGTCATGGGAAGCTTAGCATCGAGAAAAAGAGGCTAGGGAATTGAGGTTCCTCCAAGTCTTTTGTTGTAGTTGTCTCCAACTAAAAAAATAATACAAGACATGCTGACAAGCTCCTAAAACTGGCTCAAAAGACTCCAATACTAAAAATAGAGGATCTACTATAAACAGTCTTAAAGGAGGAGGAGAATGTGGCACAACTTGGCCTCATTTTCAAAATTCAAAAATTTTGGTGCAAGCTATCAAAGCTCCATGACTAGATCTAACAGAGTTAGAGGCAAGTGATTAAGGGTAATATTGAATTTTACCCATGTGGTAAAGCCTATTTATTGTTATTTTTGAAACCCCTAAGGATAGGGAACTAATTTTTGATAAATAATGGGTTTGGGGTGAACATGGTCTCATGGTCAATCCATAGTACCCATCCTTTGATCCTCTTAAAGATTCCTTTGATTCCCACCCGGTCTAGATTCTTGTACCTAGTCTCCCTTTGCAGCGTTGGAATAAATATTTCCTTTTTGCTATTAGTGATACCCTAGGTTCTTCTATGGAATCAGATGATAAAACCACGATTCAAACTCATACTACTTATGCTAGTATTCTTGTTGATCTATGCTAGTATTCTTGTTGATCTTGATACTTCCCAATCTCTTTAAAAATAAATCAACATATAGATAGGTTACAAACATTAGGTCTAGAGGATTGATTATGAGGGTTTAGCCTTCAAATGTCGAAGGTTCTATCAAACTAGGCATCTCTTGGATGACTGTGCACATTCCAAAAACTAGGAAAAACCTTCTTTGTGGAAGGATTCATTACAAGAACATCTTATAGTTATCCCCCATTCGGACACAATTTTTAAGAATTCAAACCCATAACACAATCTTACACAAAAAGATTCATATCCCAATCTGCTAGGCACTGATGGGATAGCGTAAATTTCTTCTATCCAAGCGGTTGTTTCAAAAACAAAGATGCTTGGTTTCCTCATCAAGGGAAACATTCCAATCAATAATTTTGAATTTTTTCTTCCTATATCTATGGAAGATGTTAGCGAGGACTAAAAAGTGGTAGAGCGAAGGAAGAAAGGATACAATAAACAAAACCACTCCAGCGCTTTTGGAAAGGCTTGAGTCTTGTCCCGACTTATGCTTTTATCATTGTATATAGGCTAAAGGCATACTATTTCTGAGATGTTTTCCTTATTTTATAAATTATGTGGTTGGCTATATATTTATTGTTTCTTGTTTGTATTTTTGGGGGTTTGTTAAACATCTAGGTTTTTAGAATTTTCATTTTTGTGCTCTTTTGTTATATTTGGGTTTTTGACCCTCTTTGTAATGGGCTATGGTCCCTCCCAAAAAACCATTTACCAATAGTTAAAAAAATGACTATGCAACTATAGATTAAAGCATCCAGCCAATAGAATTAAATTAAAATCTTTATTTTTTACAAATAAAATGAATTTGCAAAATCAACCTTAATTAAAAAAAAATTTAAATACAAGTGACACCCTCTAATGTATTCATGATAAATATGAGTATTTGTTATGGTGGAGACAATATACTATCCTTTGGTAGGATAATTTATAAAAAATAAGTAATAATAAAAATTTGAAATTAATTATAATTAGAAATTAAAATTAAATTTTTAATTATTTATTAATTTGAATTTTTTTTAATTAAAAAGAAAAATGAAATTAATGAAAATTATTATTATTATAAACAAAAAATTATAGTTTCTTGGTGGAAGTATTTTTATCCAGATCATTTAGTTGTCAATGTCCATATCGATAGTGATATTGACAATGATTTTGTTAGCAAAGAAGATACTTCCACGCTTCAAGAAGATAATTTTTTTTAGGAAAACCTCTTTTCCTCAAGCCCCACTAAGCATATGGAGCATATTGAAGATAATGAGGATTTCTCTATGCAAAAAACTCCTAGTTCCTTAAAGATTCATAATCCAAAAAACAAGGAGATTATTGAAGTACTTCTACCAATTCATCTAGATGAGAATGAGGATCCAAATAAGTATGATGGATGGATGCTCGTGAACAAAAAAAAGGGGGAAAACCTTTATTGAACCTCTAATGATGAACCTTAGGTCTCAAAAGGTGAAGAACCATGGAGGAAAGGAATACTTATAGTGGGAGGTCAAGCAGCTTTGACCTTCTTACCTTTCGGAGATTTCTTTTTGTTTTGTGTTTTTCTCTCACTTTTGGGATTGGGTTGTTTGTTTTTTTTATTTTATGGTTTTTTTGGCCACTCCACTTTGTTTCTCTTTTTATCCTTGATGCTTATCATTTGGTTGTACAGGGTTTTTGTTCCCTTCAAAATAAACTAAGTCGATAATATTTAATTATTATTTCTATAATATTTATTATTATTATTAAATTATTTGAAATAGTTTATTCTTAATAATAACAACAATAAAAATAATATAATTATAAATAGATTGTTAAACTTTTAGAAATATTTAGTTATAACGTATAGTATTATTATTTATTTTAGGGATAATTAATTTTAATAAGCCATGTTCAACATGGGAGCGGGAGCAGAAGTGGAAAAGGGTTAAAATCTTGAATTGAGAAAAGTTTGTATAGAAGTCAATGGATTTGTGTACGGATTCACCTAAGGGGAAGAAAGATGCATAGTTTAAATGGTGTAAAGGTAGAAGGTGGAATCACCCAGAATTCCAAGGAGCACTTGGGTAGAGAAATTGTTTTGAGAGAATCCTGAGGTAATTTTTGAGATCAATATCTAACCCAACTTGTGAAAAAATGGTATATCCTTGGCAATACCCGACTGTGGAAAACGTTTCTTGTGCAAAGATGGAAAACACCATTAGAGCTATCATTCCTAGAGGACGTCCAAATATTGATAAGTTTTATAAATGGTAAAGAAGGAGATGGCAATTGAAAGGGTATATCGAAATAGTGACTTATATAAACTCATTATTTTTTATATCCCTATCTCATAAAGAATATGTGATTAATAATTTACCAGGATGTGTATGGTTCATGGGCATAGCTTAGCATTAGTACAAAGTTGGAATCCTAGGTTTAATCCTATTGACTCCTTGGTGAAGGAGTGTCCTGTGTGGTTTGTTTACCAGGTCCTCCTTTAGAACATTATGAACCAGAAATAATTAAAGGAATAACAAATGATGTTGGAGATTTGATTATGGTATATCTGATTAACCTATAAAAAACAAGGTTACTTCATGCACGTTTCTACGTTAATGTACAAATAATTAAATACCTTCCCAGATGTATCACTTTGAAATCTACGTGGGGAGAGAATAAATAAATAATATATTGGGATTCAATCCCATTAATGTGTTTTTATTATTTCAAAGCGGGACATTGTTCTAAATCTTTTCCCAAATCTGAATAAGCTAAAAAAAATAAAGATTTATCAGGTCAAGGAGGGAACCAATAGCAAGATGGATTCAAATAGGGGCCAAATAAATCAAGGGGGTTCATCAAATCTCATTCTCTCCCCTTCCAGACATAAAGAGAAAGGGAAGGTAATAATGGAGAAGGACACCCGTAAGGAAACAAAATTTTTGGTTAAAGACATGGAGCAGTTGGGTAAGGATGAAGGTTTAGTTATCTCAAAACAAATGGTGGTGGACCAGAAGTTATCCTCACCCTCGACACAGGGGCTAAAAAAATAAATAGAGAAATTGGAGGGGTGTGCCAGGAATTTAGGGTCTCCTCAAATAAAATCCTTTGTAGAAGATACCCTTAGAAGTCCATATTTTTTAGCTCATATTATAAAAACAACTTTTTTTGACGTTAGGAGTGTGTATGATGCCATTGGTATTGAATAAATAGATACAGTGAAAACTTAGAAGAGACCATATCTTACATCGTCTCCCAAAAATATTATGAAGAAAGTACCTCTCAAGGAAAATTTGGGAGGAAAAAAATCCCATTCCAGTCTACCTAATTTGAGATAAAATTTGGACAAAGCTTCTAAAAGGGAAGTCTCTCAGGGGATTCATATATCCTTGGTGGTCATTTTTTCTAAATATAAATCTTCAAAATGATTATTTTATCTTAGAAAATTATGGGGTTAAATTACCCTTGCAAGCATAGGATTTAAAGAGATCTAATAAAGGATAATAAACAGGGTACTCTCAAGGTCCAAGAAACTAAGACGAGATTTGAAAATGTGAGGGATATTAAGAAATTTATTTGGAAATATGTTGTTTGTCATGGAGTTAATTCTGTTGGAGCCTCATGTGGATTATCCTTTTTTTGGAATGTCTAATTAGTTGAAGGATAGTTTATTTTAGATAGGAAATACCATATTTCTATTTGCTTCACTTATTTGACCACTAAAAGAAAATGGATCTTATCTAATGTTTATGCACCCAACTTTTGGAATTATGGGAAATATATCTAGAAGTAAATGAATAGATTTATAACTATTTTTAAATATTTTGTGTGGGTAATAGGAGGGGACCGAAATATTCCCCTTCTACCCTCCAACAAAAAAGGAGGGATAACTACATTTTTATAAAGTATGGAAGATCTGGGCAATTTCATCCATCTTAATGTTGCATTTAATTTTGACTTAAGTGGACCTAATTTTAATTGGTCAAATAGAAGAATAGATAAGAGCTTAATCGAAATAAAATTAGATATATTTCTTATCAATTTCAAATGGGTTCAATCTCAATTGTATTCTTTGTCTTCTCTGGTGTGTATTGGATCAAACCAAAATCCTATACTTCTTAATTTTAATGAGGCTTGGATAGACAAAGGAAGACCTTTTAGATTTGAAAATATGTGGACCACCCACCCTAATTTAAATAGTAAAATTAAATAATGGATTAATATTAAAAGTAGAGGGAACATTATGAACCAAGTAATTGCAAAATCAAGGAATGTCAAAATCAATATCAAAAGGTGGAAGAAAGAGGTTTTTGGTAATATCTTCATGTAGAAGTGTAAAGTGGCTGAATATTTGAGACTTTTAGAAGAGATTATGGAATTTATAGATTGGAGCATAACACACAAAGAAAAGGAAAAACTCTTCCTTATTGATTTCCATAATGTGTTATCCAAAAATGAAATATAAAAGAAATAAAAATATAGAATAAATTGGCTCAAGAAACGATACATGAATAAAAATTTACTCCATGTTTTGGTGTCCATATGAGCTAATAACACTAGAATCCAAGAATTCACCAAACCAGATGGATCATTTTCCACTTTTCACTTTGGAGGAGAATATTTTGGAAACTATTATTAGTTTCTTCGAGAATTTGTTTTCTAAAGACCCTCAGAACAATGAGATCATTTTCAACAATACTTTAAATCTTTTTGATATATTAATTAATCATGAGGATAATAGTTATTTGATAACTATTCCTAGTGAAAAATAAATCTAGGCTATTCTTTTTGAAATGAAGGAGATAAATTTCTATGGCCATATGGATTCCCATCACTTTTCTTCCAATTATACTAAGAGATTAAAAAAATAGGTGGTTAGAGCTACTTAGGATTTCTTAAAATATGGTTTGTTTCTCAAAAAAGTTAATAATAATTTTATATCCCTTATTGCTAAAATATCTGGAGCAAAAGAACTTAGGGATTTTAGGCACATTATTATTTGTAACACTTTATATAAGATTATCTGCAAAATCCTTTTTCTTTAGATTGAGGATGTTCTTCAAGTTTATTTCTCCCAACCAAGGAGCCTTTGTTCTAGGAAGACAAATTTTGGATAGTATTATATCTATTCATGAAACTCTTCATTTAGTTGAGAAATCAAACCGTGAGGAAATTTTGGTTAAACTTGACATGCATAAAGCCTATGAAAAAAATTCTTAGAGTTTCTTAATCCTCATCCTGCGTATTTTTTTTTCTCCTATGTTCATTCAAATGATACAAGAATGTACTTGTTTTTCTATGTTTTCTATGGTCATAAATAGTAAACCTCGGTGTTTTTTCAATAATGAAATAAGATTGCAAGGAAAAACAAGTCATTGTTTTTAAAACTCTAAACATAATGTGATAAAAATCTAAAAATGAGAGACTTTTGGAAGGTAGCAGGGTGGTTAATGCGGTTGACAATATTTGTCTCTAACCATTTGTGGATTATAATTTTATATTGGGAAAACCAAATGTTAATGAAGAAAGAGATTTCAAATAAATTATTAAAAATTATGAGGAATTCTCATACCAACTCATAAAATTCGACAAAACCTCTCGTTTCTTTATAAATGTCATTGAACAATAACAAAGAAGAATTGTCGACATATTAAGATGCAGAATAACTATATTTCTAGATAACTAATTAGGTATGTCATTTTTTGTTAACAAATTGGATCAGGATTGTTGGAATCCTTTTATTGTGAGGTTTCACAACATACATGCATCGTGTAAAGGATCCCTCCTTATCAAGGATAGAAAGATTCAATTGTTGTAGATTTCTTTGAAAATAGTAGAAATATATATAATCTCCATTTTTACAATTTTGGAAAAAGTTAGAAATATCATTGAAAGAATCAAAGAAATATTATTGTGGTTAAGAATAGAGGAAAAAACTATAACTCTCCTTATTGCATGGGAGAAGGTGATTAAACCCAAGAAGTATGGTGTTTTAGGCCTTAAAGATATTTAGATTATGAATGAAGATCTTATAACTAAGGTTGGATGGAGAATATATGAGGAAAAAGGAAATTGGGTGGATATACTTCAAGAAAAAATATTGCAAAAGTTTGGCAAAATGTGGGCCTTTTCTCTAATGAAAAACTCCCGAAAGGATCCATGTTCTAGAATAATCTATCTCAAGCCATAGGGGGTTCATTAGCTAGGAAATATCCTAACATGTGAGTTCATATTGAGGTAATTAAAATTAATAAAATTAAATTCAATATACCGGCAGATAAGAGGAGGTGAAAGGGTCTAATTTATTAATATTTTAATCATGTATTGGGGGTAGGTTAGAGAGGTGGGCCAAAGGAAAGGGAGGTTTAATTTCAATATAAAAAAACATTTCAACCCTAGTTTTTAAAATGAAATACCTTAAATTGCAATTTAAGGAGTGTGGTCATAAACATAAATTATAATCTCTTTTTGAATAAAGAAATATCAATTAATAAATTCTTAACCAAGAAATTAAAAGATGGTATGACAAACTACGAAAGAGTATGCTTTTCAACACAAGTGATATTATTTCACCATCTTAATTATTTTAATAACTATTGATAAATGATTTAAAACTTAACATTATAAGGTATGGTAATAGGTCTTGAATGTCTTCAAACTATCTTTCGAGAGAAAATTCATATTAGAAACAAAATTGAGTGAGAACTGTGATATAGTTTTTGTTTAATATAATAGGGTAGGAATAAAAAGGGGTAAATAAAATTGTCATGGAAAAATGAGTAAGTAAGGTACATGGAAAAAATAAGGGGTATTTTCATTCTAATGATATAATGGGATGGGGTATTAGAAATTGAATAATTAGAGGTAAAAATTAGAATTAAGCATATTCTTTAATACCCTTCAAACGAACATGCTATACCATACTTTTACTAAGTGCACCCTCTGTGTCTCAAACATGTGTTCTACTATTCAAACGGTCTGTTTATGGAATATTCAGAGAGGAAGGAGT